>SJYQ01001320.1:203832-222092 GCA_006410935.1 Redunca redunca
CTACTATTCAACATAGTTCTGGAAGTTCTGGCCACAGCAATCAGAGCAGAAAAAGCAATAAAAAGGAATCCACATTGGAAAAGAAGAAGGAAAACTCTCACTGTTTGCAGATGACATGATCCTCTACATAGAAAACCCTAAAGACTCCACCAGAAAATTACTAGAGCTAGTCAACAAATATAGTCAAGTTGCAGGATATAAAATCAACACACAGAAATCCCTTGCATTCCTTTACACTAATAATGAGAAAGTAGAAAAAGAAATTAAGGAAACAATTCCATTCACCATTGCAACGAAAAGAATAAAATACCTAGGAATATATGTACCTAAAGAAACTAAAGACCTATATATAGAAAACTATAAAACACTGATGAAAGAAATCAAAGAGGACACTAATAGATAGAGAAATAAAACCACTTTTAAAACTTGGGAGAAAAGCAGAGTTCCATGCCTCAACATGAGACGAGGCCCGACTACCCTATTGAAACTCGGTAGGAACACGGAGATCCCTATCGCAACTGGAGAGGAACACTGAGTTTCCCACTTCACCTCGAGACGAGGCCCTATTCCCCTGCAGTGACTCAAGAGCAAGCCAGGGTTCCCCCTAGTAACTTGAAATGAAACTTGACTTTCCTGAGGCAACATGAGAGGCTCCATGAGGTCCCAGTCTCAAGTCTAGAGGCACCCCAAGCTTCCTGCCGCAATTTGAGAAAATCCACGAAATTCCCCCCTCAATGCCAGATGAGGCACTTTCTCCCTGCAGCGCCTCGAGAGCAATCCTGAGTTCCCTCTCGAAAGTCAAAACGTAGCTTCACTCCTTTTATGCAATTGAAGAGGTTCCCTGAGTTACCCATCAAAACTTGAGAGGAACCCAGAGTTTCTCACCACAACCTGAGATGTGCCCTGTGTTCACCAGCTCATTTTGAGATGAGGGCTGATTCCCCTGCTTCGACTTGGGAGGAATCCCAACTTTGCCCTTGCACATCAAGAGGAGGCCTGTCTCACCTATTGAAACTCGAGAGGAATCCCGAGTTTTCCACCCCAACTCGAGAAGAACCCCGTGTTCCCCACCTCATCTCGAGATGAGGGCCAATTGCTGTTCTAGGACTTGAAAGGAATCCCGATTTCCCCCTGGTACGTCAAGAGGAGGCTTGTCTCACCTATTGAAACTCGAGAGGAACCCTGCAATTCCTGACAAAAGTCAAAAGGACACCAAGTTCCCCCCTCAACTTGAAATAAGGCCTGATTCCCCTGCACGGACTACAGTAGAAACCCGAGGATCCTTTCACAGCACGAAGTCACGTCTGACTCCCCTGCTGACCTCTAGAAACAGTCCAAGTTCCCAGCCTCAACTCAACAGGAAGGCTGACATCCCTTTTACAACTCCAGAGGAAAGCATAGTTCCATTACTTAAAATGAGACAAGGCCTGAATTCCCTGTTGAAACTGGACAGGAACCCCGAAATCCCTGTGGCAACTGGAGAGGAAACCTGAGTTTCCCACCTCTACTGGAGATGAGCCCCTATTCCCCTGCAGTGACTCGAGAGGAATCCCGGGTGCCCCTTGCAAGTTGAAAGGTGGCCAAACTTCCCTGATTCAACATGAGACGTTCCATGAGGTCCCCCTCGCAACTTAAGAGGAACCCAAAGCTTCCTGCTGCAACTCAAAAACACCACGAGATCCCCCCTCAATGCGAGATGAGGCCTGATTACCCTGCAGTGACTTCAGAGCAATCCCATGTTCCCCCTGAAAACTTGAAAGAAGGCTTGACTTCCCTGATACATGAGAGGTTCCGTGAGGTCTCTGTTGCAACTCGGGGTGGGGGGCAACCCTAAGCTTCCCACTTCAACTCGAGAAAAACCACTAAATTCACCTCTCAACGCGAGATGAATCACTTTTCCCCTGCAGTGCCTCGACAGCAATCACAATTTCCCTCTCAAAACTTGAAAGGAGGCTTGACTCCTTTTATGCATCTAAAGAGGTTTCCCAAGTTACCTGTCGCCACTTGAGGGGAACCCCAAGTTTACGACCACAACTCGAGAAGGCCCCATGTTCTCCACTTCATCTCAAGATGGGGGCCAATTCCCCTGCTTCGACTCGAGAGGAATCCCAACTTTGCCCTTGCACCTCAAGAGGAGGCATTTTTCACCTATTGAAACTCGAGAGGAACCCCGCGATTCTGCCACAATTCCTCAGGACACTGCATTCCCATTCAACTCGAGATAAGGTCTGATTCACCTGCATCGACTATAATGGAACCACGAGTACCCCCTCACAACACGAAGGGAGGTCTGATTCCCCAGTTGCACCTCTAGAAAAAGCCCAAGTTGTTTGCTTCAACTCGACAGGAGGCCTGACACCCCTTTTACACTTGAGAAGAAAGTGGAGTTCCATGCCTCAACATGAGACGAGGCCTGTTGAAACTGTTGAAACCCCTATTTCCATGTCGCAACTGGAGAGGAACACTGCGTTTCCCGCCTCAACCTGAGATGAAGACCTTCTCCCCTGCAGCGACAGGAGAGGAATCCCAAAGTGCACATCGCAACTTGAAAGGAGGCCTGAATTCCCTGAGGCAACATGAGGGGTTCCCTGAAGTCACCGTCACAATTTGAGAGGAACCCAAAGATTCCCACCGCAACTCGAGAAACACCAGAAGATATCCTGCTCAATGCGAGATGATGCCTGATTCCCCTGCAGTGACTCGAGAGCAATCCCGTTCACCCCCTTGCAACTCGAAAGGAGACTTGACTTTCCTGAGGCAATATGAGAGATTCCCGAGGTCCCCGTCGCAACTCGATAGAAACCCCAAGCTTACCACCTCAACTTGAAAAAAATGAGATTCCCCCATCAGAGGAGGGAGGGACATTTCCTCTGCAAGATAAGGAACATTTCCCCTGCATTGTCTCAAGAGCAATCCCCAGAGTCCTCTCGAAACTCAAAACTCGAAAGGAGGTTTGACTCGCATTATGCAACTCAAGATGTTCCCCGAGATACCCGTCTTCACTCTAGAGGAATCTCTAGTTTCCCGCCACAACTCGAGAAGAGCCCCGTGTTCCTCATCTCAGTTGAAATGAGGGCCGATTCCCCTGCTTTGACTCGATAGAACACTAGACTTTCCCTCAAATCTTAAGAGGAGACCTGTCTCACCATTGAAACTCAAGAGTTACCCCACGGTTCCTGGCACAAGTCAAAAGGACACCGAGTTTCCCTTCAAACAGAGATAAGACCTGATTTCCCCGCACTGATGGGAATGGAACCCCGAGTTTCCCCTCACAACAATAAGCGAGGTCTGACTCCCTTGTTGCACCTCTAGGAAAAGCTCAAGTTCCACACCTCAACTCAACTTGAGGCCTGACAGCCCTTTTACAACTTGAGAGGAAAGCGTAATTCCATGCCTCAAAACGAGACAAGGCCTTCCCATTGAAACTGGAGAGGAACTCTGAGTTTCCTGCCTCAACTCGAGATGAGGCCCTACTCCTGTGCATGGACTCAGGAGGAAACCCGAGCTGCCTCTCGCAACTTGAAAGGACACTGCACTTCCCTAAGTCAACACGAGAGGTTCCCAGAGATCCCCCTCACACCTCGAGAGAAACCCAAAGCTTCCCACAGCAACTCGAGTAACACCACAAGATACACTCATCAATGTGAGATGAGGCCAGATTCCCCTGCAGCGACTCGAGAGGAATCCAGCATGCCCCTCACAAGTTGAAAGGAGGCCTGACTTCACCGAGGCAACATGAGAGGTTTGTGAGGTCCCCGTCACACGTTGAGAGGAACCCCAAGCTTCCTGCCACAACTCGAGAAAAGCTACGAGATTCCCCCATCAATGAGAGATGAGGCCCCTTTCCCCTACATCTCCTCGAAGGCAATCCTGAGTTTCCTCTTGAAACTTGAAAGGAGGCTTGACTCCCTTGATGCAACTCAAGAGCTTCTCCGAGATACCCATCAGAACTCGAGAGGAATCATGAGTTTCCTGCCACAACTCGAGATGTGCGCCACGTTCACCACCTCATCTCGAGATGAGGGCCGATTCCCCTGCTTTGACTCTAGAGGAATCCTGACTTTCCCTTCACTCCTCAAGAGGAGGCCTGTCTCACCTACTGAAACTCGAGAGGAACCCTGCAGTTCCTGCCTCAAGTCAAAAAGACACCGAATTCCACCTCAACATGAGATAAAAACTGATTTCACTAACCAATTGAATGGAACCCCTAGTCTCCCCTTACAGCATGAAGGATGTCTGACTCCCCTGTTGCACCTATAGAAAAAGCCCCAATTCCCTGCCTCAACTAGATAGATTTGACTCCCCTTTTACAACTCTAGAGGAAAGCCGAGTTCCATGTCTTAAAACCAGAAGAGGCCTGACTCCCCTGAAACTCGATAGGAACCCAAGATCCCTTTCGAATCTGGAGAGGAACCCTGAGTTTCCCACCTTCACACGAGATGAGGCCCTGTTCACCTGCAGCAAATCAAAAGGAATCCCAAGGTGCCAATCGCAACTTGAAAGGATGTCACTTCCCTGAGGCAATATGAGAGGTTCCCTGAGTACACTGTCACAACTAGAAAAACAAAGCTTCCCGCTGCAACACAAAAGAAACCACGAGATACCCCCGTCAATGCAAGATGAGGCCTGATTCCCTGCAGTGACTCGAGAGCAATTCAGCTCTACACCTTGCAAAACTAGAGGAGACTTTACTTCCCTGAGGCAACAAGAGAGGTTCCTGAGGTCCCCACTGCAACTCCAGAGGAACCCAAGGCTTCCCGCCACAACTCAAGAAATACCACGAGATTGGCCCCTCAACACAAAATGAGGCCCTTTTCCCTTCAACACTTTGAGGGCAATCCCGAGTCCGCTCTCAAAGCTTGAAAGGAGGCTTACTTTATGCAGCTCAAGAGGAAAGCTGAAATACACGTTGCAACTCGACAAGAACCCTGAGTATATGACACCAACTCGAGAAGCGTACTGTGTTCCCACCTAATCTCAAGATGAGGGCCGATTATACTGCATCAATTCGAGAGAAATCCCGATTTTACACTCGCACCTCATCAATTGAAACTCGAAAGGAAACCCGCAGTTCCTGCCACAAGACAAAAGGACAGACTTCCCCTTCAACTCGAGATAAGGCCTGATTCCCCTGCACTGACTCGAATGGAACTCGGAGTAACCCCTCACAACACGAATGGAGGTCTGACTCACCTGTTGCACCTCTAGAAAAAGGCCAATTCCCTGCCTCAACTCAACAGGAAGCCTGACACCTTATTTACAACTCGAGAGGAGAGCAGAATTCCATGCCTCAACAAGATGTGAAGCCAGAGTCCCCTTTTGAAGCTCGATAGGAATCCCAAAATCCCAGTTTCAAGTAGGGGAATCCTGAGTTTCCTTCCTCAATCAGAGAAGAGGCCCTATGCCCTTGCAGCATCTTGATAGTTATCCCGAGGTGCCCCTCGCAACTTGAAAGGAGGCCTAAATTCCCTGAGGCAACACGAGAGGTTCCCTGATGTCCACAAGACAAATCTAGAAGAAACCAAATCTTCCTGCCACTACTCGAGAAACACCATGAAATTCTGCCCCTCAATGCAAGATGAGGTCTGATTCCTCTGCAGTGACTCGAGAGCAATCCAGCCCTCCCCCCTCGAAACTCGAAAGGAGACTTGACTTCCCTGAGGCAACATGAGAGGTTCCCTGAGTTCCCCGTGGCAACTCGAGAGGAACTTCAATCTTCCTGCCACAACTCGAGAAAAAACACGAGCTTCCTGCCTCAATGTGAGATGAGGCCCTTTTGCCCTGCAGCGCCTCGAGAGCAATCCAGATTTCCCTCTCAAAACTCGAAAGAAGGCTTGAATCCCTTTATGAATCTCAAGAGGTTCCCAAAGATACCCGTTGCAACACAAGAGCAATCCTGAGGATCCAGCAACAACTCAAGATGTAGCCCGTGTACCCCACATCATCTCGAGATGGGGGCCGATTCCCCTTTTTTTACTCAAGAGGAATCCCGACTTTCCCTTCACACCTCAAGGGGAGGACTGTCTCACATACTGAAACTCGAGAATAACCCCGGGCTTCCTGCCACAAGTCTAAATGACAATGAGTTCCCAATCAACTCACAATAAAGACCTTCCTCTGCACTGATCAAATGGAACCATGTGCATCCCCTCACAACACGAATGGAGGTCTGACTTGCCTGTTGCACCTCTAGGAAAAGCACAAGATCCCTGTCTCAATTCGACAGGGGGGCTGACACCTCATTACAACTAGAGAGGAAAGCGGATTTCCATACCTCAACAAGAAATGAGGCCAGACTCACATGTTGAAACTAGATAGAAACGCCGAAATTCCTGTAGCAAGTGGAGAGGAACCCTGAGTTTCCCTCCTCACCTCGAGATGAGGCTCTGTACCCCTGCAGCAACTCGAGTGGAATCCTGAAGTGCCCCTTGCATCTTGAAAGGAGACTTGATTTCCCTGAGGCAACATGAGAAGTTCCTTGATGTTCACATCTTAACTCAAGAAAAACCCAAAGCTTCCCTCTGCAGCTTGAGGAAAACCACGAGATTCCCCCGTCAATGCGAGTTGAGGCCTGATTCCTCTACAGTGACTTGAGATCAATCCCGCGCTCCCCCTAGCAACTGGAAAGGAGACTTGACTTCCCTGAGGCAACATGAGAGGTTCCCTGAGGTCCACTTGGCAACTCTAGAGGAACCCCAAGCTTCCTGCTGGAACTAGAGAAAAACCACAAGATTCTGCCTCAATGCGAAATGAGGCCCTTTTCCCCTGCAGCGCCTGGAGAGCAATAAAGATTTCCCTCTCGAAACTCGAAAGCAGGCTTGAATCCCTTTATGAATCTCAAGAGGTTCCCAAAGATACCCGTTGCAACACAAGAGCAATCCTGAGGATCCAGCAACAACTCGAGATGTGCTCTGTATTCCCCACATCATCTCGAGATGGGGGCCGATTCCCCTGTTTTGACTGGAGAGGAATCCCGATTTTCCCCTCCCACCACAAGCGGAGCCCTGTCTCACATGTTGAAACTCGAGAGGAACCCCGGGCCTCATGCCACAAGTTGAAACAATACCTAGTTCCCACTCAACTCGCAATAAAGACCAGTTCCCCTGCACTGATCGAATGGAACCACGAGTATCCCCTCACAAAACGAAGGGAGGTCTGACTCCCCTTTTGCAATCTAGAAAAAGCCCAAGTTCCCCGCCTCAACGCAACAGGACGCCTGACAACCCTTTTACAACTCAAGAAGAAAGTGGACTTCCATGCCTCAACATGAGACGAGGCCTGACTCCCCTGTTGAAACTCGGTAGAAACCCCGAGATACCTGTTGAAACTGGAGAGAAACACTGAGTTTCCAGACTTAACAAGAGATGAGACCCTATTGCCCTGCAGCTCCTCGAAAGCAATTCTGAGGGCCAATAGCAACTTGAAAAGAGGCCTGACTTCCCTGAGGCAACATGAGAAGTTCTCTGGAGACACTGTTGCTGCTAGAGAAAACAAAAGCTTCCTCCTGCAACTTAACAAACACCACGAGACTCCCCCCTCAGTGCAAGATGAGGCCCGATTCCCCTGCAGTGACTCGATAGCAATCCGTGCTCCCCCTCGCAACATAAAAGGAGACTTGACTTCCCTGAGGCAATACGAGAGGTTCCCTGAGATTCCCATCGCAACTCGAGAGGAACCCCAAGTTTACTGTTGCAACTCGAGAAGAACCACGAGATTCCCCCCTAACACGAAATGCACTAGTCCACTGCAGTGCCTTCTGAGGTATCCTGAGATGCTGCTCGAAACTTGAAAGGAGGCCTAACTGCCCAGAGGCAACACACAAAGCTCCCTGAGCTACCCATCGTAACTGGAGAGGAACCCCAAGCTTCCTGCTGCAACTTGAGAAAAACGAGATACCCCCCTCAATGCGAGATGAGGCCCTTTTCCCCTGAAAGGCCTCGAGAGCAATCCCAAGTTCTGTCTTGATCGTCCAAAGGAGGCTTGACTCCTTTCTTGCATCTCAAGATGTTCCTAGAGATACATGTCGCCACTCAACAGGAGCTGGAGTTTACAACCACAACTCGACAATGGTCCTGTGTTCCCCACCTCATCTTGGGATGAGGGCCGATTCCCCTGCTTCAATTCAAGAAGAATCCCCACTAGCCCTCAAACCTCCAGAGGAGGTCTGTCTCATCTATCAGAACTCGAGTGGAAACCCTGGGTTCCTTCTGCAAGACAAAAGGACACCGAGTTCCACCTCAGCTCAAGATAAGGCCTGATTCCCCAGCACCGACTTGAATGGAACCGTGAGTAGCCCCTCACAACACGAATGGAGGTCTGACTTGCCTGTTGCACCTCTAGCAAAAGCACTTCGACAGGAGGCCTGACACCTCATTACAACTAGAGAGGAAATCGGATTTCCATGCCTCAACAAGAGATGAGGCCAGACTCACATGTTGAAACTCAATAGGAACCCCAAAATCCCCATTTCCAGTGGAGAAGAACCCTGAGTTTCCTTCCTCAACTCAAGATGAGTCCCTGTTTCCATGCAGTGTCTTGAGAGCCATCCAGATTTCCCTCTCGAACTTGGAAGCAGGCTTGAATTGCTTTATGAATCTCAAGAGGTTCCCTGAGATACCCATTGCAACTCGAGAGCAACCCCGTTTCACACCATAACTCTAGATGTTCCCCACATCATCTCGAGATGGGGGCCTATTTTCCTGTTTCAACTCAAGAGGAATTCCGACTTTCCCCTTGCATCTAAAGGGGAGGACTGTCTCACATATTGAAACTAGAGAGGAACCCTGGTGCAAGTGGAAATGACACTGAGTTCCCACTCAACTCTCGATAAAGACCGATTCCCATGCACCAATTGAATGGAACCATGAGTATCCCCTCACAACACGAAGGGTGGTCTGAGCCCTCTGCTGCACCTCTAGAAAAAGCCTACGTTCCCCGCCTCAACTGGACAGGAGGCCTGACAACCCTTTTACAACTTGAGAAGAAAGGGGAGTTTGATTTCTCAACATGAGATGAGGTCTGACTCCCTGTTGAGACTCGGTAAGAACCACGAGATCACTGTCGCAACTGGAGAGAAACACTGAGTTTCCCACCTTAACAGGAGATCAGGCCCTATTCTCCTGCAGGTACTTGAAAGCAATCCCGAGGGCCAAGTGCAACTTGAAAGGAAGCCTGACTTCCCTGAGGCAACATGAGAGGTTCTCTGGAGACACTGTCGCAACTCGAGAAAACACAAAGCTTCCTGTGGCAACTTGAGAAACACCACAAGACTCCCCCCTCAATGTGAAATGAAGCCAGGTTCCTCTGCAGTGACTCGATAGCAATCCTGTGCTTCCCCTTGAAACACGAAAGAGACTTGACTTCCCTGAGGCAATATGAGAGGTTCCCTGAGATCCCTATCACAACTCAAGAGGAACCCCAAGCTTACTGCCATAACTCGAGAAAAACCACAACATTCCCCCCTTAATGCGAAATAAGACCCTATTCCACTGCAGCACCTCCTGAGGAATCCCGAGATGCCCTCAAAACCTGAAGGAGGGTTGACTTTCCACAGGCAACACAAGAGGTTCCCTGAGGTCCTCACCATAACTCGAGAGGAACCACAAGCTTCCAGCCACAACTCGAGAAATACCATGGATACCCCACGAGATACTGTCTCACCTATCGAAACTCGAGAGAAAACACTCGGTTCCTGCTGCAAGGAAAAAGGACACTGAGTTCTCCCTCAACTCGAGATAAGGCCTGATTCCCCAGCACCGACTCGAATGGAACCCCAAGTAACCCCTCACAGTATGAATGAAGGTCAGATTTGCCTGTTGCACGTCTAGAGAAAGCACAAATTCCCCACCAAAACTCAACAGAAGGCCTGACACCCCTTTACAACTCAACAGGAAAGTGGATTTCCATGCATCAACAAGAGATGAGGCCAGACTTGTATGTTGAAACTCCATAGGAAGCCCAAAATCCCTGCTGCAGTTGGAGAGGAACAGTGAGTTTCCCTCCTCAGCATGAGAAGAGGCCCTGTTCCCCTGCAGCGACTCGAGTGGAATCTGGAGGTGCCCCTTGCAACTTGAAAGGAGACCTGACTTCCCTGAAGCAACATGAGAGGTTCCTTGATGTCCACGTCTCAACTCGAGAGGAACCCAAAGCTTCCAGCCACAACTCGAGGAAAACCACAAGATTCCCACCTCAATGTGAGATGAGGCCCTTTTCCCCTCCAGCAAATCGAGAACAATCCAGATTTCCCTCTGGCAACCCGAAAGGAGGCTTGAATCCCTCTATGAATCTCAGGAGGTTCCCCGAGATTCCCGTCAACAACATGAGAGTAACCCCGAGGTTCCCACCACAACTCGAGTTATGCCCCGCGTTCCCCACTGCATCTCGAGATGAGGGCCGATTCCCCTGTTTCGTCTCGAGAGGAATCTTGACTTTCCCCTTGCACCTCAAGGGGTGGCCTGTCTCACATATTGAAACTCAAGAGGAACCCTGGGCTTCCTGCCGCAAGTTGAAATGACACTGAATTCCCAATCAACTTGTGATAAAGACTGATTCCCATGCACCAATCGAATGGAACCACGAGTATCCCCTCACAACACAAAGGGAGGTCTGACTCCCCTGTTGCACCTCTAGAAAATGCCCAATTTCCCTGCCTCAACTCCACAGGAAGGCTGATACCCCTTTCAAAAACTGAGAGAAAAACGGAGTTCCATGCCTCAACATGAAACGAGGACTGACTCCCCTATTGAAACTCCATAGGAACCCAGAGATCCCGGTCATAACTGGAAAGGAATCCTGAGTTTCCCGTCTCAACAAGAGATGATGCCCTATTCCCCCGTAGGGAATCAAGAGGAATCCTGAGGTGTCCAATCGCACTCGAAAGGAGGTCTTACTTCACTGAGGCAACATGCGAGGATCCCTAAGGTCCCCGTGGAAACTCGAGAGGAACACAAAGCTTCCCGCCCCTTCTTGAGAAACATCATGATATTCACCCCTCAATGTGAGATGAGGCCCCATTCCCCAGCAGTGACTAGAGAAATGCAGTCCTCCTACTCACAGCTCCAAATGAGACGTGACTTTCCTGAGGCAACACGACAGGCTCCCTGAAGTCCCAGTCTCAAGTTGAGGGGAACCACAAACTTCCCGCTGCATCTCCTCCCTCAACACAAGATGAGGTGCTTTCTCCCTGAAGCGCCTCGGGAGCAAACCTGAGTTTCCTCTCAAAACTTGCAATGAGGCTTAAATCTCTGTATTCAACTCAAGAGTTTTCGCAAGTTTACCTTTTGCCTGTAAGGAGGAAACCAGAGTTTCCCGCCACAATTAAAGAAGAACCTCGTGTTCCCCACCACATCTTGAGATGAGGGCCAATTCCCTACTTCGACTCGAGATTAATCCCGACTTTCCCCTCCCACCTCAAGAGGAGGCCTATCTCAACTATTAAAACTTGAGATGAACCCCGCGGTCCCTGATGCATTTTGAAAGGACAATACGTTACCTTTCAACTCGAAATAAGGACTGATTTCCCTGCACCACATTGAATGGAACCCCGAGTACACTTCACAACAAGAAAGGAGGTTTGACTCCCCTGTTGCCCCTCTAGAAAAAGCCCAAGATCCCCATCTCAACTCGACAGGAAGCCTGACACCCCTTTAACAACTCGAGAGGAAAGTGGAGTTCCATTCCTGAACAAGAGATGAGGCCTGACATCCCTTGTGAAACATGATAGGAACCCTGAGATCTCTGTGGCAACTGGAGAGGAGCAGTGAGATTCCCGCCTGAACTAGAGATGAGCCCCTAACCTCTGCAGTGACTCAAGAGTAATACCGAGTTGCCCCTAGCAACTTGAAAGGAGGCCTGACTTCCCTGAGGCAAAATGAGAGATTCCTTAGGGACCCGTCACAGCCTGAAAGGAACTCAAAGCTTCCCGCTGCAACAAGAGAAACAACACGAGATTCCTCCCCTCAATGCGAGATGAGGCCCCATTCCCCTGCAGTGACTTGAGAGCAATCCCCCGCTCCCACTCCCAACTCTAAAGGAGACTTGACTTCACTGAGGCCACCCGAGATTTTCCTTGAGGACCAGTCGCAACTTGAGAGGAAGCCCAAGCTTCCCGCCACGGCTCAAGGAAAACCACGAGATCCCCCCTCCAACTCAAGATGAGGTCATTTTCCCCTGCAGGGCCTTGAGAGCAATCCCGAGGTCCCTCTTGAAACTGGAAAGGAAGCTTGATTACCTTAACTCAACTCAAGCCATTCCCCAAGGTACCTGTTGAAACTGCAGAGGAACTCCGAGGTTCCCGCCACTACTTGCAAAAAGCCCCGTGTTCCCCACTTCATCTCGAGATGAGGGACAATTCCTCTGCTTCACTCAAGAGGAATCCCGACTTTACCCTCGCACATCAAGAGGAGGCCTGTCTCACCTATTAAAACTCAAGAGGAACCCCGTGGTCCTTGCCCCAAGTTGAAAGGACACCGAATTCCCCCTCAATTCGAAATAAGGCCTAATTCCAGTGCACTGCCTCGAAAGGATACCAAGTATCCCCTCACAACATGAAGGGAGGTCTGACTCCCCTCTTGCACATCTAGAAAAAACCCAAGTTTCCCCCCTCAACTTGACAGGAGGCCTGAAACTTCTTTTAAACTCAAGTGGAAAGCTGATTTCTTAGCCTCAAAATGAGACAAGGCCTGAATCCCCAGTTGAAACTCGATAGGAACACTGAGATGCCTGTCTAAACTGGAGAGGAACCCTGAGTTTCCCGACTTAACTCGAGATGAGGCCCCATTCCCCTGCAGCAACTCGAGAGGAATCCCGAGGTACCCCTTGCAACTTGAAAGGAGACGTCACTTCCCTGAGGCAACACAAGAGGTTCCTGAGGTCCACGTGGTAACTCAAGAGGAACCCCAAGCTTCCCACCACAGCTCGAGAAAAACCATGAGGTTCCTCCCCTCGGTGTGGCATGAGAGCGTTTCCCCTGCAGCGCCTCTAGTGCAATTCCTAGTTCCCTCTCAAAACTGGAAAAGAGGCCTGACTCCCATTATGCAACTCAAGAGGTTCCCTAGATTCAATGATATTGCTGCCTCAGTAACAGAAGCAATTGCAGTTATTAAAGCCGATATTCCCAAATTAAGTACGCCCACAAACCGTTGTGATCGCATTAAATCTTGTAGTTGTTGCAGCACAGCAAGACCATAATTATCATACCAATAAGTGATTACAGTCACAGGCACCGTAAGATAGGGTGGACATTGCAACACCACAAAAGAACAAACATTATATTGAGGGGTCAAACAAGATGAGAGCATACACTGTTCACAAGACACTACATTAGGTCCACCTGAATAATTCATTTGTATATTAAGTCTTCCAGAGTCATTAGTGAAAAGAAAAATGTAAGGAGAGGGTAGACAAGCTAAAATAGAGTAAATAGAATTATTTTCTGGCAGGGTTAAAGCAATAGGGGCAGTAGCGGCAAGGGCTCTCCAAATTTCTGGCTGCCAAAAGCTTTTACCCTTTGTCGTATAAAACAGCATAGGGGGAAGAAGTTGATTATGATGCCATCTAGTGGCGACTAATGGCCAAGGAACTGAATATTCTTTCCAATTGTCCAATCTATTGATAAAGTCATTGTTGGACATTGGGTTCTGACCTGGATTTGGGTTGCTCCAGTCCTGAATTGTATAATTTCTTCCTCCCGGTATTCTGTAATCAATTCTCGAATTATAAGTACAAGATTTCCAAGTCGGATACCCTAAACAATCATCTACAGTTTTTCATATGGCATCTGAGGGAGCAACATTGTCACCATCTGTATATTCTGGTGGAGCTTTGAGAAACAAGGATTTATAGGGGTCAAGGACCCTGGGCATATGAGCTTGTAATATCCAAACTGACCGATCCCCTTTAAATGCAAATTTTGAGGTTGGGGAATCTGTCAGAACTGCTTTTCTTTTTAGAGGCTCTAACACATCCTTTTTTGGTGGGAGTAATAAAGTGTCCTGTATGACCAGAGGGAAAATTAAAGCAAACAGGAAGATTGTCTGTGAGTCCCCTAAAGGTATAATTGAAATTAATAGGGTATTGGTCTTTTACATAGGAAGTATAAGATCCTCCCAGAAGGCAAGGTTGGTCTGTATTAACCCTTATAGGGCCACTACTCCACGTGACTACTTGAAAAGTTAGAGGACCAGGGAAATATGCCCAATAATTTTCCAGAGTGGGGGAGGAGACGCCTACCTGGCAAGATAGTAGGGCAAGCATAGCAATCAACACTTTCTCAGGGGAGGCTGAAGATCCCTGTAAAGAAGCTATCCCCTGTGCCTGGTGACAGAGCCCCTTAATCTGTCCCCAGGTAGGTATGGAGGCTTGTTGAGTTGCCTGAGCTGGGCGTTCTGGCGGTCTCCTGCGGGGTGAAGGATTAGGGGGAGCAATATCTCATATATGGAGTTGTGACATCTGTCTGGTGGGTGGGTCCACTCCCTGTTCATCCGGGATCTCCGATGTCAGTCGTCCCAAGGTCAGCGGGATTTCCCGTGTTGGCAGAGGGAGCGGAGGTAGAGGAGGCCCCTTCCTTTCTTCCTTTCTTAAGGTTGCAGTAGTAGAGGAGTTGGGTGTCTGGGGAGCTGCGACAGGACGAATCAGCCTGTCCGGAACCCAAATCGGAGAATCTGCATCCTGTGGAGAAACATAAGCATATCCTCGGCCGCTAGTTAACAATGGGTCAGGACCCGTCCATTGTCCGGAGAGGAGGTCCTTCCATTTCACCAGCAGCTTTGCCTTCTGTTGCTCCGGACACCAGTGACGAAGCATTGCAGTGGTTCCAGACAAATCAACATTCAAGTTATTTATTACAAAGAGAGCATGTTGTAAAATCTGATAGGGGGAACTATACTTAACTTCCCCTTCCTTTAATTTTTGAATTTGTATTTTTAATGTTTGGTGTGCTCTTTCTACTATAGCTCGTCCCTGGGGATTATAGGGGATGGCTGTGTTATGTTTTATTTGAAACTTTGCACAAAATTCCTGGAAAGACTTAAAAGTGTAAGCATGGGAATTATCAGTTTTTAAAAACTTTGGCAGACCAAGATATGAAAAACAAGTAAAGAGATGTTGTATTACATCTTTATACGCCTCTCCTGTGTGAGCAGTTGCAGTAATAACATGAGAGAAAGTATCTACAGTTACATGAACAAAAGACAATTTTCCAAATGAGAAGGCATGAGTTACATCCATCTGCCAGAGTGCATTAGGTCTGAGACCACGAGGGTTAACTCCCATAGGCAAACTAACTATAGTAGTGGGACAATGTAAACAGGAACGAACAATCTCTCGAGCAGACTCTTGAGGAATCTGAAATTGGTATCTTAAGGCAGTAGCGTTTTGATGATGAAGTGAGAGAGAGGCTCGGGCTTCTTTAAAACCAGAGGCCACTGTAGCCCTGGTTAGTGAATCTGCCAAATCATTTAGAGCATTTAAAGGTCCAGGCAGTCCAGAATGAGCTCAGATATGGCCAATGAAGAATACTCTGTTTATTTTCCAAATTTGCTCCTGCAATTTAGTTAACAAGTGAAATATAGTAGTTTTGTTCTCGGGCAGAACCGCAGTCTCAATGTGCGGAAACAGCCTGACCACATACTGAGAGTCAGAGTAAAGGTTAAATTCCTCATCTGCAAACATAACAAAAGCCTCTATAACAGCTGTGAGTTCAGCTCTCTGAGCTGAAGTTTCATGTGTTTCCAAAACTGTATGATGATTTCTTGTAATTATGGAAGCTCCGCCGTTTGCTGACCCGTCAGTAAAAGCTATCTGAGCATCTGAAATTGTTTGCATCTAACAAGGAAAATAACTGGGTGTCTAGATATAAAATTTAACAAAACATGCAAGCGTAAATGATGCAAAATTTGACCGCAATAGTTTCCTATAGCAATCTGCCAATCTTCATCAAACATTAAAAAAGCATCAAGCTGCTCCTTATATGGAATTGGAATTTCTAATGGATCTTTACCAAACAATTCAATGCTCTGCTTTCTTCCGTTTAATATCAACGTAGCTATCAAGCCTGGATAAGAAGCTACTACTTTTTTAGCTTGGGCGGGAAGATGGACTCACTCTAGGGGGCCGCTTTGCCATAAAACTCCCGTAAGTGAAGTTGGGGTGGCTAGGCAAAGGAATTGCCAGTTTGCTGCTAAATCAATTCTTTTTACATAGCTATCAGATAAAGCTTTTTCTACTTTGCCTAGGGCTTCCCGGGCCTCAGCAGTTAACTGCCTTTTTGAAGTTGGATCGGAATCCCCACATAAAACGTTAAAAAGAGGCTTTAGCTCAGCAGTGGTCAGTTTTAAATAGGGCCTAATCCAATTAATATCACCTAAAAGTTTTTGATAATTATTCAAAGTGACAAGATGGCCCTTTCTTAATTGTAGCGGGGCATGAGTCACTGTTTCTGAATTTATAACCCTTCCTAAGTAGGTTATGGGTGGATTGATTTGAATTTTCTCCGGGGCAATTTTTAGGCCTCTAGCTGACAATGCCTGGGTTAAATTTTAGAGGACAGTTTGTAAATGAGCTCTACCTGGATGAGCTATTAAAATACCATCCATATAGTGAATCATATATACTTGTTCATATTTAGCCCTAATATCTTCTAGAGTGGCATTAACAAATTTTTGACATAAGTACGGCTATTTTTCATTCCCTGAGGTAACACTTTCCATTGAAACCTCAAATAAGGCTGTTTAAGATTTTCTGATGGCAGACTAAAGGCAAATCACTTTTTATCCTCAGCACTTAAGGGAATGGTGAAAAAAACAGTCTTGTAAATCAATTATAATTATATTATATCCCTCTGGAGCAGCTCCTGAAGAAGGGAGCCCAGGCTGTAAGGCCCCCATGTCTTCCATGGTGGCATTCAGTTCAGTTCAGTTCAGTCACTCAGTCGTGTCCAACTCTTTGCAACCCCATGAATCACAGCACGCCAGGCCTCCCTGTCCATCACCATCACCCGGAGTTCACTCAGACTCACGTCCATAGGGTCAGTGATGCCATCCAGCCATCTCATCCTCTGTCATCCCCTTCTCCTCCTGACCCCAATCCCTCCCAACATCAGAGTCTTTTCCAGTGAGTCAACTCTTCGCATGAGGTGGCCAAAGTACTGGAGTTTCACCTTTAGCATCATTCCTTCCAAAGAAATCCCAGGGCTGATTTCCTTTAGAATGGACTGGTTGGATCTCCTTGCAGTCCAAGGGGCTCTCAAAAGTCTTCTCCAACACCACAGTTCAAAAGCATCAATTCTTTGGCGCTCAACCTTCTTCACAGTCCAACTCTCACATCCGTACATGACTACTGGAAAAACCATAGCCTTGACTAGATGGACCTTAGTCGGCAAAGTAATGTCTCTGCTTTTCAATATGCTATCTAGGTTGGTCATAATTTTTCTTCCAAGGAGTAAGCCTCTTCTAATTATATGGCTGCAGTCACCATCTGCAGGGATTTTGGAGCCCCCCCAAAATAAAGTCTGACACTGTTTCCCCATCTATTTCCCACGAAATGATGGAGCTGGATGCCATGATCTTCATTTTCTGAATGTTGAGCTTTAAGCCAACTTTTTTACTCTTCTCTTTCACTTTAAGAGGCTTTTTAGTTCCTCTTCACTTTCTGCCATAAGGGTGGTGTCATCTGCATATCTGAGGTTATTGAGATTTCTCCTGGCAATCTTGATTCCAGTCCAGCGTTTCTCATGATGTACTCTGAATATAAGTTAAATAAGCAGGGTGACAATATACAGCCTTGACGTACTCCTTTTCCTATTTGGAACCAGTCTGTTGTTCCATGTCCAGTTCTAACTGTTGCGTCCTGAGCTGCATACAGATTTCTCAAGAGGCAGGTCAGGTGGTCTGGTATTCCCATCTCTCTCAGAATTTTCCACAGTTTTTTGTGATCCACACAGTCAAAGGCTTTGGCATAGTCAATAAAGCAGAAGTAGATGTTTTTCTGGAACTCTGTTGCTTTTTTCCATGATCCAGCGGATGAACATTAATAGCTCTCAAATCCTATAAAAGTCGCCACTTGCCAGATGTTTTCTTAATGACAAAAATAGGAGTGTTCCAGGGGCTATTGGAGGGCTCAATATGTCCCAATTGTAGTTTAACAAAGATTAACGCTTTAGTTGCCAGTAATTTTTCTTTAGGCAGAAGCCATTGTTCCACCCACACCGGGTCTTGAGATTTCCACATAATGGGGTTGGCAGCAAAACAAAACAAAAAAAAAAA
>SJYQ01001320.1:222298-238405 GCA_006410935.1 Redunca redunca
GGGGGGTGGGCGGGCGCAGAATTTGGCAGATAAGAACTGGCTGTTTTTTGAGGGGAGTTTCGGATAATGTGTCCCTCTTGGCCACAGGAAAAGCAAGTTTTAGACAAGCTAGTATTTTGGCCTTGGTTACTGGGGTAACTCTGTGATGGGTTGTTCTTGTTTGTAAAAAAGGATTGAACTATCTGTTGATAAGAGTTCCCTTTTATCGCTGCGGCTATGGCAACGCCCTGCAGCATAGCTGGTCCTACATCTGCACATTGCCTGATGTAATCTACTATTTGTCCAGATATTTTTATAGGACGTAAAATGGCTTGGCAGGTAGAGTTAGCATTCTCAAACGCCAGTGGTCTTATCAGTATTCCAGCTGCCTCAAATTAGAAATTACTCTATGAAGTGCCTCTGTAAGTCATGAAATAAAGTCCTCATATGGCTCTTCTGGTTTTTGTTTCATGTTTGAAAAGGAAGAAGTTGATTCTTTCCCTTCAGGTAACAATCGCCAAGCTGCGAGTAATTTTGTCTAATCCCATCTGATCTTTAAGTGCTCCAAATTCATTAGTCCCTGTCAACATACTTCTTACAATATATTTTGGACCATATTTTTGGTTGTTATCAGCTTGTTTTGGGGCAAGATCTTCGTATTCAGCTCTCCAAAGTGCACATTGCACTCCAGATAGACAAGCCTTAGCGACTATCTTCCAGTCATAGGGTGACATCCATCTGACCGCTAAGGCCTCTACCAATTGTACAGTGTATGGAGCTTTAGGCCGATACGAAGCACAAGCTTGTTTGGGTTCTTTAACCATTTTCATTGGAATGGGTTCCGAGTGGGGAGCCCTTCCCCCACCGCTTTCGTCAAATATTACAAGAAAACAAGCCTCAAGGTGGGGATCAAATTCATCTTCAGGGCCAGAAAAAACCCTTCTCTGGGGAGTTTCTAGTGGAGACCCCTCACCCCTATAAGGGGTGGGGGGTGGGCAGGGGAGGGCCGGAGTGTCCCATGTCTTTCTTTTCGTACTCCGGAGATCTTTTAACTGATGTTTAAATCTTACAGATGGTCTAATTGGGAATGTTTCCCTTAAGCTCCTGGGAGCGGATGGCCTCATTGGGGAGGTTTCTCTTAAACTCCTGGGAGCAGATGGTCTGATTGGGGAGGTTTCTCTTAAACTCCTGGGAGCATCTTTATCTAAGAAGGGCCAGTCCTCGTCAGAATGGTATAGAGCTGTTTCCTCTAAATCTTCCTTATCCTGAGGGGAAAGCTGATCTTTTTTCTCATCCCTATCTTCTACATGTTCATTGGCAGTGATAGCAGCTAGCATTTCATTTAACTGCCGATAAGTAGGTATTGCCTCTTTTTCCTCATCTTCCTCTTTTACATGTAACTTTTTTTCTTCATTTTCTCCTTTAACATGTACCTTTTCAGATTCGGGAGCAGGGTCTAAAGCATCTCTAATTATATTCCATAAGGAAAAGGCATCAGTAGGCACCTTTTCCAGACCATGTTCAGTATAGTAAGTTTTTAGCTGTTTTCCTACTCTTTCCCAAGTATCTAAGTTAACAGTGCCCTCTTCTGGAAACCAAGGACATTGCTTTTGTACAAATGCAAAAAGGGAATGAATATTGGTTTTCTTAACTTTAATTCTTCTTTTACTTAACAATTGCAAGATTACGCCTATAAAAACTGTTTTTCTTTTGACTCACTGTTATCCATGTCAGAAATTTAAGTCTTGTAAAGAAAGTTTCATTTCAACCTTTGTAAAGAGGGGTTTCTTTTCAACCCTTTAACACTTCCCACTCCTACTTACCCTACCTATCTTATGCAGGGGGGGTCCCGGGCACCCTGAATGGGGTCCTAGCCGTCCGGAAAACTGAGCACTGGGGGAGACCTACCTTCGAATAGCCTGTTCCGGGCGCCACTTACCAGGGTCCAGCCCTGGTTAGATCCAGGGTATCCGAAGCATGGACAGCGAGGCAAGAGAGGTATATAGATATAGATTTATAGACTTAGAGATATATATAGAGATAAGAAAACAGTTAAGAAAATAGAGGAGAGAAAGAGGCTTGATATTCCTTGGTTTACACAAAAAGCTAATAAAGTCTCAGGACAAGAAACTTGCTCTATTCACATAGGCCACAGGCACCTGCTTGAATAGTGGAGGGTGCCCCGCCTTGGGCTCCCTCTCGCGTGGGTCTTAGAGAGCCTTTGTGTTCCAAGGGATCGGTCTGAAAAAGAGAGGGAGGGAGAGGGAGAAAGAGAGAGAGAGAGAGAGTTGACATGAGGGAGGCCAAGCTTGTGCAAAAACCCCATAACTTTATTTTCAAAAGGTGCTTATATACCTTAAGTTTTACATAATGGAAGATGCAGAGTCATGCAGGGGCAGCAGTCCTGACCCTTATCGCTATCAGGCTTTCTTTCTGCATACCTTTCTGTATACAAAAGGTCTCAGGTGATTTACATTATCTTCTGGCCAGGAGGCCTGTTAACATTTTATGGCTTTTTTCCTTGATAAACATTAATCAACCAAAAAACTCATTTTCCCTTGAAGTGTTTTCCTTTAATCTGCATCACCTCAAAGTACTAAATAAAGTTACACCCTTATAGAACAAAGATTCAGTGGGTTACAACAAAGAAAGTAGTTAACTCAAAGATCTAATGTTGCTACTTGTTTTTTTCTATATACCAACTATATTAATTAATGCACTCCCGGGTACACAACAAATAAAGGATATGAAAACTTGGCAGCAAGTACTAGCTCAACAATGAAACCCTTAACCAGTTCTTTTCTAATGATTTTTAACTCCTCAAAAGGCTCTACATTCCTAGAACATTTTAAGCTTCCTGTGCCTCTCCCAGTTGGGAGGCTGTAAACAATCATATGCATAGTTGTAAAAGTCCAGATAAACCTGTCAGGCAAGTTAGAAAGCTATCAGAGGAGTTTGAATTTAAACACTCTTATTATGTCCAGGAGACTTATTAACCAAAGCTCTAAGTTGATTTTCTTCAGAGAAAGGTGGTCGGGGACAGCCCCCCCATTAATGTCAGAGGTGTTGGTGAGAGACATGAAATAATAAAACAGACAGATTCTGGTTTCAGGGTAGATGCTCAGGCAGAGGACCCCTTGAGACCTGATTCGCCTTGCCCTGGCAGGCTCTTCCGCATGACCTTGTCATGGGTGGGATCTCCCCTGCTGGCTCCCAGCACAAAAGGTTCCCCAAATACCTGTCACCAACTTAGAGGAACCCTGAGTTTTCCACCACAACTCAAGAAGATCCTTGTGTTCCCCAACTCGTCTTGAGATGAGGGCCATTTCTCCTGCTTGGACTCGAGAGGAATCCCGAGCATACCCTAGCACCTCAAAAAGAGGCCTGTCTCACCTATTGAAACTCGAGAGCAAACATGATGTTTCTGCTTCAATTTGAAAGGACACTGAGTTCCCTCTCAACACAAGATAAGGCCTGATTTCCCTGCATCGACTCGAATGGAACCCCGAGTAGGCACTCAAAACACGAAGGCAGGTCTAACTCCCTTGCTGCACCTCTAGGAAAAGCCCTAGTTCCCTGCCTCAACAGGACAAGAGGCCCGACACCCCTTTTATAACTCAAGAGGAAAGCAGAATTCCATGCTGCAACACTAGCTTAGGTCTGACTTCCATGTTGAAACTGTATGGGAGCCCCAAGATCCCTGTCGCAACTGGAGAGGAACCCTGAGTTTCCCTCTTCAAATCGAGATGAGGCCCTATTCCCCTGCAGTGACTCAAGAGGAATCCCGAGGTGACCCTTGCAACGTGAAAGGAGGCCTGACATCCCTTAGGCAACAAGAGAGGTTCCCTGATGTGCCCATCGCAACTCTAGAGGAACACAAAGCTTTCCGCCACAACTAGACAAACACCATAAGATTTCCCCTCAGTGGGAGGTGAGGACCTATTCCCCTGTAGTGACTCGAAAGGAATCCCTATGTGCCCGTCACAGCTTGAAATGAGGCTTGACTTCCCTGAGGCAACGAGAGGTTCCATGATGTCCCAGTTGGAACTCGAGAGGAACCCAACGCTTCCCGCAGAAACTCGAGAAACATCACTAGATTCCCAACTCAGTGTGAGACAATGCCCAGTTCCCCTGCAGTGATTCGCACCTCCCTCACATCTCAAAAGGAGACTTGACTTCCCTGAGGCAATACACGAGATTCCCTGAGGTACCCATCGCAACTCAAGAGGAACACCAAGCTTCCTGCTGCAACTCGAGAAAACACAAGATTTCCCCCTCAATGTGAATGAGGTCTGTTTCCTCTGCAGGGCCTTGAGAGCAAGCCCAAGTTCCTTCTCTAAACTCAAAAGCAGGCTTGACTCCCTACGTGCAACTCAAGGGGTTCCCCAAGATACCTGTTGCAACTCAAGAAAAAAACCCAAGTTTGAGTTTCCCTCCTCAACTCGAGATGAGGCCCTCTTCCCCTGAAGTGACTTGAGAGGAATCCCGAGGTTCCCCACGCAACAAGAAAGGAGACCTGACTTCCCTGAGGCAACATGAGAGGTTCCCTGATGTCCCCGTCGCAACTCTAAAGAAAAACAAATCTTCCTGCTGCAATGCAAGAAACACCATGAGATTCCCCCCTAAATGCGAGATGAGGCCCAATTCCACTGCAGTGACTCGAGAGCAACCCTATGCTTCCCCTCACAACACGAAAGGATCATCGATTTCACTGAGGCAACACTAGAGGTTCCCTGAGGTCCCTGCCACAAGTCAAGTGGAACCCAAACTTCCCGCCACAACTTGAAAAAGACAAGGAGATTTCCCCCTCAACACAAGGTGAGATGAGACATTTTTCCTCTGCAGCACCTTGAGTGCAAGCCTGAGCTCCCTCTAGAAATTTGAAAGGAGACTTGACTCCCTTTGTGCAACTCAGGAGGTTCCCCAAGATACCTGTGGCAACTCAAGAAGAAACCCAATGCTCCCTCCACAACTCAAGAAGAGCCCCATATTCCCCAACTCATCTCGAGATGAGGGCAGATTCCCCTGCTTCGACTTGAGAGGAATCCCAACTTTACCCTCGCACCTCAAGAGGAGGTCTGTCTCACCTATTGAAACTCAAGAGGAACCCCACAGTTCCTGCCACAATTCGAAAGGATCCCGAGTTCCCACTCACCTGGAGATAAGGCCTGATCCTCCTGCACTTACTCGAATGAAACCCCGAGTAGCCCCTCACAACGTGAAGGGAGTTCTGACTCCCTTGTTGAATGTATAGAAAAAGCCCAAATTCCCCTCCTCAACTCGAGAAGAAGCCTGACATCCCTTTTAAAACTCAAGAGGAAAGCTGAGTTCCATGCCTTAACATGAGACGAGGCCTGACTCCCCAGATGAAACTCGATAGGAACCCCGAGATGCCCGTCGAAACTGGAGAGGAACCCTAAGCTTGGCGACACAGCTTGAGAAGAGCCCCGTCTTCCTCAACTCAAATCGAGATGAGGGCTGATTCCTCTGCTTCCATCTGAGAGAAATCCCAACGTTAGCCTTGCACGTCAAGAGGAGGCCTGTCTCACATACTGAAACTCGAGAGGAACCCCAGGATTCCTGAAAGAGTCAAAAGGACACCAAGAATGCCCTCAAGTCGAAATAATGCCTTATTGCCTTGCATCGACTCAAAGGGAACCCCAAGTATCCCCTCACAATGAGAAGAGAGGTCTGACTTCCTTGTAGCATCTCTAGAAAAAGCCCAAGTTCCCCAACTCAACTCGACAAGAGACCTGACAGCCTTTTTACAACTGGAGAGGAAAGCAGAGTTCAATGCCTCAACACAAGACGAGGCCTAAATTCCCCTGAAACTCGACATGAAACCCTGAGATGCCTGTCGAAACTGGAGAGGAACCCTGAGTTTCCCACCTCAACTCGAGGTGAGGCCCAACCCTATTCCCCTGCAGCGACATGAGAGAAAATCAAGCTGCCCCTTGCAACTTGAAAGGAGACTTCACTTCCCTGGGGCAACAAGAGGGATTCCCCAAGGTCCACGTGGCAACTCGAGAGGAACACCAAGCTTCCCGCTCCAGCTCAAGAAAAACCATGAGATTCCTCCCCTCAATGTGACATGAGGGCATTTCCCCCTGCAGCGCCTCAAGAGCAATTCCTAGTTCCCTCTCAAACTGAAAAAGAGGTCTGACTCCCTTCATGCAACTCAACAGGTTCCCTAGATTCCTGTCGCAACTCGAGAGGAACCTCAAGGTTCCTGCCAAAACCCAAGAAGAGCCCCATGTTCCCCACCTCATCTCGAGGTAAGGGCAGATTCTCCTGCTTCGACTTAAGAGGAATCCTGACTTTCCACGCACACTTCAAGAGGAGGCATGTCTCACCTATTGAAAACCCAGAGGAACCCGTCGGTTTAATGCCACAAATCTAAAGGACACCGAGTTCCCACTCAACTTGGGATAAGGCCTGATTCCCCGAGCCCTATTCGGATCGAACCCAGAGTATCCCCTCACAACACTCAGGGGCGTCTGTCTCCCTTGTTGCACCTCTAGAAAAAGATCAAGTTCCCGCCTGAACTTGACAGGAAGCCTAAGAGAGGAGGCCCTTTTACAACACGAGAGGAAAGCGCAGTTCCATGCTTCAAAACAAGACGAGGCCTAATTTTGCTGCTGAAACAATATAGGAACCCCGAGATCGCTGTCGCAACTGGAGAGGAACCCTGAATTTCACACTTCAATTCGAGGTGAGGCACTATTCCCTTGCAGAGACTCAAGAGGAATCCCGAGGTGCCCCTTGCAACTTGAAAGGAGGAGTGACTTCCTGAGGTAACATGATAAGTTCCCTGAGGTCCTCATTGCCACTCAAGAGGTACCCCGAGTTTCCTGCCAAAACTTGAGATGTACCCTGTATTCACCAACTGATCTCAATATGAGGGCCAATTCCCCTGCTTCGACTAGAGAGGAATCCCAACTTTACACACGCTATTCAAGGGGAGGCCTGTCTCACCTACTGAAACTCAAGAGGAACCCCGTGGTTCCGGCCGCAATTTGAAAGGACACAGAGTTCCACCTCAACTCAAGATAAAAAAATGATTCCCCTACACCGAGCAAATGGAAACTCAAGTATCTCCTCAGAACACAAAGGGAGGTCTGACTCCCATGTTGCAGCTCTAGACAAAGCCCCAGTTCCCCGCCTCAACTAAACAGGAGGCTTCACACCCCTTTTAGTACTCGAGAAGAAAGCGGGGATCCATGCCTCAAAGCGAGACTAGGCCTGACTCCCCTGTTGAAACTTGGTAGGAATCCCGATATCCCTGTCACAATTGGAGAGGAACCCTGATTTCCCCCCTCAACATGAGATGTGGCCTTATTCCATTGCAGTGATTCTAAAGGAATCCCAAGGTACCCCTGTCAACATGAAAGGAGGCCTGACTTCTCTGAGCAACATGAGAGGTCCCCTTATTTCCCTGTGTCAACTCTAGAGGAACCCACGTCGTCCTGCCGCCACTCGAGAAAAAACAAAAGATTCCCCCCTCAATATGAAATGAGGTCCAATTCCCCTGCACTGACTTGAGAGCCATCCTGCGCTCTCCCTCACAACTTGAAAGGAGTCTTGACGACCCTGAGGGAACACAAGAGGTTCCCTGAGGTCCCTGTTGCAACTCCAGAGGAACACCAAGCTTCCTGCCACAACTCGAGAAAAGCTATAAGATTCCCCCCTCAACACGAGATGAGGGAATTTTCCCCTGCAGCACCTCGAGAGCAATTCAGAGTTCCCTCTTGAGAATTGAAAGGAGGCTTCGCTAGCTTTATGATACTCATGAGGTTCCTTGAGATACCCATCACGACTCCAGAGGAAACACGTGTTTCCCATCACAACCGAAGAAGAGCCCTGTGTTCCCCACCTCATCTCGAGATAAGGCCCAATTTCCCTGGTTCAAGTTGAGAGGAATCCTGACTTTCCCCTTGCATCACAAGAGGACATCTGTGTCATCTATCAGAACTTGAGAGAAATCCTGAGATTTCAGCTGCAAGCCTAAAGGAACCGAGTTTCCCCTCAACTAGAGATAAGGCTTGATTAACCTGCAGCAACTTGAATGGAACCACGAGTTTCCCCTCACAACATGAAGGGAGGTCTGACTCTCCTTCTGCACCTCCAGAAAAAGCCCGTTCCATGGCTCTACTCGACAGGAGGCCTGACAACCCTTTTATAATTCGAGAGGAAAGTGGAGTTCCATGACTCAAGGGGAGATGGGCCCTGACTCCAGTGTTGAAACTCAATAGGAACCCCGAGCTTGCTGTCACAAATGGAGAGAAAACCCGAGTCTCCAGCCTCAGTTTGTATGAGGCTCTATTAACCTGGAGCAACTCGACAGGAGGCCTGACACCCATTTTACAACTTGAGAGGAAACTGGAGATTCATGTCTCAACATAAGACGAGGCCTGACTCCCCTGTTCAAACTCGATAGGAATGTCGAGATCCCTGTCAGAACTAGAGAGGAACCCCGAGTTTCCCTCTCAACTCAAGATGAGGCCCTATTCCCATGCCACGACTTGAGAAGGATCCTGAGTTGCCCCTTGCAAATCGAAAGGAGGCCTGACTTCCCTGAGGCAACACGAGAGGTTCCCTGAGGTCCCTGCCACAACTCCAGAGGATCTCCAAGCTCCTCATCACAACTCGAGAAAAACCACGAGATTTCTTCCTCAAGGTGAGATGAGACCCAGTTCTCCTGCAGTGATTGAGAGCAATCCCTCATAACCCTTATAACAGGAAAGAAGGCTTGACTCTCTTTATCCAATGCCAGAGGTTCCCCGAGATACCCGTTGTAACTCGAGAGCAACCCAGTGTTTCCAGCCACAACTTAGAAGAGCCCCGTGTTCCCTAGATGAGGGCAAATTCCCCTTCGTGGACTTGAGAGGAATCCGAACTTTACAGTCACACCTCAAGAAGAGACCTGTGTCAGTCAAGAGGAACCCCGAATTTCCTGGTGCAGGTTGAAAGGAAACAGAGTTCCTCCTCAACTTGACATAAGCCCTGATTCCCCTGCAGTGACTTGAATGGAACCCAGAGTTTCCCCCTCACAACACGAAGGGAGGTCTGACTCCCCTGTTGCATGACTGAAACAAGTGCAAATTTCCCACCTCAACTCAACAGGAGGACTGACACCCCTTTTTTAACTAGAGAGTAAATTAGAGTCCCATGTCTCAATAAGAGACTAGGCTTGACTCCCGTGTTGAAACTCGATATGAACCCCAAGATAGCTGTCCCAACTGGAGAACAACCCAGTTTTCTGCCTCAAATGGAGATGAGGCCCTATTTCCCTGCAGCAACTCCAGAGGAATTCTGAGGTGCACCTCACAACTCGAAAGGAGGCCTGACTTCCCTGAGGCAACATGAGAGGCTCCCTGAGGTCTCCGTCTCCCTCTCCCTTGGGGAGAGGAACCCACACTTCCCTCTGCAACTTGAGTAAAATTACGACATTCCCCGTTCAGCACGAGATGTGGCCTGATTTCCCTGCAGTGACTCGAGAGCAATCCTGCAATCCCCCTCACAACTCAAAAGGAGGCTTGACTCCCTTTATGCAACTCCAAAGGTTCCCTGAGATACCCGTCACAACTCCAGAGGAACCCTGTGTTTCCCACCACAAATTAAAAGAGCCCCGTGCTCCCCACCTCATCTTGATTGAGGGTGGATTCCCCTGGGATTCGAGACGAATCCCAACGTTCCCCTATCATCTCAAAAGAAGGCCTGTCCTAACTATTGCAAGTCGAGAAGAATCCTGATATTCCTTCCACAAGTCGGAAGGACACCAAGTTCCCGTTCAACTTGAGATAAGATCAGACTGCCTCTCAGAGTCTCAAATATAACCCCAAAGTTCCCCTGACAAAAAGAACGGAGGTCAGACTCTGCTGTTGCATCTCTAGAAAAAGCCCGAGTTCCATGCCTCTACTCGACAGGAGGCCTGACACCCCATTTACAACTCCAGAGAAAAGTGAAGTTCCATTCCTAAACTGAAGACGAGGCCTGACTCCCTTGTTGAAACTTAATAGGGACCCCGTGAACCCTGTCACAATGGGAGAGGAACCCGAGTCTCCCACCACAATTCGGGATGAAGCCCTATTACACTGGAGTAACTCGAGAGGCACCCCGAGTTTCCCGCCAAAACTCGAGAAGAGCATTATGTTCCCCACCTCATCTTGAGATGAGGGCCAATTCCCCAGCTTCAATTCGAGAGGAATCCTGACTTTCCCATTGCATCTCAAGAGGACGCCTGTGTCACTTATTGGAAATCGAGAGAAACCCCAAGGTTCCTGCTGCAGGTCTAATGGATCCTGAGTTTCCCCTCAACTAGAGATAAGGCCTGATTCCCCTGCAGCGACTCCAATGGAACCACGAGTTTCATCTCACAACACGAAGGAACATGTCTGACTGCCATGTTGCACCTCTAGAAAATTCCCGAGTTCTCTGCCTCAACTCGACAGGAGGCCTGACATCCTTTTTATAACTCAAGAGGAATGAGGAGTTCCATGCATCAACACGAGGAGAGGCAAGACTCCACTATTGAATCCTGATAGGAACTCAGAGTACCTTGTTGCAACTAGAGAGTAACCCTGAGTCTCATGGCTAAACTCGAGATGAGGCCCTATATCCCTGCAGTGACTCAAGGGCAATTCTGCAATCCCCACTGCAACTCGAAAGGAGACTTGATTTCCCTGAGGCAACACGAGATGTTCCCTGATGTCCCTGTCACAACTCGAGAAGAACCCCAAGTTTCCCACCGCTGCTCGAGAAAAACCACGAGATTCCCCCCTGAACACAAGATGAGGTAATTTTTCCCTGCAGTGCCTCAAGAGTAATCCCAAGTTCCCTCTCGATACTCGAAAGGACGCTTCACTACCTTTAGGCAACTCAAGAGGTTCCCTGAGATACCTGTCGCAAATCCAGAAGAAACATGTGTTTCCCAACACAACTCGAGAAGAGCCCCATATTCCACACCTCATCTCGAGAAGAGAGCAATTCCCCTGCTTCAACCCAACAGAAATCCCAACTTTCTTCTCGCATATCAAGAGGAGGCCTGTCTCACCTATTGAAACTCAAGAGAAACCCCAGGTTTCCTGCCACAAGTCAAAAGGACACCAAGTACCCCCTCAACTCGAAATTATGCCTGATTCCTCTGCACCAACTCAAATGGAACCCCCAATTATCCCCTCACAACACGAAGGGAGGTCTGATTGCCCTGTGGCACCTCGAGAAAAAGCCAAAGATCCCCGCCTCAACTAGACAGAAGGCCTAAGACTTCTTTGACAACTTGAGAGGAACGCGGAGTTCCATGCCTCAAAATGAGACAAGGCCTGATTTCCCTGTTGAAACTCTCAACTAGAGATGAGGCAGTATTCCACTTCAGCAGCTCCAGAGGAATCCTGAGGTGCCCCCTCGCAATTTGAAAGGAGGCCTGACTTCCCTGAGGCAATATGAAAGGTTCCCTAAGTTCTCTGTTGCAACTCCAGAGGAAGCCAATGCTTCCACTGAAACTGGACGAAACTGCGCGATTCCCCCTTCAGTGCAAGATGATGCCCATTTCAACTGCAGTGACTCGAGATCAACTCGAGTTGATCTCACAACTCAGAAGGACATGACTTCCCTGAAGCAACACGAGATATTCCCTGAGTTTCCCATCGCAACTCGAGAGGAACCCCGACCTTATAACTTCAACTCGAGAAAAACAAAGAGATTTCCCCCCTTAAATGCGAGATGATGCCCTTTTCCTCTGCAGCGCCATGAGTGCAAGCCCGAGTTCCCACTTGAAATATGAAGGAGACTTGACTCTCTTTATTCAACTCAAGAGGTTCCCAAATATATCCATCACAAGGTGAGAGGAACCCCGAATTTCCTGCGACAATTACAGAAGAGTCCCATGCTCCCAACTGATCTCGAGCTGAGGGCCAATTCCCCTGCTTCATCTCGAGAGGATTCCCTACTTTCCCCTCTCAACTGAAGAAGAGGCCTGTCTCACTGATTGAATTTTGAAAGGAACCCTGCGATTCCTGCCACAATTTGAAAGGACAGCAGTTATAACACATGAGATAAGGCACTTCAAATCGATAAGTCCTGATTTCCCTGCATTGACTCGAATGGAACCCGAGGATCCCCTCACAAGGTGAAGGCAGCTTTGAGTCCCCTGTTGCACTTTTGGTAAAGGCCCAAGTTCCCCGTCATGACTCGAAAGGAGACCTGACACCCCTTGTCCAACTCGAGAGGAAAGTTGAGTTCCATGACTGAAAACTAGACGAGGTCTGACTCCCCTGTTGAAACTTGATAGGATCCCCGAGATCCCTGTTACAACTGGAGAGGAGCCTCGAGTTACCTATCTCATTTCAATATGACACCCCTCACCATTCCCCAGCAGTGACTCGAGAGGAATTACAAGGTGCCCCTCACAACTTGAAAGGAGGCCTGACTTCCCTGAGGCAACATGAAAGGCTCCCTGATGTCCCCATTGAAGCTCGAGAGGAACCCAAAGCTTCGTGCCAGATACCCATCTCAATTGGAGATGAGACCCAAATTCCTTGCAGTGACTCGAGAGAAATCCCATGCTCCACTCACCGCTCAAAAGGAGTCTTGACTTCCCTGAGGCAAAACAAGAGGTACCCTGAGGTCCTTGGTGCAACTCGAGAAGAAACCCCATCTTCCCACCACAACTCGAGAAAAACCACAACATTCCCCCTTCAACATGAGATGAGGTCCTTGACCCCTGTAGCACCTCAAGAGCAATCCCTCGTGGAACACGACAGGAGGCTTGACATCGTTTGGGCAACTCAAGAGCTTTCCCAAAGTAGCCGTCGCAACTTGAAAGTCACCCCGAGTAGCCCGCCTCAAATTGAGATGAACCCCATATTCACCACACCTTGAGATGAGCGCTGATTCCCCTGCTTCAACTTGAAAGGAGTTCCGACTTTCCACTCACACTTCAAGAGTAGGAATGTCTCACCTATTGAAACTGGAGAGGAACCCCGGGGTTCCTGCCACAAGTTAAAAGGACACCGAGTTTCCCCTCAACTCAAGAAAAGGCCTGAATGTAACCCTGAAGATCCCTCAGAAAACGAAGAGAGTTCTGACTCCCCCGTTGCAGCTCGGAAAAAAAGCACAAATCCCCTCCTCAACTTGACAGGAGGCCTGACACCGCTTTTGCAGCTTGAGAGGAAGGCACCGTCCCATGTCTCAAAACGAGTCAAAGCCTGACTCCCATGTTGACACTCAATAGGAACCCTGAGGTCCCTGTTGCAACTGAAGAGGACCACTGAGTGTTCCACCTCAATTTGAGATGAGTCTGTATTCCCAAGCAGCAACTGGAAAGGAATCCCAACATGCCCCCGCAATGTGAATGGAGGCATGACTTTTCTGAAGATACCATGAAAGGTCCCCTGAGGTCCCTGACACAACTGGAGAAGAAACCAGACTTCCCACTGCAACTCGAAAAACATCGTGAGATTCCCCCTTCAATGCAAGATGAGGCCCTATTGCCCTGCAGTGCCTTGAGAGCAAACTCGCACTCCCCCTCACGGCTTGAACAGAGTTGAATTCCATGTGGCAATATGAGAGGTTCCGTGAGGTCCGTTGCAACTCAAGAGGAACACAGAGCTTCATGCTGCAACTCGAGAAACACCACCAAATTACCTCTCAATGCGAGATGAGGTCCAATTCTCCTGCAGTGTCTCGAGAGCAATCCAGCATTGCCCCTCACAACTCAAAAGGATCCTTAACTTCCCTGAAGATAATACACCAGTCCCCGTGGCACGTCAAATACTCTTCCAATGCAACTCGAGAAAACCACGAGATTCACCCCCTCAACGTGAGATGAGGCCCAGGTCCCCTCAGCGCCTCGAATGCAATCCCAAGTGCCCTCTCAAAACTCAAAAGGAGTCTTGACTCCCTTTACACAACACAAGAGGTTCCTGCAGATATGCAACATAATTCAAGAGGAACCCCAACTTTCCCACAACCACTCAAGAAGGGCCCCCGTGTTCACCAACTCATCTCGAGATGAGTGCAGAAACCCCTGCTTTGACTTTCCCCTCACACCTCAAGAGGGGGCCAGTCTCACCTATGAAAACTCAAGAGGATTCCCACAGTTCCTGCCAAAAGTCAAAAGGACACCGAGTTCACACTCCACTTGAGGAAAGGCCTGATTCTCATGCAGTGACTCTAGTAGAACCCCAAGGATCCCCTCACAGCACAAAGGGAGGTCTAACTCCCCTGTTTCACCTCAACCAAAAGCCCATGTTTCCCACCTGAACTCGACAGGAGTCCTGACACCCAGTTTACATCTCCAGAGGAGAGCGGCCTTCCATGCCTCAGAATGAGACGAGGCCTGACATCCCAGCTGAAACTCGGTAGGAACTCCGACATCCCTGTCGCAACTGGATAGGAACCCTGAGTCTCCTGCCTCATCTCGAGATGAAGCTTTATTCCCCTGGAGCGACTCGAGAGCAATCCCGAAGTGACCCTCACACTTCAAAGCATGCCTGACTTCCCTGAGGCAACATGAGACGTTCCCTGAGGTCCGCGTCGCAACTCAAGAGGAACACAAAGCTTCCCGCTGCAACTCGAAAACAAAGACGAAATTCACCCCTCAAGGCGACATGAGGCCCATTTCCTCCGCAGCTCCTGGAAAGCAATCCAGAGATCGCTGTCAGAATCAAAAGGAGGCTTGACTCCCTTTATGCAATTCAAGAGGTTCCGGGAGCTACCCGCCCCGTGAGGGGAAACGCGAATGTCCCGCCACAACTGGAGACGAGACACGTGTTCTCGAACTCATCTCTAGCCGAGGGCCAATCGCCCTGCTTCGACTCGAGAGGAATCCCGATGTCCCCCTCTCACCTCAAGAGGAGGCCTGTCTACCTATTGAAAGTCGAGCAGAATTCCTCTGTTCCTGGCACAAGACAAAAGGACACCGAGAACCCCCTTGACTCGAGATAAGGCGTGATTTCCCTTCACCGCCTTAAATGGAACACCAAGGATCCCCTCACAAGATGAAGGGAGGTCGGACGCCCCTGTTGCACTTCTACACAAAGCCCAAGTTCCCCGCTTCAACTCGACAGGCGGCCTGACACCTCATTTACAACTCCACAGGAAAGTGGCGTTCCATGCTTCCACACGAGTTGATGCCTGAATCCTCTGTTGAAACTGCATACTATACCTGAGATCGATGTCGCAAACGACGAGGAGCCCCACGTTTCCCGCCTCAGCTCGAAATGAGGCTCTATTCATCTGCAGTGACTCGAGGGGAATCCCGAGGTGCCCCTCGCAATGTGAACAGAGGCCTGACTTCCCTGAGGCAACACGAGAAGTTCTCTGAAGTCGCCATTGCAATTCGAGTTGAACTCAAAGCTTGCCACCGCAACTAGAGAAACACCACGGGATTCCCTCATCAATGAGAGATGAGGCCCTTTTCCCCTGCAGCATTTCGAGAGCAATCCCAAGTCCCCTCTCCCAACAAGAAAGCAGGTTTGACTCTCTTTTTTATTTTTTTTAATTTTTATTTTAACTTTATTTTACACTACTGTATTGGTTTTGCCATACACTGACATGAATCCACCATGGGTGTACATGTGTTCCCAAACATGAACCCCCCTCCCACCTCCCACACCATAACATCTCTCTGGGTCATCCCTGTGCACCAGCCCCAAGCATCCTGCATCCTGTATCCTACATCCTGCATCCTGCATCAGACATAGACTGGCGATTCGTTTCTTACATGATAGTATACATGTTTCAATACCATTCTCCCATCTCATCCCACCCTCTCCCTCTCCCCCAGAGTCCAAAAGGCCACTCTACACATCTGAGTCTCTTTTGTTGTCTCGCATACAGGGTCATCATCACCATCTTTCTAAATTCCATATATATGCATTAGTATGCTGTATTGGTGTTTTTCTTTCTGGCTTACTTCACTCTGTATAATCAGCTCCAGTTCCATCCATCTCCTTAGAACTGATTCAAATGTATTCTTTTTAATGGCTCCACTGTGTATACGTACCATAGCTTTCTTATCCATTCATCTGCTGATGGACATCCAGGTTCTTTCCATGTCCTGGCTATTATAAACTGTGCTGCAATGAACACTGGGGTACATGCGGCTCTTTCTATTCTGGTTTCCTC
>SJYQ01001320.1:243226-332349 GCA_006410935.1 Redunca redunca
GGGGGGGGGGGCGGGGGGGGGGGGGGGGGGCGGGGGGGTGGTGTTGGACCCTTTTTTTTTTATTTTAGGCTCACTTGTTCATTCACGCTGTGGGGAGGGAGGGATGCTGCACACAAATAACACTGTCGTGTGTACGCAGTGTCTCAGCCTCGCTGGGTCTGCCCCTGCTCATGGTGCACAAAACGCTCAGGCTCTATGTTGCTCCACCGGGAACCGTCTGAGGCCGGCCCTAGGCTGCGTGCCCCTCCCCTGTCTAAGCTGCTCAGGTTCGGTGCTCAGGTAGCCCTCAGAGGCGCAGATTCTGTTGGGACTGCATTTTGTGTCCTTCCCAGGTCCGAGTATCTCAGGTGTTTGGCAAGCACGGTCTCTGCGACTTGTTGCCTTTTCGCTTCTGCTGCTCAGTTTTCTGGATGTACTGCTGGCACCCCTTGTGAGGCAGATGATAACTGTCCAGCACCACCAGAAGTCTCAGCAAAGAAGCCTGCTTGCAGTTTGGTAGGTAGTCTCTCCGGGGCTGCGATTGTCCCTTTCCAGCCCTTACAGCTCTGGCTTCCTGTCCTTGGCAGGGGATGGTCTACAGCCGGCTATTTCCATTCCATCCTTTGTTCTGTGTGCGGTCCTGGCGGTGTCTTATGTTTGAGCTTTTCACGTGGTTAGCTATCCCCCAGTCTGGTTTGCTAGCCCAAGTTAGTTCGTTCTGGTTACGTGTGGGGTGTTCCTGCCCAATTCTAACAAAGCACTGCAGCCCGTGCCTCCCGTGCCTCCCTGCCCTGCCCCCACTTGCTAGTGGTGGATGCATGCGTCTGTGCTGCTTTTCCGCTGGGGAAGTTACTGCTGGGCTTGTAATCTGTTGGTTTTAATTATTTATTTATTTTTCCTTCCTGTTATGTTGCCCCCTGTGCTTCCAAGGCTCACCACAGACTCGGCAGGGAGAGTGTTTCCTGGTGTTTGGAAACCTCTCTTCTTAAAATTCCTTTCCCAGGACTGGCTTCCCTACCTGGGACGGATCTCCCTCCCCACCTCCTTTGTCTCTTTTTCATCTTTTATATTTTTTCCCTACCTGTGTTTGAAGACAATGATCTGCTTTTCTGGGTGCCTGATGTCCTCTGCCAGCATTCAGAAGTTGTTTTGTGGAGTTTTCTCAGCGTTGAACTGTTCTTTTGAGGAATTTGTGAGGGAGAAAATGGTCTCCCTGTCCTATTCCTCCACCATCTTCTAGACCCCTCCAGGCTTGACTCTTTTTATACAACACAAGAGGTTCCCTGAAGTACCCATCAAACTCAAGAGGAACCCCGAGTTTCCCGACACAACTCAAGAATAGACCCATGTTCCCCACTTCATCTGGAGATTAGGGCTGATTCGACTTGAGAGGAATGCCAACTTTCCCCTCACACCTCCAGAGGAGTCCTGTCTCACCAATTGCAACTCGAGAGGTACCCTGCGGTTCCTGCCAAAAGATGAAAAGATAGCTTGTTCCATCTCAACTCTAGATAAGGCCTGATTCCCCTGCACTGACTCGAATGGAACCCAAGGATCCTCTCACAGGTGAAGGGAGCTTTGAGTACCCTGTTGCACGTTTGGAAAAGGTCCAAGTTCCCCGCCTCAACTCAACAGGAGACCTGACACCCCTTGTCCAACTCGAGAGGAATGTTGACTTCCATGCCTGAAAACAAGACGAGGTCTGACTCCCCTGTTGAAACTTCATAGGATCCCCGAGATCCCTGTTGCAACTGGAGAGGAGCCCCGAGTTACCCACCTCATTTCTAGATGAGACCCCCCCCATTCCCTGGCAGCGACTCGAGAGGAATTCCGAGGTGCCCCTCGCAACTTGAAAGGAGGCCTGATTTCCCTGAGGCAACGTGAGAGGCTCCCTGACAGCCCGGTCAAAGCTCGAGAGGAACCCGAAGCTTTGTGCCGCAACTCGAGAAACACCACCAGATTCCCACCTCAATTGGATATGAGGCCCAGTTTCCTTGCAGAGACTCGAGAGAAATCCCGTGCTCCACTCACTGCTCGAAAGGAGTCTTGACTTCCCTGAGGCAATATGAGAGGCTCCCTGAGGTCCTTGGCACAACTCGAGAAGAAACCCCATCTTCCTGCCTCAACTCGAGAGAAACCACAACATTCCCCCTTCAACGCAAGATGAGGTCCTTGCCCCCTGCAGGGCCACATGAGCAAGCCCAAGTTCCCTCTTGGAACATGATAGAAGGTTTGACGTCCTTTGGGAAACTCAATATCTTTCCCGAAGTACCTGTCACAACTCCAGAGTAACCCGGAGTTGGCCGCTTCAAATCGAGATGAACCCCGTATCCACCACCTCCACTTGAGGTGAGGGCCAATTCCCCTACTTTGACTTGAGAGGAATCCCCACTTTCCACTCTCACTTCAAGAGTAGGAATAGCTGACCTGTTGAAACTAGACAGGAAGCCCGGGGTTCCTGCAACAAGTCAAAAGGACACTGAGTTTCCCCTCAACTCGAGAAAAGGCCTGATTCCCCTGCACCGACTCAAATGGAACCCCAAGGATCCCCTCACAACATGAACAGAGTTCTGACTTCCCTGTTGCAGCTCGAGAAAAAGCACAAGTCCCCTCCTGAACTCGACAGGAGGCCTGAACTCGACAGGAGGCCTGACAGCTCTTTTGCACCTTGAGAGCAAGGCAGCATCACATGCCTCAAAATGAGTCAAGGCCTGATTCCCATGTTGACACTCGATAGGAACCACAAGATCCCTTTCACAACTGGAGAGGACCACTGAGGGTTCTGCCTAAATTCGAGAGGAGTCGGTATTCCCAAGCAGCAACTGGAGAGGAATCCCAACATGCCCCCATGACTTGAAATGAGGCATGACTTTTCTGAGGCAACAGGAAAGGTTCCCTAAGGTCCCCAACGCAACTCAAGAAGAACCTAAACTACACACTGCAACTAGAGAAACATTGCGAGATTCCCCCCTCAAGGCGAGATGAGGCCCTATTCCCCTGCAGTGCCTCGAGAACAATCCCTCGTTCCCCCTTGCTACTCGAAAGGAGTCTTGAATTCCCTGAGGCATCATGAGAGGTCCCTTGAGGTCCATCACAACTCAAGAGGAACCCAAAGCTTCATTCTGCAAAGCGAGAAACACCACCAAACTACCTCCCAGTGCGAGATGAGGTCCCATTCTTCTGCAGCGACTTGAGAGCATTCCAGGGTTACCCCTTGCAACTTAAAAGGTGCCTTAACTTCCCTGAAGCAACAGAAGCGGTTCCCTGAAGTCCCTGTGGCAAGTCGAGAGGAACCATATGCTTCCCGCTGCAACTCGAGAAAACCATGCGATTCACCCCCTCAATGCGAGATGAGGCCCAGGTCCCCTCAGTGCCTCGAATCCAATCCCAAGTGCCCTCTCAGACCTCTCAAGGAGTCTTGACTCACTTTATGCATCTCAAGAAGTTCCCACAGATACGTGATGTAATTCGAGAGGAACCCCAACTTTCCCACAACCACTCAAGAAGGGCCCCTTTGCTCCCCATCTCATCCCGAGATGAGTGCAGAAACCCCGGCTTTGACTTTCCCCTCACACCTCAAGAAGGGGCCAGTCTCACCTATGAAAACTCAAGAGGATTCCCGCAGTTCCTGCCAAAAGTCAAAAGGACACCGAGTTCGCACTCCACTAGAGGAAAGGCCTGATTCTCATGCAGTGACTTGAGTGGAACCCCAAGGATCCCCTCACAACACAAAGGGAGGTCTAACTCCCCTGTTGCACCTCGACCAAAAGCCCACATTTCCCACCTGAACTCGACAGGAGTCCTGACACCCAGTTTACATCTCCAGAGGAGAGCAGCCTTCCCTGCCTCAGGAATGAGATGAGGCCTGACATCCCAGTTGAAACTTGGTAAGAAATCCGAGATCCCTGTCACAACTGGATAGGAACCCTGAGTTTCCTGCCTCATCTCGAGATGAAGCCCTATTCCCCTGGAGCGACTTGAGAGGAATCCCTCAAAACTCGCAAGGAGTCTGACTCACTTAGCACAACTCAAGAGGTTCCCGGAGTCATTCGATATAATTCAAGAGAAACCCCGTTTCCAACAACTCAAGAAGGGCCCTGTGTTCCCAAACTCATTGAGAGATGATGGTCAATTCCCTTGCTTCCACTTAGAGGAATCCCGATTTTCCTCTGGCACCTCAAGAAGGCCTGTCTACCTATTGAAACTCGAGAAGTTTCCCGCTGTTACTGCCGCAAGACAAAAGGACACCATGTTCCCCTTCCACTTGAGATGGGGCCTGATTTTCCTGCACTGCCTCGAATGGAACCCCGAGGATCCCTTTACAACACGAAGGGTCGTCTGACTGCCCTGTTGCACTTCTAGGCTAAGCCCACATTCCCCACCTCAACTGGACAGGTGGCCTGACACCTCCTTTACAACTCTACAGGAAAGAGGAGATCCATGCTTTAACATGAGTTGATGCCTGCCTCCCCTCTTGAAACTCGATAGGAAACTGGAGATCCCTATCGCAACTGGAGAGGAGCACTGAGTTTCCTGCCTCAGCTCGAGATGAGGCCCTATTCCTCTGCAGTGACTCGAGAGGAATCCGAGGTGTCCCTTGCAACAAGAAAGGAGAACTGATCTCCCTGAGGCAACACGAAAGGTTCACTGAAGTCGCTGTCAAAACTCAAGAGGAACTCTGAGCTTCCTGCTGCAACTCGTGAAAAACCACGAGATTTCTCCTCAATGCGAGACGAGGCCCTTTCCCTGCAGCACCTCGAGAGCAACCCTGAGTTCCCACTTGAAAATCAAAATGAGTCTGGACTCCCTTTATGCAACTCAAGAGGTTCCCCCACATACCTGTTGCAACTTGAGGGGAACCCTGAGTTTCCAGCCACAACTCATGAAGAGACCCATTTTCCCCAACTAATCTTGAGATGAGGGCCTGCTTCGACTCAAGAGAAATCTGATTTTCTCCTCATACTTCAAAAGGAGGTCTGTCTCACCTATTAAATGTCTGAGGAACCATACATTTCCTGCCAAAGTCTAAGGGACAACGAGAACCCCTCATCTCCTGATAAAGCCTGATTTCCCGCATTGACTTGAATGCAACCACGAGATTCCCTCCACAACATGAAGCGAGGTCTGACTCCACTGTTGCACCTCTAGAAAAAGCCCAGGTTCCCCACATCAACTCGACAGGACGCCTGACTCCCCTTTTACAACTTGAGAGGAAAGCAGAGTCCCTTGGCTCAACACAAGAAGAGGCTTGACTCCTCTGTTGAAACTCGGTAGGAACCGCGAGAAACCTGTCACGACTGAAGAGGAACCCTGAGTTTCTCGCCTCATCTCGAGATGAGGTCCTATTCCCATTCAGCGACTCAAAAAGAATCCCAAGGCGACCCTTGCAACTTCAAAGGATGCCTGACTTCCCTGAGGCAACATGAGATGTTCCTTGATGACCCCATCGCAACTCAAGAGGAACACAAAGCTTCTTGCCACAACTCGAGAAAAAACATAAGATTCACCCCTCAACATGACATGAGGCCTAGTTCCTCTGCAGCTACTTGAGAGCAATCCAGAGTTTCCTCTCAGACTTAAAAGGAGGCTTGACTCCCTTTATGCAACTCAAGATGTTCCGTGAGATACCCATCGCAAGCGTGGGGAACTGCGAGTGTTCTGTCACAACTCGAGAATAGACCCGTGTTCCCGAACTCGCCTTGAGATGAGGGCCAATTCCCCTGCTTCAACTTGAGAGGAATTCCGATTTTCCCCTCGCTTCTCAAGAGGAGGCCTGTCTATGTATCAAAACTCGAAAAGAACCCCTCTGTTCCCGCCACAAGATGAAAGGACACTGAGTTCCCTCTCAACTTGAGATAAGGCGTGATTTCCCTTCACTACCTCAAATGGAACCGGGAGGATCCCCTCACAACACGAAGGGAGGTCTGACGCCCCTGTTGCACCTCTACAAAAAACCCAAGTTCCCCACCTCAGCTGGACAGGCAGCCTGACAGCCCTTTTACAACTCCACAGGAAAGCAGAGTTCCGCTCTTCAACACGAGTTGATGCCTGACTCCCCTGATGAAACTTCAAAGGAAACCCAAGATTGCTGTTGTAACTGGAGAGGAGCCCTGAGTTTCCCGCCTCAACTCGAGATGATGCCCCATTCCTCTGTAGCGACTTGAGATGAATCCTGAGGTTTCCCTGAGGCAACACTAGAGGTTCCCTGAAGTTGCCATCACAACTCGAGACGAACTCAAAGCTTCTGGCCAAAATTCAAGAAATACCACGGGATTCCACCCTCAGTGTGAGATGAGGCCCGATTCACCAGCAGTGACTCGAGAGCAATCCCGCACTCCCCCTCACAACTCAAAAGGAGACTTGACTTCACTGAGGCAACACGACAGGTTCCCTGAGGCCCCCTTTGAAAGTTGTGAGCCCAAGCTTCCCACCATAACTCCAGAAAAACCACAATATTTCTTCTCAGTGCAAGATCAGGCCCATATCCCCTACAAGGCCTCAAGAGGAGTCCCAAGTTCCTTCTCAAAACAAAAGGAGACTTGACTCCCTTTATGCAACTCAAGAGATATTTTCATATCTCTTCCACAAGATATCAATCAAAACTCGAGAGGAACACTGATTTTCCTGCCGCAACCGAGAAGAGCCCCATGTTCCCCACCTCATCTCGAGATGAGGGCTGATTCCCCTGCTTCAATTCGAGAGGAATCCCGAGTTTACCCTCGCACCTCAAGAGGAGGTCTGTCTCACCTAATGAAATTCGAGTGGAAGCCCACGCTTCCTGCCACAAGTTGAAAGGACACCAAGATCACCCTCAACTCAAGATAAGGTGTGGTTCTCCTGCACGGACTAAATGGAACCCCGAGTATCCCCTCACAACACGAAGAGAGGTTGCAATCCCCTGTTGCACCTCTAGAAAAAGCCCAAGTTCTCCGTCTGAATTAAACAGGAGGCTTAACACCCCATTTACAACTCGAAATGAAAGCAGAGTTCCATGCCTCAACACGACACGAGGCCAGACTCCCCTGCTGAAACCTACCCTGCAGCTGGATTCATATGTCCACAGTCTCCAGCATGAACTCCATTTCACACACTACACCTGGGCTTACATGTCCGCATTCTCCACAGTGACACCCCTTGAAGACCCTTTCAGTTCAGTTCAGTCACTCAGTCATGTCCGACTCTTTGCGACCCCATAAATCACAGCATGCTAGGCCTCCCTGTCCATCACCAACTCCCGGAGTTCACTCAGATTCATGTCCATCGAGTCAGTGATGCCATCCAGCCATCTCATCCTCTGTCATCCCCTTCTCCTCCTGCCCCCAATCCCTCCCAGCATCAGAGTCTTTTCCAATGAGTCAACTCTTCACATGAGGTGACCAAAGTACTGGAGCTTCAGCTTTAGCATTATTCCTTCCAAAGAAATCCCAGGGCTGATCGGTTAAAAGTCTGCTGTCTCCAGAGTGACCCCATACACTGTACCTGGGGTCACATGTCCAGAGACTCCTGGGTCGTTCCCATCCCAGACCCTGTACCTGGGGTCATATATCCAAGTGTCTAGGGTGACCCAAAATTCAGACCCTGTATCTATGGTCACATGTCAAGTCTCCAGGATGATGTCCCTCCCAGAGAGTGCACCTGGGGTTACATGCCCACAGTCTTCAAGGTGACCCCATCCCCTAATCCTGCACATTTGTCACTCATCCACAGTCTCCAGAGTGACCTCACCCCAGACCCTGCACCTGGGATCACATTTCCACAATCTCCAGGGTGACACCACCATACCAGACCATGCACCTGGGGTCATAGTTCCACAGTCTGCAGGGTGACACTCTCCTAAACCCTATACCTAGGGTCACATAGCTACAGTGCCCAGGGGATCCCTCCCAGACACTGTACCTGGAGTCACATGTCCACAGTCTCCAGGGTGGCCTCTTCCCAAGCCCTGCAACTGAGCTCACAATTCCACAGTCTCCAGGGTGACCTCCTCCTGACCATTCCCCTGGGGTCACATATCCACAATCTCCAGAGTGACCATCCTAGTCCCTGTCCATGGGGTCACATATCCACAGTCTCCAGGGTGACACCCTTCCAGACCCTGACACTGGGGTCATATGTCCACAGTTTTCAGAGTGACTGCACCCTCCAGACAAGAACCTGGGGTTGCACATCCACCGTCCTCATGGTGAACCCTCTCCCTACACCCTGCAACTGGGATCACACGTCCACAGTCTCCAGGGTGACCCTACCACCCAGATCCTGCACCCAGGGTCTTGTGTCCATTGTCTCCAGGGTGACACCCCTCCCAGACTCTGAACCTGGAGTCACACGTCCTCAGTCTCTGGGGTGACAACACCTCACAGTGCCTCCACCTGAGGTCAAATTTCCAGTCTTCAGGGTTACCCCCACCCAGACCCTGTAACTGCAGACACATGTCCACAGTCTCAAGGGTGACCCCACACTCCAGACCCTTTTCCTGGGGTCACACATCCGTCTCCATGGTGAAACCCTTCCCCAGGCCCTGTACCTGGGGTCACACATCCACAGTCTCCAGGATGACCCCACTCTCCAGACCTGTACCTGGGGTCACATATCCACAGTCTCAAAGCTGACACCCCTCCCCACATCCTGTACCAGTGATCACATGTTCAGTCTCCAGGGTGATCCCACCCTCAATACCCTGTACCTGGATTCACAAGTCCACACTCCCAGGTGACCCCACCTCCCAGACTCCACACCTAGGCTCACACGTCCACAGTCTCTAGATTGACCCCACCTCCCAGTACTGTAGCTGAGGTCACACATCAACAGTCTCAAGGGTGACCCCACCTTCTAGACCCTCTATTTGGGTGACAAGTCCACAGTCTCCATGGTGAACCCACCTCCCAGAACCTGCACCTGGGTAGTGGTTGCAACAGACAATGCAAAACTACAAATGATTGTAATAGCCTATTATGAACAACTATATGTCAATAAAATCAATAAATGTGAGAAATGGACAGATTCTTAGAACAGTTCAATTATTCAAGACTGTATCCACAGTATCCAAATTTGGTGAAGATTGAAACACATACCTGGCTAAAGAAGATGAAGAGATTATAAATAAGCATAGAAGAGTATACTCAAGATGCTGGTGGAATGCATGTACAGTCAACTTTTGGAAGACAGTTTGGCACTTTTCTCCAAATCTGAAGAGTCTCACCTTAGGAATCAAGAAGTGCACCATATTTAGACAACTGCTTTGGGAAACTGAAATAAATCTAGCATCAAGTAATGTATGAGAGCACTATTCATAATTCATAATAATTAAAAACTTTAAAATATCAGGATATCCTTCCTTAGATGTGCATTCATAGGTAAATTAGGGCACAGACATTTCAAGGGGAGTACAAAAGAGCACACCCAAAATATGCCCATTTGACAAAAGGATTATTTTAGACTGATTAATTTTATTTTTTAACTTAAATATATTTATTTTAATTGGAGGCTAATTACTTTACAATATTGTATTGGTTTTGCCATACATCAACATGAATCCACCACGGGTGTACACGTGTTCCCAATCCTGAACCCCCCTCCCACCTCCCTCCCCATAAAAAATAGCAGCCACCTGAGGATCTTTGAAAACCAAGTAGAAATGCCATTTTATGAAGTAGATTCACATTTATTAAGGATATCTCCATCTGTAAGGCTGTGTCCCTTTCTGGACAAGGAAATGGATGATGACTAAATATCAAGAATGACTTGACTTGACAATATATCAAGAAGATCTATGGAAAGAACCTGGATGTTAATCTGCATAACCACCATACCTTTGTTTACTGTGCTTCACTTAATAATCTCTCTTAAATGACTTCTTCCATTCCCTAATCTCCTTCTTTCATTCTTAGCTGATGATAGCATTTAAGGTAAAATATTGGACCATTTCAGGAAGTGACTCAGTTTTCCCAGGTATCTTTCAACTATGCAGGGGGTATGTATGGCATATATTAAACTTCTGATTGTTTTTCTCCAGTCCATCTCCCTTTCATTATGAGCATCTCAATGAAGAACATTGAGGGTAGAGGGAAAATTATTTTTCCTCTCATATAATGCAATATAATAGTGTTCAGAGATATAAAGGAATGAACAACCAACCCATTTATTAAAAAAAAAAAAAAGAAAGAAAGAAAAGCATTAATCTAACACTTAATATTACTAACTGAAGGAATCCAGCCTCAAGTGCTACACACTGTATGACCCAATAAGACATTCTAGAAAAGGTAAAACAGATATGATAAACAGTCTATGGAATATGTGGCTGAAATATTTCACATGGTATTTTAGTGATGAATGCCTGCCACTATGCATTTGTCTAAGCACATAGATTTTTGTTTTCAGAACCCAACAAGTTAATTATTACCTATTAACATTTATTTATTTATGGTATGGGAGGTTCAAATACTGGAATGCAGACTTTAACAAAGAATCTAAAAGATTGAGAAATATATGAAAAGCTTCAGATTTCCCTGGTGGGCCAGTGGTTAAGACTCCACGTTGCCAATGCAAGAGAAGTGGGTTCAATTCCTAGTCAGGGACCTAAAATCCCACGTGCCACAGCACAGCCAAGAGATTAAAAAAGAAGATTTTTTTAAGCCACTCTTAGTGTTAGGACAAAATTATCTGACCTAAATTCACTGTGGAAATGAGTAGAATCTGCAGGCAAAAGGCAAAAATGTACCAAACAAACAATGGGCTCTCTAAGATCTCTCCACTGCAGGTTGTAGCTAACAGGACTGCAACTACCATATCAGTCATCAAATGGAACAAGCACCGAATTTGATAAATGACAAGTAATGGAAACTAGGTTTCTTACCACTGGAGTGGGAAGTTACAGGCAGGCAAAGAGAGAAGGATATAATACCTGTCATAAGAAATCAGGTTGGAGACATCATTGTAAACTATCTTTAGCCTAATACAGAAACACATAGCTCCATGTGAAAATCTTCATAACCATGTGTATGCATAGTCTGGGATACATGCATATGTATTTCCATGCATTTTCTGCTGAGATTATTAAGTTCCCACATGCAAATTTTTATTAATATTATTTAATAAAAAGGAACAAGGACTCTTTAAATATGTGGTTTATACTAGGACTGAGACTAAATATGTAAAGCAGCATAAACTTAAAATATGAGAAAGAAGAACCAAAAAAAAAAAAAAAAAAACATGAANAAAAAAAAAAAAAACCATGAAAGCTGAATTATGTAAAATAAAAGCAGGAGAGCATGGAAAGAGCTCTCATTAGCCAAAGCAAGACTGAACTAAGCTGTCTAATTGGCTGGATTATAGTCAAAAGAAAGTGAAAGTGAAGTTTCTCAGTCATGTCTGACTCTTTGTGACCCAATGGACTGTAGCCTATGAGGCTCCTCCATCCATGAAGTTTTCCAAGCAAGAGTACTGGAGTGGGTTGCCATTTCCTTCTCCAGGGGATCTTCCCCACCCAGGGGTTGAAGCCAGGTCTCCTGCATTGCAAGCAGATTCTTTTACAGTCTGAACCACCAGGGAAGCTCCCAAAAGTTTAAAATAATTTTAAAGTGTCCAAACAGGTGAAAAAAACAAACAAACAAAAAAACATAGGTCTTATGAGTAGTGTTGAATAAAAATCTCTACGCAGAAAGATTCTAAATAATTGATACAGACACTCAGCTGTCCATCAAATATGTGAAACTAACTCCCCTCTCCTCAAATGTGGGTCCTGAATTATAACTTCCTCCTTAATAAGGCACTCAGGATGGACGTGGAGGAAATCAACAATAAAGACAAATAACAAATGTTGGAGAAAATGTACAGGAATTGGAATGCAAACTTTACTTGTGGAGATGTAAAATCTATGTGTGCAATCTATGTGTACGATCTATGTGTGGAAAACCAGCATTTTCTCAAAAACATAAAAATGTAATTATCATTATCACTCAGCAGTGGCCACAGGACTGGAAAAGGTCAGTTTTCATTCCAATCCCCAAGAAAAGCAATGCCAAAGAATGTACCAACTACCGCACATTTGCAAAGTAATGCTCAAAATTCTTCAAGCCAGTTTCTGGCCTTATGTTTAGATCTTTAATCCATTTTGAGTTTATTTTTGTGTATGGTGTTAGAAAGTGATCTAGTTTCATTCTTTTACAAGTGGTTGGCCAGTTTTCCCAGCACCATTTGTTAGAGAGATTGTCTTTTCTCCATTGTAGATTCTTGCCTCCTTTGTCAAAGATAAGGTGTCTATAGGTACGTGGATTTATCTCTGGACTTTCTATTTTGTTCCATTGATCTATATTTCTGTCTTTGTGCCAGTACCATACTGTCCCAATGTTCATCACAGCACTGTTTATAATAGCCAGGACATGGAAGCAACCTAGATGTCCATCAGCAGATGAATGGATAAGAAAGCTGTGGTACATATACACAATGGAGTATTACTCAGCCATTAAAAAGAATACATTTGAATCAGTTCTAATGAGGTGGATGAAAATGGAGCCTATTATAGAGAGTGAAGTAAGCCAGAAAGAAAAACATCAATACAGTATACTAACGCATATATATGGAATTTAGAAAGATGGTAACCCTGTATGCGAGACAGCAAAAGAGACACAGATGTACAGAACAGTCTTTTGGACTCTGTGGGAGAGGGAGAGGGTGGGATGATTTGGGAAAATGGCATTGAAACATGTATAATATCATATAAGAAACGAATCATCAGTCCAGGTTCGATGCATGATACTGGATGCTTGGGGCTGGTGCATGGAGATGACCCAGAGGGATGGTACAGGGAAGGAGGAGGGAGGGGGATTCAGGATGAGGAACACGTGTATACCTGTGTCAGATTCATGTTGGTGTATGACAAAACCAATACAATACTGTAAAGTAATTAACCTCCAATTAAAATAAATAAATTTATATTTTAAAAAATTTCTTCAAGCCAGGCTTCAACAGTACGTGAACCATGAGCTTCTAGATGTTCAAGCTGGATTTAGAAAAGGCAGAGGGAAAAGAGATCAAATTGCCAACTTCTGTTGCATCACTGAAAAAGCAAGAGAAAAACATCTACTTCTGCTTTATTGACAACGCCAAAGCCTTTGACTGTGGAGAACCACAAACTGGAAAATTCTTAAAGAGATGGGAATAAAAGACCACCTTACCTGCCTCCTGAGAAATCCGTATGCAGGTCAAGAAGCAATAGTTAGAACTGGACATAGAACAACATACTGGTTCCAAATCGGGAAAGGAGTATGGCAAGGCTGTATATTGTCACCCTGCTTATTTAACTTCTATGCAGAGTACATAATGTGAAATCCCAGGGCTGGATGAGGCACAAGCTGGAATCAAGACTGCCAGAAGAATTATCGATAATCTCAGTTATGCAGATGACACCACTGTTATGCGGAAAGCAAAGAACTAAAGAGCCTCTTGATGAAAGTGAAAGAGGAAAGTGAAAAAGTTGGCTTAAAGCTCAACATGTAGAAAACTAAGATCATGGCATCCGGTCCCATCACTTCAAGGGAAATAAACAGGGAAACAATGGAAACAGTGACAGATTTTATTTGGGGGGCCTCCAAAATGACTGCAGTTGGTGACTGCAGCCATGAAATTAAAAGATGCTTGCTCCTTGGAAGAAAAGTTATGACCAACCTGGACAGCATATTAAAAAGCAGAGACATTACCAACAAAAGTCCATGTACTCAAAGCTATGGTTTTTCCAGTAGTCATGTATAGATGTTAGAGCTGGACTACAAAGAAAACTGTTGCGTGCCTAAGAAGTGATGCTTTTGAACTGTGATGTTGGAGAAGACTCTTGAGAATCCCTTGGACTGCAACCAGTCAATCCTAAGCAAAATCAGCCCTGAATATTCATTGGAAGGACTGATGCTGAAGCTGAAACTCCAATACTTTGGCCACCTGATGTGAAGAACTGATTCGTTGGGAAAGACCCTGATGCTGGGTAAGACTGAAGGTAGGAGCAGAAACAGATAACAGGATGAGATGGTTGGATGGCATCACCAACTCGATGGACATTAATTTGAGCAAGCTCTGGGAGTTGGTGAGGGATAGGGAAGCCTGGTGTGCTGCAGCCCATGGGGTCACAAAGAGTCGGACATGACTGAGTGACTGAACTGAATTATCATATGTTTTGGCAACTCCACTCCTAGATATGCATCCAAAGAATTTAAAACAGGTGTTCAAATATAAATTTGCACACCAATATTCCCAGCAGCAGTGTTCTTGAGAGCCCAAGTTAAAAACAAAGAAAATGCCCACCAACAGGTGAATGGAAGAACAAATAGGGTAGATCCATTCATAAGATGAATTACACTGCCATGTAGAGGAATAAAGTAAAATAAATAGTGCCACAGTTGCAGAAAACAGTAGGGGACTTCTCAGAAACTTAAACCCAGAGTTAACATAGAATCCATCAATTCCAGTCCAGGGTATACACCCAAAATATTTTAAACCAAGAACTGGAACAGATATTCGAACCCCAAATTCATAGCAGCATTATTCACAGTAGCCAAAAGGTGGAAGCAACACAAGTGTTCAATAGATGACTGGATAAGCACAATGTAGTATAAACACAATGGAATATGATTCAGTCTTTAAAAACAAGAATATTTTCACACATGCTATAATGTGGATGAAACTTCAAGTCATACCAAGTGAAAGAAGCCCAACACAAAAGGAAAAATGTTCTATGATTCCACCAGTATGAGATATCCATATAAGACAAATTCCAAGTAGAATAAGATGGCCAGGGATTGAAGGTAGTAAGTGTTTAATGGTTACAGTGTCACTTCAGGGAAAGGAAAAGATTCTGGAGATGAATGGTGGGGAAATTTTTACAACAATGTGAGTGCAGTTAATGCTATAGAAGTACATACTTAAAATGACTCAAATGATAAATGTTATATGTTTGTAAGTGCAATGAAAAAATGACACATGGCACAACATGGAAAAGCACTGAAAACATTCTCAGTGAAAGAAACCACACAGGAAAAAGCCACCCATATCATAGTCATCTTGTCACTTTAAATTCATGAAGTTTTTAATATGAGGGAAAGCCCCAGTGATGGCTCCAGAAAAAGAAAACTACATTTGAATGGTGAAAGACATTTGCACAAAGCTTGGGCAGCTGATGAAAGCTGAACTGGTCCTATGGATAGGATTGTAATGTGGAAACTGTAAGTATCCCATTTTGGGGTTATTGGCTGGTTCCCCAGGAAATTGACCCTGTTTTGGGTAAAACACATTGCAGTATTCGGTGTGAATGTAGAAAATTTTGTACCGCTATTTAAAGTTGAAGCATTTGAAATTTTACTAGAAAGTAAATTACTTTTCAATACAACCACGTATGTCACATGCCAGAAAATCAGAGATGACATTGAACATTGCAATAGAGGCAAGACTTAAACAAACAAAATTCAATGAAAGTAGTGATGCTAATTGCCTTGTATTAGTCCACATGGTATTAAAAAGCACTGTAGGAAGAGTATATTAGTAGACACCATGCCCTGGGTGCTGTGAATGACCCAGATGGAGCTGAAACTATAAGATGTCTTAATTCTAGTTTTCCACATACTACACCAAAGCAACGGTCAGAACTAAAAAGTGAATTCATGGACTTGCCTGGAAGTTCAGTGGTTAAGACTACACTTCCACTGCAGGGGGTACGAGTTTGATCCTTTGTCAGGGAACTAAGATTCAACATATCGAGCTGCAGGGCCAAAAAAAAAAAAAGTCAAAAAAAAAAGTCAGTAGAACTGCAAGATCATTTGTGATTCTCTACACTAACAATGAACTATTAAAAAGAGAAATTAAGAAAATAATCCCTTTTGCAACTGCATCCCCCCCGCCCCCCACCAAAAAACTAGAAATCTAACCAAGGACTTGAAAGACCTGTAAGCTAAAACTACGAGACAATGATCAAAGAAACTGAATGGACACAAGTAAAAAGATACCCCATGTTTATGGGTGAAAACACCATTAAAATATCCATTCTAACCAAAGCAACATACACATTCATGCAATCACTGCCAACATTTCAATGACCTTTTCCACAGAAACAAAAGCAATCTTCACATCTGTGTGGAGCCACAAAGGAGCCAGAAGAGCCAAAGGGACCCTGAGAAAGCAGAACAGGCTGGTAGCATGTCTATCCCTGACTTCAACCTATAGTATGCTCCCAAAGTCACCACAAGATGTGTGGAATTGGCACAGAAATAGGCAGACAAGAGAGCTCAGAAGTAAACCTAGAGGTACATGGTAATCAATTTACAATAAAGGAACCAAGAACATGCAGAAAAGGACAGTCTCCACTCCCGCGCCCCCCCATAAACCATGCTGGGAAAAATGGAAACCACACACCAAGGAATAATATAGGACACCGTCTTACACCACAGACAAAAACTGACTAAAATCCCACAGCGTTCCACATCAAGCCCTAACAGTTCTGGGTCCTCGTAAGACAGACTTTCAGCAACAGCCACACACGGAAATCTTCTTCCCAATTTTCCTCACATTTTCCTTCAGCAGCACCACCTCCTTGCAGGTCTTGAGGAAACTAGACTCCCGTCAGACTCAACTGAACCCCACAATGTCCTAAAGCTGAAGCCTCAGCAGGTCTTGAGTTCAGAGTCTGGTCAGCCTCAACTGAACCCCACAATGCCTGAAAACTGAGGCCCAAGTGGGTACTGAGGGACCAGGCTCCCATCAACCTGAACTGAACCCCACCATGCCCCAAAACTGAACCCCAAGTGGGCCCTGAGGGGACCAGATTCCATCAGCCTGAAATGAGCCCCACAATGTCCCAAAGCCAAAATCACATGGGTCCTGCGGTGACCCATCTCCTATCAGCCTGAACTGAACCCCACAATGTCCTGAAGCTGAACCCCCATCAGGTCCTGAGAAGACCAGATTCCATCAGCCTGAACTGAACTCCACAATGCTCCAAAACTGAAGCTCCAGTGGGTTCTGAGGAGGCAAGACTTCCCTCCACCTGAACTGAACCCCACCATGTTCCAAAGCTTAGACCACATGGGTCCTGTAGTGACCCATCTCCTGTCAGCCTGAACTGAACCTCACACTGTCCTGAAGCTGAAGCCTCAGCAGGTCCCGAGGAGACCAGAGTCCTGTCGATGGCGACCCACAGCCACCGGAAGTGCTCCAGAAGAGCGGGGAGTTCCCCTTGGGGTGGGGGGGTTGTCAGGGAGGTGGGACCTACATTATCACGGACAGGCGTGATCAAGAAGGTTTGCAGGGGCCAGGACAAGGGTGAGGGAGGCAAGCTCCAGCTTCAAGTATTGTAAATCCCCACTTTCTGAGACTGCATGACCTACATGATCCAGACTTTGCAAGGAGCAAGCTGAGTTACAGAGGCAGCAGGAGCAGGAGGTGATGTAAAATTTTTAACTTTTCCTCTTCAGGTTCAGCAACATGGAGGCCCCCCAGCTTCCCAGTTTCTTGTACCCCAGTGACTGTGAGGTCCTCCAGGGCATATGGCCAAACCTCCCCCCACCCACTAAGTCCCCTTGACATCCACAGTCCTGGCCCAAGCCTAACCCTTCCATCAGGCCCTGACAAAGCTCCCTGCCCCCACAGTGCATCTCACACCCCCCAACGTGGTCTTTTTGAAGCCTGAACAAGACCATGGCCCTCTTCGGCATGTAATTTCCCTCGCCTGATGAAGCCAGGCCTTCATCCATTCCAGGTGCCTCCAAGGGCCTCATTCTCTCCAGACTCCACGTGTGTGGCCACTGTCTGCGCCCATCTATATGGGCCTGTGGTGATCTCCTAAAATGAGGGTTATTTGATACACAGAGAATGGGGTGAAAGGTGGCCACCAAAGATGTGTCCCCACAGAACAGGGCCATATCTGGGAAAAGGGTCTTTGTAGATGTAGTTAAGGATATCAAGGTAAGGTCATCTAGGGTTAGGGTGACCTTCAATCCAACTGACAGAGTCCTTCGAAGAGACAAAAGAGGACACAGAGGAGAAGCCTCTTAAAGGCAAAGGCAGAGATGGGAGGGAGGGGCCACAAGCCCAGGGACTCCTGGAGCCCCTGAAACTGGAAAAGGCAGGAAGGACCCTATCCTGGAGCCTCTGGAGGGACCTCAGCCCTGTGCCACCTAGCTCTCAGGTGTCTGGTCTCAAGGACTGGGGGAGGATGAACTCCTGTTGTTTTAACCCACCCAGCTTGTGATCAATTGTTAGAGAAGCCACAGAGCAGCCACACAGACCCTGCTCTGTAGGATCCTATGAGTGTGGGTCTCACTAAATGCAGATGGAGCCTGGATTACAGAACCCTTAGAGTCAGCACTGGGCCCTCAGAAATGCTAAAGCAGTAGCTGGACGTCAGAATGGTGAGGGGTCAAGTCTGAAGCCTGTCCCTAGGGGTACTGGCTGCACACACTTCCTCAGGTTCTTACAGTGGTACATGTGTTGGAAGATCTCAGTCCTGACTGAGGACACTTTTTTTTATCACTGTTCATATTGCTAATTAAGAAGCCACTAGTTACACAGGTGAAACCCCAATTAGGATGTTTGCTCCAGGGATGAGCGATTCTGAGGATGGTCAGGGGTGGGGACTTATGCACGTGCAGCCAGCAGCCCTTCCACACTCCCTACCCACTTCCCTCCAAACAAGGGTCTTCTGTGGGTAGCCGGGAGACCCCACGGAGTCATCTCTCAGTAAATGCTGGCTGACCCCCTGGCTAGCCGCTCCTGAACCTCATCCACGCTTTCCAGGTAAAACTCCTGAATACATGCAAAGACCTCACAGTCTGTAGAAAAGTGTTTGGAGCCACTTCAGCAACAGCACGCTTACCAAGTTGGCTCCTGTAGGTCAGGCAGGGTAGTCCTGGCCTGAGTGATCTTCTGGAAGCTTTTCATTTTCCTACCTGAGATACTACTCCTGTCCTGCTTCCACTGCCTGTTTTCTTGCTTCCTCACCTCTGCCTGAAAAGATTTCCAACAGCAGGAACAGGCAACACAGCGCATCCTTAGCAAGTGACAGCCTAGCGCCTCCTGAAGAAGGTCCAGCAGAGCCCCACACCAACCAGATCCCCTGAAACGCCATGGCCCCTCACTCTCACCAAGCCAGCCCTGCAACATCTAAGCAGAAAAGACAGCATCAAGAACAGCTTCAGGCACTTGAGGGGGGTTTATATAGACCTCAACCCACGCACACGTGCAAAGGGCAGGACAGCCAGTTCAGCCAATCATTGCCCATTTGGGCTTGTGGTTTCAGAAAATGGGCCTCATTGTGCTGGCCAAGGTTCCAGGAGCACCTGAGGGTCCTGAGGGTAAGGATGGATATGGGGATGCAGCTCTGACTTTTTTCTAATCATTTTATCTGGCCCACAACTGGGAGAGAATTTCAGGAATGACTTCTAATAAGAGGGGCCCAGGGGTCAAGGAGAGGAGGGGTGGTGAGTGGAGACAGGCTCAGTGCTCAGGTGCAATGGAAGCCTCTGGAAAACCTGCTGGAAGGAGGCCACACACAGTGAAGCCCAGGGTCACAGACCTGTCCAGAAGCTGCTGTTTGTCACCTCAGGTCCTTCTCTGAGGGGCTCAAGGTCAGATCTGTCCAACAGAGGGGCTGAGGGTGCTCTACAATGAGGGCTTTGTGGACAGTTCCTGGGTGCTGAGCCCTGTGGGATACCTGCCCAGGTGAACCCCATATGCTGGGAGGCACCTGCCCATAAGAATCCCGTGCTCCTGGGAGGTGCGAGTGAACAAGTATTCTCTCTGTGCAGTCATCACAGAGTAGCTTAGTGACTCTCACGTGGGCAGTACTGGGATTAGATGAGGACAAGGACATGTTAGGGGACGTCCCCTGAAACACCCCAGCCCATCCAGAGTGAAGAGGTCAGTAGTGGGGTACTGGTTGCTGTGCTGGTGTGGGAGACCTCATCAGTTCAATACAGTTCAATTCAGTAACTCAGTCGTGTATGACTGTTTGTGACCCCATGAATTGCAGCACGCCAGGCCTCCCTGTCCATCACCAATTCCCGGAGTTCACTCAAACTCATGTCCATTGAGTCAGTGATGCCATCCAGCCATCTCATCCTCCATCATCCCCTTCTCCTCCTGCCCCCAATCCCTGCCAGCATGAGTCTTTTCCAATGAAGAGATGGCCAAAGTACTGGAGTTGCAGCTTTAGCATCATTCCTTCCAAAGAACACCCAGGGATGACCTCCTTTAGAATGGACTGCTTGGATCTCCTTGCAATCCAAGGGACTCTCAAGAGTCTTCTCCAACACCACAGTTCAAAAGCATCAATTCTTCGGTGCTCAGCTTTCTTTACCATCCAACTCTCACATCCATACATGACCACTGGGAAAACCATAGCCTTGACTAGACGGACCTTTGTTGGCAAAGTAATGTCTCTGTTTTTGAATATGCTATCTAGGTTGGTCATAACTTTCCTACAAGGAGTAAGCATCTTTTAATGTCATGGCTGCAATCACCATCTGCAGTGATTTTGGAGCCCCCAAAAATAAAGTCTGACACTGTTTCCACTGTTTCCCCATCTATTTCCCATGAAGTGATGGGACTGGATGCCATGATCTTAATTTTTTGAATGTTGAGCTTTAAGCCAACGTTTTCATTCTCCTCTTTTACTTTCATCAAGCGGCTTTTTAGTTCCTCTTCACTTTCTGCCATAAGTAGGTACCTCTTGTTTCTTCCACCTGACACCACAAAGGACTCTCCAGGACACAGAAGACAGCCTGGCCAGGACCGGTGGGAGCTCCTGGTGACCAGGCACAGGACATGAGAGGGAAGGACCAGGCCAAGGAGGCCTTTCTGCTTTGAGCTGGGAGTGGACAACAAGTGGTGAGTGTGATCCAGAAAAGCGGCCCTGGTGATGGAAGTCTTGCTGAGGTAGTCTGAGCACGAATTGGAAAAAAATTTCCAGACATAGAGCATTTCAGAAGGGAGTGAGTTTTTATTAAGAACAAAGAGCAGAGATAAAGTGGGCACTGTGAGCGCAGCAGGCCAACCTGCTGACAGACTCGGGAAAGTCAACAGCTTTCATGGCTTCAAAACAAAGAAAATTCCTGCTGAAAGGTTGATGTTAGATGATTGGTTGGGACACCATAGGCTGTTTACCGGAGTGGGCATCTTTGCCTGGTAGGGAATCAAGAAGCTTGTTAGTGATGATCAGGTGCTTTTGGCAACAGCTGCAAAGGGACTCAGTCAGATTCACAGGTGGCCTTGGTTCTGGGCTCCTCTTCTGTGGCCTTGGTGTGAGGCCTCCCAGCTGTGGCCTTGGGGAAGGACTCACCTCAACAAGACTCACCCTTCAGAGTAAACATTCCATCAAGTTATCTCATCAAGTGATCCTAAGTCTGTTTGGAAAATTCTTGGATACTGCAGGGACACACAGAGTGTGAGCCTGGTTACTGAAACTTGTTGGCAAAATTCATATTTTCTCTCTGTTGATGCTAAAAGGATGTGGGCTGGCAGCTGCCTGATAATCCAGTCAAATGATGTTTTCCTACTTATGACATCAATAGGTTTGGTCAAACTTTTTTGATTTCTGGTGCAAGCAGGCAGCTTGCAACTCCTTGCTTCAGGATCATTTCCATTAGAATGTCAACTAATCAAGGTAACAACAGTATGCACTCACTACTCTTAGACAATTTCCCAAGCCTGTTTCCTCGGGGGAAGACCCAATATGAACTAGGAATGGGTTCACAAGGCTCAGAAAATGCAGGGAAATATACTGCCTATGCCTCTGGAAATTAGGGCCTCTTGCAAACCTGAAGTTCTCACATCTTAGAATCTAGACAGTTGTTGATAGATAGATGTCTGAAAAGCACTCTGTTTTTATGCCTTTCATTCATCTGGGAGACGGGATCACCCTGAGGACTGTGGGTGTGTGATTCAAAGTGCAGATTTAGGAGAGGGTGCTCTCCTTGGAGACTGTGGACATGTGATCCAAGGTGCATGATTTAGGAGGGGGTCACCATAGAAACTGTGGATGTGTGACTCCAGGTATAAGGTCTAGGAAGTGGGGTTGCCCTCCACTGGGGCAGGGTCTGGGGGATGGGGTCATCCCAGAGACTGCCTGTATGACCCCAGGTAGAGTCTAGGGAGAAATGTCAGCCTAGAGACTGTGGAATGTGACCCCAGGTGCAGGGTTGGGTGGGGGTCACCCTGGAGATAGTCGTCTTGTGATCCTGGATGCATGGTCTAGGAGGGAGTCACCATGGAAACTATGGATGTGTGGCTACAGGTTTAGGCTTTGGGGTTACCCTGAACTGTGGATATGTACTCCTAGTTGTTCGGTCTGGGGGGTGGAGTCACCCTGGAGACTGTGGACAAGTGACTCCAGGTACAGTGTCTGCAGAGGGGTGTCACCCTAGACAATGGAAATGTGACCCCAGGTCCAGGGTCGAGAGGGTTCACCCTGGATATTGTGGACATGTGACCCTAGGTGCAGGATCTAGGAGGTGGGATTACACTGGAGACTTTAGACATGTGACCCCAGATGCTGGATCTCTGAGGTGGGGTCTCCCTAGAGACTGTACACATGTGCCCCAGTACAGGTTCTGGAGGTGGGTTCATTAGGAGACTGTGGACATGTGACCAAAAGTGCAGTGTCTGGGGAAGAGGCTGACCCTGGAGACTGTGGACTTATGACAATATGTATATAGTCTGGGAGGGGGTAACCCTGGACATTATATGCTTGTGACCACAGGTGTAGTTTTGGGAGGGGTTTCAACTTGAGACTGTAGATGTGAGAACCTAGGTGCAGAGTCTGAGAGCTGGGATCATCCTGGAAACTATGGACATTTGACCCCAGGTGGAGAAGGCAATGGCACCCCACTCCAGTACTCTTGCCTGGAGAATCCCATGGATGGAGGAGCCTGGTAGGCTGCCATCTATGGAGGCGCACAGAGTCGGACATGACTGAAGCAACTTAGCAGCAGCAGCAGCAGCAGCTGGGTCTGGGGGATGGGGTAAAGCCTGGAGACTGTGGATGTGTGACCCAAGGTGCAGGTTATGGGGAGGGTCTCACCCAGGAGATTGTGGACATATGACCCCAGATACATGGTCAGTGAGATGGGGTCACCCTGGAGACTGAATATGTTACCTCAGGTACTGGTTCTGAGAGGGGTTTACCTTGGAGACCGTGGTCATGAGAACCCAGGGGCAGGGTCTGTAAGGTTAGGTCACCTCAAGACTATGGTCCTGATACCCCAGACCAGGGTCAGTGAGGTTGGGTCACCCTGTAAAATGTGGATGTGTGTCCCCAAATATACAATCTGGGGAAGATTATCACCCTGGAGACAGTGGACATCTGGACACCAGGTGCAGAGTCTGGCAGGGGGGTGTCACAATGGAGACTGTGGACATATGAACCCAGGTGCAGGGTCTGAGAGGGGTGTCAACCTGGATACCGCAGACCTGTGAACCGAGGTGCATGGTCTGGATGGGGTCACATAGGAGACTTTGGATATGTGAACCCAGGCGCAGGGTCTGGATAGGGTCACGTAGAAGACTTTGGATATGTGAACCCAGGTGCAGTGTTAGGGAGTCGTCACCCTTGAGACTGGATATATGAGTAACCCCAGGTACAGGGTCTGGGAAGGGAGTCACCCTGGAAACTATTCATGTGTGACTCCAGATGCAGGGTGTATAAGAGGGGTCACCTTGGAGACTGAATGTGTGACCCCAGGTACATGGTCTGGGAGGGAAATAACACTGGTGAGTGTGGCCATGTGACACCAGGGATAGGGTCTGGGAGGAGGGGTCACACTGGGGGCTCTGGACCTATGACCCCAGGTGATGGGTCATGGAGCGGGCTCACCCTGGGATACATGGATGTGTGTTCCCAAGTACAGGGTCAGAGAGGGTGTCAGCCTGGAAGCTGCAGATATTTGACCCCAGGTGCAGGGTCTGTGAGGGCAGTCACACTGGAGATTGTGCACAGGTGACACCAGGTTCAGGATCTGGTGGGGGGGGGCGGAAGGTCATCCTGGATATTTTGTAAGTGTGACCTCAGATACAGAGTATGAAGGGTGTCCTCTGGAGATGGCAGATATCTGACCCTAGGTACATGTTCTGGGTGGGGGTTCACAGTTGAGACTGTGGACATGTGACCCACATACAAGTTCTGGGAATAACATCACCCCAGAGACTATGGACATGTGTTACCAGGTACTGGGTCTGGGAGAATGCACATGGTAGAGACTGGATATGTGACCCCAAATACAGTGCCTGAGAGAGGTCACTCTGGGGAATGAAGACATGTGATCTCAGATACAGGATTTGGGAGGGTGTCACCCTGGAAACTGTGGACATGTAACACCAGCATATGGTCTGGGAGGGGAGCTCACAATGGGACTTGTGGCCGTGTCATCCCAGGTGCTCAGACTGATGCGGTAGTGTCACCCTGAAGTCTGTGGACTGTATCCACAGGTACAGGTCTGGGGGGTGTCACCCTGGAGACTGGAAATGTGACCAGAGGTTCAAAGTCTGGGAGTGGTGGTCACCCTGGAGACTGTGTACATGTGACCAAAGGTAAAAGTTCTGGTGAGGTGGGGTCACCATGGAGAATGTGGATGTGTGACCCCAGGTGTAGGGTCTGGGAGAGGTGATTACCCTGGAAACTGGAAATGTGACCCCAGGTACAGGGTCTGGGTGAGGTGTCACCAAGGAGACTAGACATTTGAACCCAGGTGCTTGTATTTCAAAGGAGTCACCCTTTAGCCTGTGGATGTGTGACCCCAGGTGAAAGATCTGGGAGTAGGGGTCACCCTGGACTGTGGCCGTACAACATCAGGTTCAGGGTCTAGGGAGAGGGCTCTCTGTGGACATGTGACCCCAGGTGCAGGTTCTGTGAGGTGTTTTCTCCCTGCAGAAAGTGGACAGGTGACCCAAAATGCAGGGTCTGGGGTAGAAGCTGACCCTGGAGCCTGTGGATGTGTAAAGCCAGGTGAAGTATCTGGGAGGTGGGATCACTGTGGAGACTGTGGATGTGTGACCCCAGGTGCAGGGTCTGGGAGAATGTTCACCCTGGAGACTATGGACATGTGACCCTATCAATAAGGTCTATGAAGGGGTTCACCAGGGAAACTATGGGTTGTGAACATGGAAACTGTGGTCATATAACCCCCAGTGGCAGGGGGGAGGGGGGTCACCCTGGAAACTGTGGGTGTGTGATCCCAGATGCATGGTCTGGGAGGAGTTCATCATGGAGACTGCTGCTGCTGCTGCTGCTGCTAAGTATGGACGTGAAATTCCAGGTATAGGGTCTGGGAGGTGGGGTTACCATGCAGATTATGTGCAGGTGTTTCTGGTTACTGGGTCTAGGTGGTGGGGTCACCTTGAGGACTATGGACGTGTGACCCAAAGTGCAGGGTCTGGGGAGGGGGATCTCCCTACATACTGTGGCTGTGTAATCCCAGATGCAGGATCTGGGATGTGGGGTCACTCTGGGAATTGTGGACCTGTTGCATCAGGAGAACAGTCTGGGAGGGGGTCACCCTGGAGACTAGACATGTTACCCTAAGTGCAGGGACTGAGAGGTGGTGTCACCCAGGATACTATGGTCATGAGACCTCAGTTACAGAGTCTGGATGTTGGCTCATACTAGAGACTGTGGACATATGATCCCATGTATATGGTCTGAGAGGGAGTCACCCTGGATACTACAGAAATTTGACCCCAGGTACAGGGTCAAGAGGGGGTTACCCTGGAGACTTGTTTATGTGTGACCCCACATGCAGTTTCTGGGAGGTGGAGTCACACTTCAGACTGTAGACATGTCAACCTGGTCCAGGGTGTGGGAGGGGGTCACCCTGGATCTTGTGGACATGGGACCTTAGTTGCAGGGTCTGGGAAGTGGTGTCACTCTTGGGATTGTAGACATGTTACTCCAGGTGTATGATCTGGGAGGGGTTCATCCTCGAGCCTGTGGATGGGCAACCCTAGGTGCAGGGACTGGGAGGAGATGTCATACTGGGCACTTTGGTCATGTGACCCCAGGTACATAGTCTGGAGGTGGTCTCATCCTGGAGACTGTTTATGTGTGACCCCAGGCGCAGGGTCTGGAAGGTGGGGTTACCCTGGGGACAGTGGACATGTGACCCAAGGTCCCAGGTCTGGTGAGTAGTCACACCAAAGAGACTGTGGATCTGTGACCCCAGGCGCAGGGTCTGGGAGGTGGGGTTACCCTGGGGACAGTGGATATGTGGCCCCAGGCGCAGGGTCTGGGAGGTGGGGTTACCCTGGGGACAGTGGACATGTGACCCGAGGCCCCAGGTCTGGTGAGCAGTCACACCAAGGAGACTGTGGATCTGTGACCCCAGGTGCAGGGTCTGGGAGGTGGGTCACCCTTTAAACTCTAGACATGTGACCCCAGGCGGAGGGTCTGGGAGGTGGGGTTACCCTGGGGACAGTGGACATGTGACCCAAGGCCCCAGGTCTGGTAAGCAGTCACACCAAGGAGACTGTGGATCTGTGACCCCAGGTGCAGGGTCTTGGAGGGGAGTCACCCTGGAGACTGTGGACCTGTGACCCCAGGTATAGTTTCTGGGAGAGTGTCACCCTGGACTCTGGACATGTGACCCCAAGTGCAGGATTTGGGAGAGGGGTCACCCTGTTGACTGGACATATGTCACCAGGTGCAGGTTATGGGCAGGAGGGACACCCTGGATATTGTCGAAGTGTGACCCCAGGCACAGGGTCTGGGCATTCCCTCGTAGCTCAAAAGCTTCCCCCACAGCTCAGTTGGTAAAGAATCTACCTGCAATGCAGGAGACCCTGCTTCAATTTCTGGGTCAAGAAGATTTCCTGGAGAAGGAAATGGCAACCCATTCCAGTATTCTTGCCTGGAGAATCCCATGGATAGAGGAACTTCGCTGGCTACAGTCCATGGGGTCATAAGAGTTGGACACAATTTAGTGACTAAACCACCACCACTAAGGACTGTTAAGGGATGAGAGGTTAGTAAACAGAAAATAAATAGAATCTGGGGAGGGGGTCACCATGGAGACTGTATACATGTGTCCCAGGTACAGTGTTTGGAAAGGGGGTCACCCTGGTGACTGTGGACATGTGACTCCAGGTACAGGGTCTGGAAGGAGGGTCACCATGACCCCAGGGATAGGGTAGGTGACGTGAGGTCACCATGGAGACTGGACATGTGATTCCAGGTGTAGGGTCTGGGAGGGGTTTACTTTGGAGACTGTGGACAGGTGACATAATGTGTAGGGTCTGGGTGTGGGGATTACCCTGGAAACTGGAAATGTGACTCCAGGTACATAGTCTGGTAGGTGGGGTAATCATGGAGACTGTGAACTTGTGACAACATGTATACGGTCTGAGAGTGGTTAACCCTGAGATTATGTACACGTGACCACAGGTGTAGGTTTGTGAGCGATTGTAAGAGTGTGTGAGGGTGTGAGAGGGAATGTAAGAGTGTGCAAGGGAGTGTAAGAGTATCCGAGGGTGTGTGAGGGAGAATAAGAATGTGTGAGGGCATGCAAGGGAGTGTAAGAGTGTGTGAGAGTGTGTAAGAGTGTGCAAGGGAGTGTAAGAGTGAGTGTAAAAGTTCACAAGGGTGTGTGATGGAGTGAAAGAGTGTGGAGGGTATACAAGGGAGTGTCAGGGCATGTGAGGGAATGTAATAGTGTGCAAGGGTGTGTGAGGGAGTGTAAGTTTGTCAGGTTGTGCCACGGAGTGTAAGAGCATGCAAGGGAGTATAACAGTGTGTGAGGGTGTTCTATGGAGTGTAAGGGTGAGCAAGGGTGTGCAAGGGAGTGTAAGAACCTGAAAGGAAGTGTAAGAGCATTTAAGGTTGTGAGAGGGAGTACAAGAGCATGATAGGGAGTATAAGAGTGTGCAAGGTTGTGGGAAAGTGTGTAAGAATGGGTGAGGTACGGTAAGAGTGTGTGAGGGTGTGCAAGGGAGTGTAATAGCATGTGATGTAGTGTAAGAGTGTGCAAGAGTGTGCAATGGAGTGTAAGGGTGTGTGAGGGTGGGCAAGGAAATGTCAGAGCATGTAAAGAAGTGTAACAGTGTGTGAAGATGAGTGAGAGAGTGTAAGAGTGTGTGGGTGTGCAAGGGAGTGTAGGAGGGTGCAAGGCAGTGTAGTATCATGCAAGAGAGTGTAAGAGTGTGGGATGGTGTGCAAGGGAGTGGAAGAGCATGTGAGGGAGTGTAAGAGTGTGTGAGGGTCTGCAAAGGAGTATAAGAGTGTGTGAGGGTGTGTGAGGGAGTATAAGAGTGTGCTAGGGTGTGAGATGGAATGTAAGAGTGTGAGAGGGTGTTCCAAGGAGTTTAAGAGAGATCCCAGGTGCAGTGTAGGTTGGGGGTCACTTGGAACTAGTGGTCATTTCAGGGATTGTAAGAACATGGAAGGAAGTATAAGAATGTGCAAGGGGTGTGCAAGGAGTATAAGAGTGAGCAAGGCAGTGTAAGTGTGTGAGGGTGTGCAATGTAGTATAAGAGTATGTGAGGGCATGAAAGGGGGTGTAAGAGTGCACAAGGGTGTGTAAGGGAGTGTAGAGTGTATGACAGTGTGTGAGGGAGTGTAAAGGTGAATGAGGAAGTGTAATACTGAAAAGGTGTGGGAGCAGTGTAACAGTGTGAGAAGTAGTGGAAGGGAGTGTAATAGTGTGCAAGGGTGTGAGAGGGACTGTAAGAGTATATGATGGTGTGCGAGGCCAGGCAAGGTCATTTGAGGATGTGTGAGGACATGTGAGAGCATACTAGGATGTGCAAGGGTGTGTGAGGTTGGGCAAGAGTGGGAGGACGTGCGACAGCATGTGAGGACATGGAAGGGCATGTGTGGCCATGTGAGTGCATGAGAGGGCATCTGAGGTCATGTGAAGGCATGTGAGAGTATGCACAAATGTGTGAGAGTGTACAAGAATGTGTGGAGGCATTCGAGGCCATGCAATAGCATGAGAGGGCATGCAAGGATGTGCGAGAGTATGCAGGGGTGTACAAGGCTGTGCGATGGTGTGTGAAAGCAGGTAAGGATGTGAGAGAATGTGTGAAGACGTATGAGAGTGTGCGAAGAAGTGCAAGGGCATGGGAGGATGTGCAAGTACATAGAGGGAATGTGAGAGCATGTGAGGCACTGCGAGAGCCTGCGAGGACATGTAAAGGCATGCGAGGATTTCCAAGGACATGTGAGAGTGTGAGTATGTGCAAGATTGTGCGAGAGTGTGCAAGGGCATGCATGACCATACGATGGTGTGCAAGAGCAGGCAAGGGTGTGTGAGGGCGTATTAGGGAGTGCAAGGACGTGTGAGGTCATGTGAGAGTGTGTGAGGATGTGCAAGGGCATGCGAGGGCGTGTGAGGGCCTGCGAGAGTGTGGGAGGGCCTGGGAGGGTGTGGAAGTACATGCGAGACAGTGCAAGTGGGTGAGAGCGTATGTGAGTATATGCAAGGGAATGTGAGGGCATGCAAGAGCATGTGAGAGCATGCAAGGAATCGCGAGAGTGTGTGAGGATATTCTTGGGAGTGTGAGGCTATGTGAGAGCATGTGAGGGCATGCAAGCACATGTGAGAGGGTCCAAGGACATGCAAACCCATGCGAGGATATGCACGGGTGTGTGAGGCTGTGTGAGCACATGCAACTGCATGCAAAGAAATGTGTGAGGGAGTGTGAGGCCATGTGAGAGCATGTGAGGGCCTGTGAACATGTGCAAGAGGGTGCAAGGATGTGTGAGGGAATGAAAGGACACACAAGGGTGTGCTAGGGTGTGCGAGTGCATGTGAGGGCATGGCAGGGTGTGCGATAACACGTGGGAGCATGTGAGGTCATGTGAAGGTATGCGAGGTTGTGTGGGGGAATGTGAGAGGGAACAAGGGCAAGCAAGTGCATGCAAGAGGGTGCAAAGACATGCAAGGAGACACGAAGGCATGTTAGGGTGTTCAAGTGAATGTGAGGGCATGGCAGGGCGCACAAGGGTGCATGAGGTCATGTGATGGTGTGTGAGAGTGTGCAAGGATGTTCAAGAGTGTGTGAGGGCATGGGAGCACTTGAAAGGGCATGCGAGGGTGTGCAAGGGCATGTAGGGAGGAGTGTGCGAGGGCATACGAGGCCATTTGAGGTCATGCAAGTGCATACCAGGATGTGTGAGAATGTGTGAGCATGGGCAAGAGTGTGGTAGGGCCTGAAAGGGTGTGTGAAGGCGTGCGTGGTCATGTGAAGGCTTGGGAGTACGTTTGTGGCTGTGCAAGAGTGTGTGAGTGTGTGCAAGAGCATTTGAGGGCAAACAAGGTTGTGAGAGGACATGTAAGGTCATGCAAGGGCATCCTCAGTTCAGTTCACTCAATTGTGTCCAACTCTTTGAGACCCCATGAACTGCAGCACACCAGGCCTCCCTGTCCATCACCAACTCCCAGAGTCCATCCAAACTCATGTCCATTGAGTCGGTGGTGCCACCCAACCATCTCATCCTCTGTCGTCCCCTTCTCCTGCCCACGATCTTTCCCAACATCAGGGGCTTTTCAAATGAGTCAGCTTTTCACATCAGGTGGCCAGAGTATTGGAGTTTCAGCTTCAATATAAGTCCTACCAATGAACACCCAGGACTGATCTCCTTTAGGATGTACTGGTTGGATCTCCTTGCAGTCCAAGGGACTCTCAAGAATCTTCTCCAAGTCTTGCCTTCTCCAGTATGAAAAGGCAAAAAGATAGGACACTGAAAGATGAACTCCTCATTTCGGTAGGTGTTCAATATGCTACTGGAGATCAGTGGAGAAATAACTCCAGAAAGAATGAAGGGACAGAGCCAAAGCAAAAACAACACCCAATTGTGGATGGGACTGGTGATAGAAGCACGGTTCAATGCTGTAAAGAGCAATATTGCATAGGAACCTGGAATGTTAGGTCCATGAATCAAGGCAAATTGGAAGTGGTCAAACGGGATGACAAGAGTGAACATTGACATTCTAGGAATTAGCAAACAAAGATGGACTGGAATGGGTGAATTTAACTCAGATGATTATTATATCTACTACTGTGGGCAGGTATCCCTTAGAAGAAATGGAATAACTATCATAGGCAACAAAAGGGTCTGAAATACAGTACTTGGATGCAATCTCAAAAATGACAGAATGATCCCTGTTCATTTCCAAAGCAAACCATTCAATATCACAGTAATCCAAGTCTATGCCCTGACCAGTAACACTGAAGAAGCTGAAATTGAACACTTCTATGAAGACCTACAAGACCGTCTAGAACTAGCACCCAAAAAAAAAGATGTCCTTTTCATTATAGGGGACTGGAACGCAAAAGTGGGAAATCAAGAAACACCTGGAGTAACAGGCAAATTTGGCCTGGGAATACAGAATGAAGCAGGGCAAAAGCTAATAGAGTTCTCTCAAGAGAATGCACTGGTCATAGCAAACACCCTCTTCCAACAAGGGCGTGCAAGGGCATGCAAAAGCATGCGAGGATGTTGGAGGGTGTGCAAGGGCTTGTGAGAGTATGGGAGGACATGCGAGGATTTGTGAGGTCATGTGAGGGCGTGAGAAGGCATGTGAGTGTGTGTGAGGACATGCAAGTCCATGTGAGAGCAGACGAGCACATGCGAGGGTGTGCAAGAACCTGCAAGGCTGTGCAAGAGTGTGTGAGGGCTTGCAGGGATGTGCGAGGGTGTACAAGGATGTGCAAGTGTGTGTGAGGCCATGGGGGTGTGTGTGAGGGCATGCAAGGACATGCGAGAGTCTGCGAGGGCATACGAGGGCATGCAAGAATATTCCATGATGTGCGAGAGCCTACGAGGACATGTGAGGGTGTGCGAGGCCATGCGAGGGCATGAGGTAGCGTATTGGATTTGTGAGAGCATGCAAAAACATTCGAGTGCATACAAGGATGTGCGAGAATGTGTGAGGGTGTGCTAGGGCATCTGTGGGCATGTGAAGGCATGTGATGGCGTGCAAAGACATGAGAAAGCATGAGAGGATGTGCGAGAATTTGTGAGTGCAGGCAAGGGCATTCTAGGGTTTGTGCAGGCATGTGAGGGTGTGCAAGAATGTATGAGAGTATGTGAGGATCTGCGAACATGGGCATGCTAGGGAATACATGGGCATGTGAGGGCATGTGACTGTGTGTAAGTATGTGCAAGAGCATAGGGTGTGTGAGTGTGTGAAAGGATGTGCAAAGGCATGCAAGGGCATGTGAGGATGTGTGAGAGTGGACAAGGGTGTGAAAGAGCTTGTGAGAACATGTGAGAAGGTGCGAGGACTTGCAAGAGGGTGCGAGGACTTGCAAGAGGGTGCGAGGACTTGCAAGAGAATGTATTGCCTTGTGATAGTGTGCAAGGGTGTATGAGTGCATGGGAGAACATGAAAGAGTGTATGAGAACATGCGAGGGTGTGCAATGCCACCCTCTTGTGAGTCATATGAGGGTGTGTGAGGATGTGTGAGAGCATTTGACAATGTGCAAGAGACTGCGAAGGCATGCAGGAATGTGTGGGGCATTTGAGGATGTGTTAGGGCATGAGAAAAGGTGCTATGGCATGGGGAAAGGTGCTAGGGCATGCAAGTGCATGCAAGGACATGAAAGGAGTTGTGTGGCTCTGCAAGAGTGTGTGTGTGCATGTGAAAGTATTCGAGGGTGTATGAGGACATGCGAGGGCATATGAGGACATGTGAGGGCGTGGGAGTGCATGCGAGGGTATGAGAGGGTGTGTGAGGATGTGCAAGACCATTTTACCATGTGTGAGAGAAAGCAAAGGCATGAAGGGGTGTGCAAGGGCATTTGAGGACATATTAGGTCGTAGGAGGACATGCTAGGGTATGTGAGTGTGTGCGAGGAGGTAAGTAGCTGTGTGAGATACACGTGTGAGTGCAAGAGGTTTCTAGGGCATCTGAGAGTGTGAGAGGATGTTCAAGGCTGCATGAGGGTGTGCAAGAGTATGCAAGGACGTGTGAGAGCATGTGAGGATGTTCAAGGGCATGCAAGGGCTTGCAAGGGCATGTAAGGAAGTGTGAGGATGTGCAAAACTGTGGGAGGGCATAAAAGTGTGTGCAAGAATGTGCAAGAGTGGGTGAGCATATGTGAGGGCATAAAGAGCATGTGAGAGTGTGCAAGGGCATGGGAGGACGTGCAAGAGTGTACAATGGTGTGTGATGGCATCCCAGGATGTGCAAGTGCATGAGAGGCTGTGTGAGAGTGTGCAAGGGTATGTGAGCATGTGTGAGGGCATGCGGGGTCATGCTGGAGCAGGCAAGAGTGTGCGAGAGTGTGCGAGGAAGTGAGTGTGCAAGGACCTGCAAGGGCATGTGAGGACGTATGAGGCCATACAAGGGAGTTCGAGAGTGTGTAAGGCCCTGTGAGGGTGTGGGAAGGCATGCAAGGATTTGTGAGGGTTTGTCAGGATGCGCAATGCTGTGCAAGGCCATGCAATGGCATGCAAGAGCATGCGAGGATCTGTGAGGGCATTTGAGGGCATGGAAGAGAATGCGTGGGCATGTGAGGGTGTGTGATTGCATGCAAGGATGTGCCAGACTGTGTGAGGGCATGCAAGAGCATGCAAGAACATGTGAGATCATGTGAGGACATGCGAGGATGTACAAGAACATGAGACTGTGTGAAAGGGCATACTAGGGCATGCAAGAGCATGCGAGGGCATGAGAGGGCTTTTGAGGTCGTGTGCAAGCATGCAAGGACATAAGAGGGCGTGCAAGAGCGTGTGAGGTTGTGTGAGGGCGTATGAAGATCGGCAGGAGCATGTGAGGGCATGCGATGGTGTGCGAGGGCATGTGAGAGCATGCGTGGACCTGCAAGGCTGTGCGAGAATGTGCCAGTGTGGGTGAGGTTGTGCTAGAGTGTGCAAGGGCAAATGAGGGCATGTGAGCACATGAGAAGGCTTGCAAATGTGTGTGAGTACATGCGAGAAATGTGAGGACGCACGAGAGTGTGCAAGAGCATGTCAGGTCGTGTGATGCTGTGCAATGCCTTGTCAGGGCATGCGAGGAGATGGGAAGGTGAATGAGGCTGTGAGAGCATGCAACGAGGGGCGAGAGCATGTGATGGCATGCAAGGGCTTGCACAAGCATATGAGGGCATTTGAGAGTGTGCAAGAATGTGTGAGAGCATGCAAGGGAGTGTAAAGACTTGTGAGAGCAGGCAAGAGCATACGAGGGCGTATGAGACCATGTGAGGGTGTGTGAGGATGTGAGAGGATGTGTGAGCCTGTGGGAGGGCATGCGAGAGTATGTGAGGACGTGTGAGCCTGAACAAGGATGTGTGACAGTATGCAAGGACGTGCGAGGGCATGCGAGGGTGTGTGAGTGTGGGAGAGAAATGTGAGAGCCTGCGAAGACATGTGAGGTCATGCAAGGGCATGCTAGGGCTTGTGAAGATGTGCAATGATGTGAGGCCGTGTGAGAGCATTAGAGGGTGTGCAAGGCCGCTTGAGGGCATGTGAGGATATGCAAGGATGTGCGAGGCTGTACGAGAGCATGAGAGAGCGTTTGAGGATGTGCAAGGGCATGCGAGTACATGTGAAGACGTGCAAGGGCGTGCAAGGTTGTATGAGGATGTGCCATGGTGTGCCAGTTTGTGTGAGAATGTGCAAGGGCATGTGAGGGCATGCAAATTTGTCTGAGAGTGTCCGGGGATGTGTGAGGGTGTGCTAGTTTGTGAAGGCATATGAGGACTTGCGAGAATGTGTGGGAGTGGGCCAGGACATGCAAAGGTGTTTGAGTTTGTGTGAGGACATCTGACAGTGTGCGATGCCATGCAAGGACGTGCAAGTGTGTGCAGAGTCATGCAAGAACATGCGGGAGTTTGCAAGGGCATGTTAGAGCATGTGAAGATGTGCAAGGGTGTGGAAGGGCGTGCAAGGATGTGCGAGCTCATGCAAGGGCATGCGAGGGCATGGGAGAACATGTGAGGACTTACAACTGTTTGTGAGGGCTTGTGATGGTGTTCAAGGAGGTGTGAGGCCAAAGGAGAGTGTTTGAGGGCATGCGAGGGTGTTCAAGGACATGTGAGGCCATTCGAGAGGATGCGAGAGCATGTGAGGACCTTCAAAAGCATGCGAGTTTGTGTGAGAGTGTGCAAGGGTGTGTGAGAGTATGTGAGGTCATATGATTCTGTGAGAGGGTGATCAAGGACATGCAAGGGTGTGGACGTGTGAGGACATGCAATAGCTTGGGAGGGAATGTGAGAGTGTGCGAGGACATACAACATTATGCAAGGACGTGTGAGTCCATGCATGAGTGTGCAAGGCCATGCAACTGAGTGCAAAGGCATGCATGGGGGGGGGCAAGAGCAGGCGAGTCCATGCAAGAACATGCAAGGGCATGCAAGGGCGTGTGAGGGTGTGTGAAGACGTGAGAGGTCTTGCAAGAGTGTACAAGGCCATGCGAGGGCATGAGAGGGCTTGCAAGAGGCTGCAAGGATGTGCAAGGTCATGCAAGTGCCTGTGAGTGTGTGCAAGGGCATGTGAGTTTGTGTGAGGATGTGCGAGGGTGTGGGAGGGTGTTTGAGGGCATGCAAGGCCATGAGAGTGTGCGAAGCCTTGCTAGAGCCTGTGAGGATGTGCAAGAGCTTGCAAGTTCATGTGAGGACATATGAGGGTGTTCAAACTTTTGCCAGGATGTGCAATGGAGTGTGAGTTCCTGCAAGGACATGCCAGGTTGTGGGTGGGTGTGCTAGAATGTACAAAGGCATGTGAGGATGTGTGAGAGCACGGGAGGTAGGAAGAGGGCATGTGAGAGCATGCAAGGCCATCTGAGGGTGTGTGAGGGCATGCAAATAGCATGCGAGGATGTGCGAGTGTGCAAGTGTGCGTGAGGATGTGTGAGAGCGTGCAAGTGAGTGCAAGAGCGTGAGGAAGCAACTCAAGATGAGCCCCAAGACATCTTATGCAACTCCAGAGGATTCCCAAGAGAAGCCACCCCAAATACAATTTGAGAGGAGCACTCCACCACAACAAGAAAAGAAGCCACATACCACAACAAAAGAGGAGACCTCCCCTGCCCCTCGCCACAACTATAAAGGAGTCTGCAAACCACAGCAAGAGAAGAGCAGAAAAAAAAAGTCAGTTGACCCCACTGCAACTAGAGTGGAGCCCCATGCAACAAAAATACAGTAGCCTACCACACATCACAACTAGACAGGAGCCAGCCTGATAATCTCTACTGCAGAGGAGCTTCCCCACACCACAACTAAAGAGGAGGGGCCGTGCCAAAATTAGAGAGTAGGCTCGCAAATATCGCACCTGGAAAGAGTGCCTGTGCACATCGCTACAGAGAGGAAACCCCCTCAACAATTCAAGAGGAACAGTGCACTGCCACACTAGAGGTGCCCCACACACACCTCAACTAGAGAAAAGCCCTCCTAACAAAACTTGAGAGGAGACTGCACACCACAACTAGAGAGGAGCCCATCCTACACAACTAAGACTTTACCCCCAACATCAACTAGAGAGTACCCATGCCGCAGGGAGTTTAGCCACTCACACATCACAACTAAACAGCAGCCACCCTACACATTGCTACTAGAGAGCAGCCACCCCACCAAGACTCAAGTGGAGGCTTCACCTCAACTGGAGAGGAGCAGCAAGTCCCCCAGTGCAACTCGAGAGGAGTCCCACACCACAACTAGAGAGGAGCCCACACATTTCAACAAGAGAGGAGCCCACCCAGATACCGCATGAAGGAAGGAGGCCCCACACCCTGCCCCTAGGGAGGAGCAATCTCATGCACCACATCGAGAGATGAGGCTCCACACCACTCCAAGAGAGTAGGCCCTCAAACCACAAATAGAGACGAGCCCGCAGACTGCACCCAGAGAGGAGCCACACAGCGTGACACAACAAGACTGGAGTTTCCACTCCACAGCTAGAGAGGACCTCCCAGGCACAGCACAACTAGGGAGGAGCACCGCAGGACAACACAACCTGAGAGAAGCCCAGATGCCAAAACTAGAGGGTTGAATACATGCCACAGCTCAGGCACAAATAGTGAGGAGCACAAAGCTGTAACTAGAGAGAAGCCCAACCCTTCCTGTACATCACATCTGGAGTGGAGAACCCCTGCCACAACTAGAGTGGACACACCTGCTAAAGGTAGACGGGTGCCCGCCCCACACATCATAATCAGAGAAAAGTGACCGTGCACATCAAAACTAGAGTGGAACTCCCACACAGATCATGATGAAAGAGGAGGCCAACACCACAACTAGAGAGGAGACCCCTGCTGCAATTAAGCTAAGCCCCTCCTGAACATGGCCATTAGAGAGGAGCACACCCACACAATTAGACAGAAGCCACCCACCACGAGCAGAGAGGAGCCCACCATGCTACAACTAAAAAGAACTTCCACTGCCTCAACGAGAGTGCAGCCTCCTGCACATTGCAACTAGAAAAAGTGTCCCTTCTCATCAAAACCAGAGAGGAGTCATCCCAATCACAATTTGAGAACATTCTACTGCAACTAGAAAGGAGCAAAGCTACCACAAGGAGGCCCCTGCCAAAACTAGAAAGGAGTCTAAAAACAACAGCTAGAGAGGAGCCAACCCACCACAAATAGAGTGGACCCTCACTGCAACTAGAGGGAAGCTCCATGCTACAACTAGAGAGTACCCTCCCACACATTGCACTGAGACAGGGGCCAGCCAGCATATCGCTAATAGAGGTTATCTGCCCCAATGCAGCTCGAGAGGAGGCTCCACCACAACTCTAAAGAACTCCAAGTCACCTGCTGCAATTCAAGAGGCACTCCGGATTCCCAATGCAATTTGACAGGAACCCTAGGCTGCAACAAGAAAAGGGGAAACAGGCCAAAATGACAGAGGGGCTCTCTGGCTGAAACTGAAGTGGATTCCCCCAGCACAACTAGATAGGAGTCCCCCAGGATATCACACCTAGAGAGATGCCCTTCTGCCACAAATACAGACAAGCTCCCTAAAGTAAGTTGAGTGGAGTCCCTCACAACTCGACAGAAGCAATCCCATTAATATTAGTAAGGAACCCCTAGTGCCAAAAGTAGAGAGGACATCTGCCATGGAGCCACCCACACCCCAACCAGAGAGGACACAGACACACAACTTGAGAGGTGCCAGCTGGACATCACACATGAGAGGAGCCCATCTGCTGCTAATAGAGACGAATCTCACACCATAATTAGAGAGGAGCTTGCACACCACCACTAGAGAGAATTGAACCCACCACAACTACAGAGTTGACCTGGATCCTAACTAGAGAAGCCCCACGCCAAAACTAGTGAGTAGCCACCCACACATTGCAGCAACATAGGAGCCACCCTGAGCATCCCTGCTAGAGACGAGTCACCCTGATACAACTCAAGAGGAGGCCCCACCACAAGTCAAGAAGAACACTGAGTACCACCCCACCATGAGAGGAATCCCAAGTTCCCTGCCATGTCCCGAGAGGAACACTGAGTTCACGCTGCAAAAACTCGAGAGAAGCTCTGAGTCCATTGTTGCAACTCAAGAGGAACCCTGAGTTTCCCACCATAACTCAAGAGGAACCCCAAGTTCCATGCTGCAACTCATTAGGAACCCTGAGTTCCCTGCGTCAACTGAAGAGGAGGCCCGATTCCCTGAAGCAACTTCAGTGGAATCCCGAGTTCCCTATCGCAACTAGAGATGAACCAAAGCCCCCTGCTGCAACTCCAGAGGATTCCCAGGAGGAGCCTGCTGCTGCTGCTGCTGCTAAGTCACTTCAGTCGTGTCCAACTCTGTGCAACCCCATAGACGGCAGCCCATCAGGTTCCCCCATCCCTGGGATTCTCCAGGCAAGAACACTGGAGTGGGTTGCCATTTCCTTCTCCAATGCATGAAAGTGAAAAGTGAAAGTGAAGTCGCTCAGTCGAGTCCAACTCTTCGCGACCCCATGGACTGCAGCCCACCAGGCTCCTCCGTCCATGGGATTTTCCAGGCAAAAGTACTGGAGTGGGTTGCCATTACCTTCTACCCTACCACAATTCAAGAGGAGCTCTCGACCACAAGAGAGGAAGAACCATACCACAATTAAAGAGGAGCCCCTCCTCCCACCACAACTAGAGAGGAGTCTGCAATCCAAAACTAGAGAGGAGCTGAAACAGATACATCAGTTGACCTTACTGCAACAAGAGTGGCCATAACTACACAGTAGCCTACCACACATCACAACTAGACAGGAGCCACACTGCTAACCTCTACTAGAGAAGAGCTGCCCCATGCAGCTCGAGAGGAGGCCCCAGCAAAACTTTAAAGGAATACTAAGTCACCTGTCCCAACTCGAGAGGAACTCCGAGTTCCTGACCACAACTTGACAGGTGCCATTTGCTGTCACAAAGAAAGAGCCCCCAGTGAAAAGCAGCGGAGCCACCCGACAGAACTGGAGAGGATTCCCCTACCAAAACTAGAGAGGTGCCCTCTGGCACATTGCGCCTAGAGAGAAGACTCTGCCACAAATAGAGACGAGACCCCTGAAGTAACACGAGACAAGACTCTCACAACTAGAGTGGAGCCATGAAAACTAGTGAGGAGACCCAAATGCCACAAGTAGAGAGAACATTGTCCCCACAGAGAACCCCCAGAGGAGGCACCATGACAACTAGAAAGGAGCCACGAGTCCCCCTCCTGAACTTGAGAGGAGGCTTATGCCACAACTCAAGAGAAGCCCATGGCCACAACGAGAGAGGAGCCCACCTGAAAATCCTGGAGAGTGACCCACCACCACAACTGGAGAGGAGATCCTGGACATTGCACCTCAAGAGGGTCCCCTCCACTCCAAATAGAGACGCACCACCTGTGCCAGTCGAATAGACCCACCATCACCACCATCAGAGAAGAGTAACCTTGGCACAACTAGAGAGCAGCCCCTTGAACATCACTTGAGAGGAGCATTCCCATACAATGCAATCACACAGAAGCCTCCTTCCTCAACTAGAGAGGAGGCTCCCATGCCACAACTAAAGAGGAGGGGCTGTGCCAAAATTAGCAGGCTCACAAATATCGCACCTGGAAAGAGTGCCTGTGCACCTCGCTACCAGAGACGAAATCCCCTCCACAATTTGAGAGGAACACTCCACTGCAGCTCTAGAGGTGCCAGTCACAAACCGCAACTAGGGAAGAGCCCCCTAAAAGACTCGAGAGGATTCTGCACACCGCAACTATAGCGGAGCTCATCCAACACAAGTACGAGTTGACCCCCGACACCAACTAGAGAGGAGCACCATGCCACACATCACAACTAAACAGAAGCCACCTGAAACATTGCTACTGGGGAGGAGCCACACCGTCACACTACCACAACTAAAAGGAGCCCCCCATCACAACTAGAGAGGAGTCTACAAACTAGAGAATAGCCATCCCACCACAAATAAAGAGTGGACCCTCACTGCAACTAGAGTGGGGCCTTATGCCACAACTAGAGAGTAGCCTCTGGCACATTGAAACTAGACAGGGGCCAGCCTGCACATCACCACTATAGAGAATCTGCCCCACTGTAGCTCGAGAGGAGGCTCCACCGTAAGTCTAAGGGAACCCCGAGTCAGCTGCTGCTACTCAAGAGGCAATTTGACAGGAGACCTAGGCTGTGAGAATAAAAGGCACCTCTGGCCCATGTGACAGAGGGGCTCCCCAGTCAAAACTGAAGCGGATTCCCCCAGATAAACCAGAGTGGTGTCCCCCAGGATACACACCTAGACCTTCTGCCTCCAGTGGAGATGAGCTCCGTGAAGTGAGTGGAGTCCCTCACACCTAGAGCAGCAATCCCATTAATATTGGTGAGGAACCCCGAGTACCAAAAGTAGAGAGGACCTCCCCCATGGAGACGGCCACACCCCAATCAGAGAGGACACAGCCCCACACCTGGAGAGGAGCCCACCACCACAATTCGAGAGGAGCCTGCTGGACATGACACATAGATAGGAGACCCTCTGCTGCTAAAAGAGAAGAACCTCACACCACAAGTAGTGAGGAGCTTGGACACCACAACTAGAGAGAATCGAAATCATCACAACTACAGAGTTGACCCTGGCCAGAATGAGAGAGAAGTACAATGTCAAAACTAGCGAGTAGCCACCCAACATTGCAGCAAGACAGGAGCCACCCTGCACATCCCTGTTAGACACAAGTTGCACCAAGAGAACTCAAGAGGAGGCCCCACCGCAAATCGAGAGAAACCCTGAGTAACTCCCAAGTCAAGAGGAACCCCAAGTTCACTGCCATGGCTCCAGTGGAACCCTAAGTCCTGCACTACAACTCAAGAGGAACACTGATTTCTCACTGAACACGAGAGTACCTCTGAGTCCCTGCTGTGACTCAAAGGGAACCCTGAGTTCCCCCCTGCAGCTCGAGAGGAGGCCCAACTCCCCAGCTGCAACTCAAGAGGAACCCCGAGATCCGTGACACAACTCAAGAGGAACCCCGAGTTACCCGCCTCAACTCAGAGGAGGCCTGACTCCTCTGTTGCAACTCAAAAGAACCCCAAGTTTCCCACCACAACTCAAGAAGTACCCTGACTTTACTGCCTCAACACGACATGAGGCCCAATTCACCTTCAGCGACACAAGAGGAACCCCCAGTTTCCCATCACAACACAGGAAGAGACACTAGCCCATTGATGCAACTCCAGAGAATTCCCAAGAGAAACGTATCCCACTATAATTCAAGAGGAGCATTCTACTACCACAAGAGAGGAAGCCTCAGACCACAACTAAGCAGGAGGCACTCCCTGCCACAAATAGACAGAAACTTTCTGCACATCCCAACTAGAAAAAGCACCCCTTCTCATTACAACCATAGAGGAGTCACCCAACTCCCAATTTGAGAAGAGCACTCTATCGCACCTAGAGGGGAGCCCAACTAGCACAATTAAAGAGGAATTCCCCTGCCACAACTAGAGAGGTGGCTGCAAAAGACAACTAGAGATGAGCCGACCGACAGCAAATAAAGAGTGCACCCCCACTGCAATTAGAGTGGAGCCCATGCTGCATGTAGAGTGTAGACTCCCACGCGTTGCACCAAGACAGGGGCCAGCCTGCACAGTGCTGCTAGAGAGGATCTATCCCACTGCAGCTCCAGAGGAGTCTCCACCACAACTCCAAAGGAACTCTGAGTCACATGCTGCAACTCAAGAGGCACCCCAAGTTCCCTGCTGAAATTTCACAGGATCCCTAGGCTGGCACAAGAAAAGGGGCCACTGGATCAAATGACAGAGTGGCTGCCCAGCAAAAACTGAAGCAGATTCCCCAGGCACAACTAGTGTGGTGTTCCCCAGGATATCACACTAAGAAAGAAGACCTTCTGCCTCCAATGGAGATGAGCTCCCTAAAGGAAGTCTAGTTGAGGCCCTCACAACTAGAGAACAGCAATCCCACTAATATTAGTGAGGAACCTATAGAGCCAAAAGTAGAGAGGACCTCCCCTGTGGAGACACACACACCCCAACCAGAGAGGACACAGCCTCGCCCCTCAAGAGGAGCCCTCCACCACAACTTGAGAGGAGCCTCTGGACATCACACGGAGAGAGGAACCCCTCTTCTGCTAATACAGATGAATCTCACAACACAAGGAGAAAAGAGCTTGCACGCCAGCATTAGAGAAAATTGAAACCCCCACAACTACAGAGTTGACCCGGACTACAATGATAGAGTAGTCCCTTGCCAAAATTAGTGAGCAGTTTGCAAAACTAGTGAGCATCATTGCAACAAGATAGACGCCACTCTGCACATCCCTGATAGAGATGAGTTTCCCCAGGGGAACTCGACAGGAGGTCCCATTGCAAATCAAGAGGAACGCTGAGTACCAACAAAGCTTGAGAAGAACCCTGAGTTTCCCACCATGACTATAGTGGAACCCTGCATACCACACTGGAACTCCAGAGGAACACTGATTTCCTGCTGCAATTGGAGAGGAGCTCTGAGTCCCCTGTGGTAACTCTAGAGGAAATTCTGAGTTTTCAGCAACAACTAGAGAGGAACTCCTAGTTTCTACTGCAACTAGAAAGGAGGTCCGACTCCCCTGCTGCAACTTGAGAGGAAACACAAATTCCCCACCTCAACTCAAGAGGAGTCCTGACTCCCCTGTTGCCACTTGAGAGGAATCCCAAGATCCCTATCACAACTCGAGAGGAAACCTGAATTTCCCACCACAAGCCAAAACAACACTGAGTTCCCCCTCAACTCGAGATAAGGCCTGATTCCTCTGCAGCAACTCGAACAGAACATGTGACCCCAGGTTCAGGGTCTGGGGTGTGGTGTCACCCAGAGACTGTGCAGTTGTGACCCCAGGTACAGGGTCTGGAGAGAAGTGTCACCCTAGAAACTGTGGAAATATGACCCCAGGTGCAGAGTCGAGAGGGGATCACGATGGAAATGGTGGTCATGTGAACCCAGGTGCATGGTCTGGGAGGGAGTCAACATGGAGATTATTGATGTATGATTCCAGGCATAGGGTCTGGGAGGTGGGGTTACCCTGGACTGTCGATATGTGATCTTAGTTGCTGAGTCTGGTGGGTGGGGTCACCCTGGAGACTGTGGACGTGTGAGCCCAGGTACAGTGTCTGCAGAGGGGTGTCACCAATAGACACTGTGGAAATGTGTCCAGGGTCGAGAGGGGGTCACCCTGAATACTGTAGACATTAACCCCAGGTGAAGGGTCTAGGAGGTAGAGTACCCTAGAGACTTCGGATGTGCGACTCCAGATACAGGGTTTGTGAGGTGGGGTATCCTAGGAGACTGTGTACATATGTCCCCCAGTACAGGTTCTAGGAGGTGGGTTCATTTCTGGGACAGTGAATGTGTGGCTTAAAGTGCAGTATCTGGGGAAGAGGCTAACCCTGGAGACTGTGGGCTTGTGACAACATGTATGTGGCCTGGGAGGGGGTAACCCTGGAGACTATGTACACAGATGTAGGGTCTGGATGGGGGGGGGTCACCTTGAGACTGTGGATGTGAACCCAGGTGCTGGGTCTGAGAGCTGGGGTAATCCTGGAGACTGTGGACGTGGGACCTCAGGTGCAGGGTCTTGGTGGTTCAGTCACCCTGAGGACTGTGGACATGTGACCCAAAGTGCAGTGTCTGGGGAAGAGGCTGACTCTGGAGACTGTGGACTTGTGACCCACGTATATGGTCTGGGAGGGGGTCATTGTGGATATTGCAGACATTTAACACCGGGTATAGGGCCTGGGAGGGGGGTCACAATGGATATCTTGTCCATGTGACCCAAGTACAGGGTCTGGAGAGGGTTGTCATCCTGGGGACTGTGGACGTGTGACACTAGATGCAGGGTCTGGGAGGGATCACCCTGGAGACTGAGAACATATGAACCCAGTACTGGGTCTTGGATGTGGGGTAACCCTGGAGACTATGTATGTGACCACAAGTGCAGGGTCTGGGAGGTGGGGTCACCCTGGGGACTGTGGACGTGTGACTCAGAGTGCAGCATTTGGGGAGGAGGCTCTCCCTGGAGACTGTGAACTTGTGACCCAAGGTGAGTGATCTGAGAAGGGATCATCAAGGAGACTGTGGACTTGCAACTACAGTAATTGAATCTAGGAGGCGGGGTCACCCTGGAGACTGTGGACATGTGACCCCAGGTACAGGGTCTGGGAGGTGGGGTCACTTGGGGCCAGTGGACTTGTGACCCCAAGTGCAGGGTCTGGGAGGTAGGGTCACCCTAGAGACTGTGGACATGTTATCTTAGGTTCAGGGTCTGGGAGGGGTTTACCCTGGGCCATGTGAGAACCCTGGATGTGAGAACCCAGGTACAGGGTCTGGGAGGGTGTCACTCTAGAGACTGCAGATTTTTGATCCCAAGTACAGGGTCTGGGAAGGGAGTCACCTTGGAGAATGTGGACATGTGACCCAGGTACAGGGTCTGGGAAAAGGCATCATGATGGAAACTGTGGGTGTGTAACCCCAGGTACAATGTCTGGGAGGATGGTCACAGTAGAGACTGTGGACATGTGATCCCAAAAAAAGTGCCTGGGAGGGGTTACCCTGGGAACTGAAGACACATGACCTCAGGCACAGGGTCTGGGAGGCTGTCATCGTGGAAACGGTGGGCGTGTTATCCCATGTGTAGTGACTGAGCGGGAGGTTACCCTGAAGGCTGTGGACATGTGATCCCAGGTGTTCAGGCCAGTGTTGTGGGGTCACCCTGAAACCTATGGATGTGTGACCACAGGTTCAGCATCTTTGGTGGTGTCATCCTGGAGACTATGGATGTGTGACCAGATGTTCAGAGTCTAGGAATGGTGGTCACCCTGGAGACTGTGGAGGTGTGACCACAGGTAAAAGTTATGATGAGGTAGGGTTACCCTAGAGACTAGACATGTGACCCATGGTACAACTTCTGGTGAAGTGCTGTCAGCCTGGAGATGTGGACTTGTGACCCCATGTGAAGGGTTTGGGAGTGAGTTTACCCTTGAAACTGAAAATGTGACCCCAGATACAGAGTCTTGGGGGAGAGTCACCAAGGAGACTCTGGACATGTGCAGGTATTTCTAAGGGGTTACCCTGGAGCCTGTGGACATGTGACACCAGGTGAAGAGTCTGGGAGGTGGGGACACTGGAGACTGTAAACATGTGACACCAGGTGTAAGGTCTTGGGAGCGGGCTCTCCCCAGATACTGTGGATGTGTGACACCAGTTACAGGGTCTGGGGAGAGGGGTCACCCTGGAGGCTGTTGACATGTGACCCCAGGTGCAAGGTTTGGTGTGCGGGATCACCGTAGAGACTGTGGAGTTTTGAAATCTGGAACAGGTTTTGGGAGGTGGGTTCATGCTGGAGATGGAACATGTGATCCTATGTTCATAGTTTTGGAAGGGTGTCACCCTGGATATGGTGGACATGTGACTTCAGCTACACGGTCTGTGGGGGGTTTCACCCTAGAGACTGTGGCCATGTGACCCCAAGTACAGGGTTTGGGCTGGGGTGTCAGCCTGGAGACTCTGGACATGTTACCCCAGGTGCAGGATCTAGAAGGGAGTCAACCTGGAGACTCTGGACATGTGATTCCAGGAACAGTGTCCCGGGATGTGTGTCACCCTATAGACAGTAGAAATATTACTCCATGTGCAGATTCAGGAGGGGGTCACCCTGAAGACTGTGAACGTATGACCCCAGGTGCATGGCCTTCAAGGTGTGGTCTCCCTGGAGACAGTGGACATGTGACACCACATAAAGGGTCTTGGAGGTGGGGTCACCCTAGAGAATGTGGACATGTTACCTCAGGTGCAGGGCCTGGAAGGGATTTACCCAGGTGACCGTAGATGTTAGAATACAGGTGCAGGGTCTGGGAGTTTTGATCACCTTAGAGACTGTGGTTGTGATACCCCAGTACAGGGTCAGGGAGGTTGGGTCAGCCTGGAGAATGTGGATGTGTCTCCAGACAGGATATGGGAAGGACTGTCACCCTGGAGACTGTGGACATGTAACCTCACATACAGGGTCTGGGAGCATGGTCACAGTAGAGACTGTGGAAATTTGACCCCAGGTGTAGTATCTGTGAGTGAAGCTTACCCTGGAGACTGTGGATGTGTGATCTCAGGTGCTCAAACTGTAGTTGTGAGGTCACACTGAAGTCTGTGAACATGTGACCACAGGTTCAGTGTCCTGGACGGTGTCACCCTGGAGACTGTGGACGTGTGACCAGATGTTCACCATCTGGGAGTGGTGGTCACTCTGGAGACTATGGAGGTGTGACCACAGGTACAAGTTCTGATGATGTGGGGTCACCCTAGATAGAAACTGTAGACATGTAACCCAAGGTATAAGAACTGGTGAGGTGCAGTCACCCTGGAGGCTGTGGTGGTGTGGCCTCAGGTGCAGGGTCTGGGAGGTTTGTCACCCCAGAGGCCCTGGAGGTGTGACCTCAGGTGCAGAGTCTGGGAGGGGAGGTTACTGTGGAAACTAGAAATGTGACCCCAGGTCATGGTGGGGTGTCACCAAGGAAACTCTGGACATGTGACCCACGTGCAGGTATTTCAAAGGGGTCACCCTGGAGCCTGTGGACCTGTGACCCTGGGTGAAAGGTCTTGGAGGTGGGGTCACCCTGGAGACTGTGGATGTGTGACCCCAGGTTCAGGATCTTGTGAGAAGTTTCTCCCCAGAGACTGACATGTGACCCCAGGTGCAGGGTTTTCTGATGTGGGGCACCCTGCTGACTGTGGACCTGTGACCCCAATTGCAGGGCCAGAGAGGAGGGTCAGCCTGGAAACTGCGGATGTGTGACCCCAGGTATAGTGTCTGGGAGGTGGGGTGTTACTGGAGACTGTGCAATTTTGGACCCTGGTATAGAGTCTGGAAGGTGGAGTCAGGCTGGAGACTGGATATGAGACCCCATGTACATGGTCTGGGAAGGGGATCACCCTGGAGATGGTGGAGATGTGATCTCAGGTGCAGGGTCTGTGAGGGGGTTCACCATGGTGACTGTGGCCATGTGACCCCAGGTACAGGGTCTAGGGTAGGGTGTCAGCTGAAGACTCTGGACATGTTACACCAGGTGCAGGTTCTGGAAGGAGGTCACCCTGGAGATTCTGGATGCATTATTCCAGGCACAGCCTCTGGGTACATGTGTCACCCTATAGACAATAGAAATGTGACCCCAGGTGCAGGTTCAGGAAGGGGTCTCCTTGGGGACTGTGAACTTATGACCCCAGGTGCATGGTCTGAGAGGTGTTGTATCCCTGGATCTGGGAGGTGGGATCACTTGGGGACTGTGGACATGTGATCCCAAATACAGGGTCTGGGAGGATGGTCAAAGTAGAGACTGTGGACATGTGACTCCAAACACAGTGCCTGAAATGCAGGATTTGGTGGGGGTCACATAGGAGATTTTGGATATGGGAACCCAGGTGCTGTGTTTGGGAGTCCTCGCCCTGGACTGTGGATATGTGACCCCAGGTTCAGGGTCTGGGAGGGGTGTCACCCTGGAAACTGTGCACATTTGACCCCAGGAGCAGTGTGTTTGGAGGTGGGTCACCTTGAAGACTGTCAATGTGTGACTGTAGGTGCAGGGTCTGTAAGGGGTGCCACAACAGAGACTGCAGATATTTGACCCCAGGTACAGAGTCTGGGTGGGCGGGGTCACACTAGAGACTGTGGAAGTATGATCCCAGGTGCAGGTTCTGGGAGGCAAGTAATGCTGGAGACTGTGGACATGTGACACCAGGTGCGGTATTGGGCAGGGGTGTCACCATAGGTATTATGGAAGTGTGGCCCCAGGTACAGAGTCTGGGGAAGGGCATCAGACTGGAGACGGTGGACGTGTGACCCAGGTGCAGGGTCTGAAAAGGGTGTCAGCCTGGAGACTGTGGATGTGTGAACCAGGCACGAGGTATGGGAAAGGGCATCAAGCTGGAGACTGTGGGTGTGTGAACCAGGTACAAGGTCTGGGAAAGGGCGTCAGCCTGAAAATTGTGGACATGTGAACCTAATTACAGTGTTTGGAAGGATAGTCACAGTAGAGACTTTGGATATGTGACCTCAAGTACAGTGCCTGGGAGAGGACACTCTGGGATTTGAAGATGTGTGACCTCAGGAAAAGGGTCTGGGAGGTTGTCAACCTGGAAACTGGACATGTGACCCCAGGTGTAGGTCTGTTAGGAGTGGTTACCCTGGAGATTGTAGACATGTGATCCTTGGTGCTCGGACTGGTGTGATGGGGTCATCCTGAAGTCTGTGGACGTATGACCACAGGTACAGGGCCTGGGGGAGGTGTTACGCTGGAGACTATGTATGTCTCCAGCTAAAAGTTCTGACAAGGTGGGTTCACCCTGGAGCCTGGGACATGTAATCCCAGGTAAAGGGTCTGGAAGTTGGGGTCACCCTGTAGACTGTGGACATGTGACCTCATGTACAGGGACAGGATAAGGGTCATGTAGGAGACCCTGGGATATTTGAATCCAGGTGCAGTGTTTGGGAGTCCTCACCCTGAAGACAGTGGACATATGACCACAGGTACAGTGTTTGGGCAGTGACACCACCATAGAGACAGTGGAAGTATGACACAGGTGCAGGTTTGGGAGGGGATCACCCTGGAGACTGTGGAAGTGTGACCCCAGGTACAGAGTCTGGGGAAGTGGGCTCACCCTGGAGGCTGGACATGTGATCCCACGTACAGGGTCTGGGAGGTGAGGTCTCTCGGGGACTGTGGATGTGTGACCCCGTGTGCAGAGTCTGGGGAAGTGGGCTCACCCTGGAGACTGGACATGTGATCCCACATACAGGGTCTGGGAGGTGAGGTCTCTCGGGGACTGTGGATGTGTGACCCCAGGTGCAGAGTCTGGAAAGAGGGCTCATCTGAGAGACTGCAGATATATGTCCCGAGGGACCTGGTCTGGGAGGCAGGGTCGCCCTGGAGACTGTGAACATGTTACCTCAGGTGCAAAGTCTGGGAGTAGTTTTCCATGGAGACTGTGGACCTGAGAACCCCGGNAAAGAGGGCTCACCCTGGAGACTGGACATGTTATCCCACACACAGGGTCTGGGAGGTAAGGTCTCTCGGGGACTGTGGATGTGTGACCCCAGGTGCAGAGTCTGGAAAGAGGGCTCATCTGAGAGACTGCAGATATATGTCCCGAGGGACCTGGTCTGGGAGGCAGGGTCGCCCTGGAGACTGTGAACATGTTACCTCAGGTGCAAAGTCTGGGAGTAGTTTTCCATGGAGACTGTGGACCTGAGAACCCCGGTGCCAGGTCTGTAAGGTTTGGTCACTGTGGCCATGATACCACAGTACAGGGTCAGGGAGGTCGGGTCACCTGGAGAATGTGGACATGTGACCCTATGTACAAATCTGAGGAGGACTGTCCATGGTGGGCTGTGGACATGTGACCCCAGATGCAGGTTGTGGCAGGGGATGTCACAGTGGCGACTGTGGACATATGACCCCAGATGCAAGGTCTGGAGGGAGTTCACATAGGAGACTTTGGATATGTGAACCCCGTGCACTGTTCAGGAGTCCTCTCCCTGCAGACTTTGGATGTGTGACCCCAGGTTCAGGGTCTGGGAGGGTGTGTCACCATGGAGACTGTGGATGTGTGAGCCCAGCAGGGTTTGGAAAGTGGGATCACTCTTGGGATTACTGACAGGTTACCCCAGGTGCGTGATGTGGGAGAGTCACCTTGCAGACCATGGAGTGGTAGGTGGGTTACCCTGGACTGTGGACATGTGATCCCAGTTACTCAGCGTGGGAGGTGGGGTCACACTGGAGACTGTGGACATGTGAGCCCAGATACAGTGTTTGTGGAGGGGTATTACACTAGACACTGAGGAAATCTGACCCCAGGTCCAGGCTCTAGAGTGTGTCACATTGAATACTGTAGACATGTGACTCCAGGTGCAGGGTCTGAGAGGTGGGGTCACCCTGGAGACTGTGAATGTAGGATCCCAGGTACTGGGCATTGGAGGTGGGGTCACACAGTAGACTGTAGACATGTGACCCCAGGTACAGAGTCTGCGAGGCAGGGTCACCCTGGGGACTGTGGACGTGTGACTAAAAGTGAAGGATTTTGTGAGGCAGCTCTCCCCGGAGACTCTGATGTGTGATCCAAGGTTAATAGTCTGGGAGGGGGTCAAGATGGAGACTGTGGATTTGTGACTCCAGGTGTAGGGCCTAGGAGTTGGGGTTACCCTAAGACTATGAACATCTGACCCTGGTACAGGGTCTGAAGGTGGGCTCATCCTGGAAACTGGAGGTGTCACCTCATGTTTATGGTCTGGGGGTTACCCTGGATACTGCAGATATTTGACCTCAGGGACAGGGTCTGCAAGGTGGTCACCATGGAGACTATGCACACGTGACCCCAGGTACAGGAGCTGGAAGAGGTATCACCCAGGGGACTGTAGAAATATGACCCCAAGTGCAGGATCAGGAGCAGTCATCCTGGAGACTGTTTAAGTGTGACCGCAGGTACAGGGTTGGGAGGTGGGATCACCCTTCAGACTGTAGACATGTGACACTGTCCATGGTCTGGGAGGGTGCCACCCTGGAGCTGGTGGACATGCAAGCCAGGTGCAGGGTCAGGAGGGTTTCACCGTGGAGACTGTACATGTGACTGCAGGTGCAGGATCTGGGAGGCGGGTCACCCTGGAGATATTGGACATGTGACCCTAGGTGCAGAGTGTACGGAGGGGGGTCACCTTGGAGACTGGAGGTTTAATCCCAGGTACAGGATCTGGGAAGGGGAGTTATCCAGGAGACTGGATGTACCCCAGGGTAGGTTCTGGGAGGGGTTCACCACGGAGACTATGGACATGTGACCCCAGGTGTAGGGTCTGGGAGGCGGGTTTACCCTGGAAACTGGAAATGTAATGCCAGGTACATGGTCTTGGAGGTGGGGTCACCCTGAAGACTGTGGACCTTTGACCCCAGATGTAGGTTCTGGAAGGTGGGGTCACTCTGTGGAGTGTGGACATGTGCAGGGACTTGAGAGAGGACGTGTGACCCCAGGCATTGGGTATTGGAGGTGAGGTCACACAGTATTACCTGGGGACATGTGACCCCAGGAACAGAGTCTACGAGGGGGGGTCATTGTGGACATGTGACTTAAGGTGCAAAATTTGGTGAGGGGGCTCTCCCTGGAGACTCTGATGTGTGATCCAAGGTGCAGGGTCTGGAAGGTGGGGTCACCCTTCAGACTGTAGACATGTGACCCCAGTCCAGGGTCTTGGAGGATATCACCATGGAGCTTGTGGACATGTGACCCAGGTACAGAGTTGGGAGGGTTTCATCATGGAGACTGTGGACATGTGACCCCAAGTTAGGGTCCAGGAGGTGGGTTTACTCTGGAAACTGGAAATGTAATGCCAGGTACAAGGTCTGGGAGATGGGTTCGCCCGGGAGACTGTGGATGAGTGACACCAGTGTCAGGGTCTTGGAGATGGGGTCACCCTGGTGACTGTGGACATCTGAACCCAGGTGTTGGGTCTGGGAGGTGGAGTCACTCTGAGGAGTGTGGAAGTGTAACCCCAGGTGCAGGGATTTGAGAGGTTACTCACCCTGGAGTCAGTGACATCTGACACCAGGTACATCATCTGGGAGGTGAAGTCACCTGGAGATGGTGTACATGTTACCCTAGGTGTAGGGTCTGCGAAGTAGGTCATGCAGGAGACTGTGGACATGTGACACCAGGTGCAGTATCTGGGCAGGGAATCACCCTGGATATCGTGGAAGTATGACAGCAGGTACAGGGTCTGGGAGGGTTGGCACCCTGGAGACTGTGGACATGTGACCCAGGGTACAGCATATAAGAGGAAGGTCACAGAAAAGACTGTGGACCTGTGAACCCAAAGTGCATGGAAGGGGTCACCCTGGGGACTGAAGACATGTGACCTCAGGTACCGGGCCTGAGAAGTTGTCACCGTGGACGCTGTGGACATGTGAGCCCAGGTGCAGGGTCTGGGAAGTGTGGTCACCCTGAGGACTGTGGATGTGTGATTCAAAGTGCACGGTTTGGAGAGCGGGCTCTCCCTGAACACTGTGGACGTGAGATCCAAGTGGCATGATATGGGAGTCCACCATAGGGACTGTGGACATGCGCCTCCAGGTATAAAGTCTAGGAAGTCGAATTACACTGCTCACTGTGGACATGTGACCCCAGGTTCAGGGTCTGGGAGGTGATGTAAGCCTGGAGACTGTGGACCTGTAAAACCATGTGCATGGTCTGGGAGAGGTGTCACCAAGGAGACTCCGCACATGTGACCCCAGGTTCAGGGTCGTGGGGGGAAGCATTCACCCTGGAGACTGTGGACATGTGTTCCGATGTACATGGTCTGCAAGGGGCTTCACCAGGGAGACTCTGCCCATGTGATACCGGGTAAAGTGTCTGAAGAGCAGTGTCAGTGTGGAGACTGGATTTGTAACTCCCGGGACAGGGTTTGGAAGGGGCTCACCCTGGAGACAGTGGATGTGTGATGGCAGGTGTGTGGTCTGGGTGGGGCTCACCATGGAGACTGTGGATGTGTAAATCCAGGTATAGGGTATAGGAGGTGGAGTTACCCTGGATGCTGTGGACCTGTGACCACAGGTGCAGGGTCTGAGGGGGTGGGTGGAGTAAGCCTGGATCCTGTGGATGTGTGACCCCAGGTAAAGGGTCTGAGGAGAAGGGTCACCCTAGAGACTGTGGAATTGTGACCCCAGGTCCAGGGTTGGGAGAGATCAACCGGGAGACTCTGGACGTGTGACCCCAGGTGCAGGGTCCAGGAGGTGGGGTCAGCCTGGGGACTGTGGGCATGTGACCACAGGTCCAAGGTCAGGGAATGGGGTACCTTGGAGCTTGTAAATGTGCCAGCCCAGGTGCAGGGTCTGGGAAGTGGTGTCTCTCTGGATACTGTTGAAGTGTGTCCCACATACAGGTTCTGGGAGGTGTGGTCACCCTTGAGATTATGGAGATGTTACCCCAGGTACAGGGTCTGGGAGGGTGTCTCCCTGGAGAATGTGGACTGTGAACCCAGATGTTGGGTCTGGTCTGGGGTCACATAGGAAACTGAAAATGTGAACCCAGGCACAAGTTCTGATGAGTTGGGGTCACCCTAGGGTCTGTCAATGTGTGAACCCAGGTTCATGGTCTGGGATGGTGTCACCAAGGAGAATCCTGACATGTGACCCCAGGTGCAGATACTTCGAAGGGGTCACCCTGGAGTTTGTGGACATGGAGAAGGAAATGGCAACCCACTCCAGTGTTCTTGCCTGGAGAATCCCAGGGATGGGGGGACCTGGTGGGCTGCCATCTCTAGGGTTGCACAGAGTCGGACATGACTGAAGCAACTTAGCAGCAGCAGCAGCAGACCCCAGGTACAGGGTCTGGGAGAGGAGTACCCTGGAGACTGGAGACCTATGACCCTAGGTACAGGGTCTGGGATTGGGTATCACCCTGGATACTTTGTATGTGTGACCCCAGGTACAGTGCCTGGGAGGGGTCACCCTGGGGACTCTAAACATGTGACTCCAGGTACAGGGTCTGGGAGCATGTCACCATGCAGATTGTGGACTTTTGACTCCAGTTGCAGGGTCTGGTGTGTGGAGTCACTGTGAAGATTGTGGACATGTGACCCCATTTACAGGGTCTGGGTTGTGTCACCCTGGACTGTGGGCCTGAGAGACCAGGTTCAGTGTCTGCGAAGGTTGTCACCCTTGAGACTGTGGACGTGTGACCCGAAGAGCAGGTTCTGTGAGGGCTCACCATGGATACTGTGGACGTGTGATGCCAGTTTCAGTTTCTGGTGAGGGGGGGATCACTGAATACTTGGATGTGTGACCCCATTTACAGCGTCTGGGGGGTATCACCCTGTAGACTTTGGACGTGTGGCCCCAGGTATGGGATCTGGGTAGAGATGTCTCCCTGGAGACTGTGGACGTGTGAACCCAGGTGCAAGCTCTGGGAGGGGTTCATGCTGGAGCCTGTGGACCTTAGATGCCCGGTGTAGTGTCGGGGAGGCAGAATCACCCCGGAGACTGAACATGTGACCCCAGGTGCAGGTTTGGGAAGGCTTCACCATGGAGACTGTGGACATGTGACCACAGGGGCAGCAACTTGGTAGGGTCACCCTGGAGACTGTGGACATGTTCTCTCCAGTACAGGTTCTAGGAGGTGGTATCACCCTGGAGACTGTGGATGTGTGACACCAAGTTCAGGGTCTGGTAGGAGGGGTCACCCTGGAGTCTGTGGACGTTTGATCCCAGGTACAGGTTCTAGAAGGGTGTCACTCTGGAGAATGTAGATATTTGACCCCAAGAAGGGTCAGGGAGATGGTCACCCTAGGGACTGTGGACATGTGATCCCAGATGCAGGGTCTGGGAGATGAGGTCACCCTGGAGACAGTGGACATGTGACCACAGATACAGAATTTGGGAAGGGGATCACCGTAGAGACTGGACATGTGATGCCAGGAACAGTGCCTCAGAGGGGTCACCCTGGAGACTGCAGACTTTTTCCCCAGGTACACGGTCTGGGAGGAGGGTCACTATGGAGACTGTGGACATGTGTTCTCAGGTGCTGCATAAGGAGAGGGGGTCACCGTGGATACTGTGGACGTGTTACCACAGGGACAGGGCCTGGTAGCGGTGGTCACCCTGCAGACTGTGGATGTTTGACCACAGGTAAAAGATATGACAGATGGGGTTACGCTAGATACTGTGAACATGTGTGCCCAGGTACAAGTTCTAGTGAGGTGGGGCCATACTGGAGACTGTGAACGTGTGACCTCATGGCAGCCTCTGGGACATTTGTCACCCTGGAGACTTTGAAGGTGAAACCTCAGGTGTAGTGTCCGGGAGAGGGGTCATCCTGGAGATGGTGGACTTTGTGATAGCAGGTAGAGTGCAGTGCCTGGGAAACAGGTGACCTCAGGTACCTCTTGGGAGGGTGTCACCCTGGAGACAGTGGATGTGTGACCCCAGATACAGGGTATTGGGTGGTGTCACCCTTGAGATTGTGGACATGACCCTGGATTCAGGGTCTGGAAGGGTGTGTCACTCTGGAGCCTGCAGACATGTGACCCCAGGTGAAGGGTCTGGGAGGTGGATCACCCTGAAGACTGTGGATATGTGACCCTTGTTTCAGGGTCTGTGAGGGGTGTCACCCTGGAGACTGAACATGAGACCCCAAGAACAGTTTCTGGGAGGGGTATACCCTAGAGACTGTGGACATGTGACCACAGGTACAGGGTTTGTGAGGTGAGGTCATGCTGACGACTGTGGAAATGTGACCCCAGGTCCAGGGTCTGGGGAAGGTGGTCATCATGCAGTATGTGAACATGTGACTCCAGGAACCGGAGGGTGGGGTCACACTGGAGACTGGACATGTGATCCCAGTTACATGGTCTGGGGAGGAGGGATCATCCTGGAAACTCTGGATGTATGCCCCAAGGTACAGTGTCTGGTGTTGGGACCACCCTGGAGACTGTGGATTGTGACTCCAGGTAATGGCTCTGGGGAGGGGCATCACTGTGGAGGCTGTGGATGTGCAACCACAGGCACAGGGTCTGGAGAGTGGGTTCACCCTGGAGGCTGCAGGCGTGTGACCCAGGTCCAGGGTGTGGGAGGTGGTCATCCTGTGGACTGATGACATTTGACCACAGGTACAGGATCTGGGATGGGGGCATCACCCTGGCAACTGGACATGTGACACCAGGTACATCATGTGGGATGTGGGGTGACCTCTTTGCCTCACTATGGCCTGCCTCTTTACCTGACTTGGGCTTGATTCTTGGCCCCACTGGAGCCTGACACTGTTACTCACAGGGACATGAATCTGGTCTTCACTACAACCTGACTCTGGTCCTCTCTCCAGCCTGATTCTTTGACTTGCTGGGGCCTGATTCTGGTCCTCAAAAGGCCCTGACTGTGATTCTCACTGTTCACTGACTCTGGTCTTCTCTACACCCTAAATCTGGTCCTACTGGTCCCTGAATCTGCTCGTGAGTGGGCCCTAACCCTGGACCTTACTCTGGCCTGACTCTGGTCTTCACTAGGACCTGACCCTCATCCTCCCTACAGCCTATTCTGGTCCTTTCTATGGCCTGAATTTTGCCTAAGAGCTTCCTGATTCTTCGACTCACTACAGCCTTACTCTTATCGTCACTGGGCCCTGACACCTGTCCTCACTACTCATTGACCCTGGTCCTCATTGGGCCCTGAACGTGGTTCTCTCTGTGGCTTGACTCTGGTCCTCTCCTCAGCGTGCCTCTCTGTGGCCTGAATCTCGTCCTCAGCACAGCCTGATTCTGCTCCTGTCTACAGCCTATTTCCTTCCCTCACTTGGCCTGATGCTTTCCTCACTGGGCCCTGCTTTGGATCCTCTCTGGGCCCTGAGTCTCATCCTCTCAACAGTGTGACTCTGGTCTCACTATGGCCTGACCCTGTTCTTCACTACAGCCAGACTCTGTGGCTTACTACAGCCTGACTCTGGTCCTCTCTAACAGTTGACTCTTTGTCTCACTCTACCTTGAAGATTTGATCACTGGCCATAACTTGGGTCCTGTCTGGTCCTCACTGGGTACTGAATCTGGTCCCCTGTACGGCCTGACTCGGGTCCTCAATACAACCTGACTCTCATCCTCAATACGGCCTGACTCTTGTCCTCTCTACACCCAGACTCTTTGCCTCACAACAGCCTCACTTTTTACTTCCCTGTGACCTGACTCTATTCCTCACTGGGCCCTGGATCTGTTCCTCACTGGGCCCTGGATCTGTTCTTCACTGGGCCCTGGATCTGTTCCTCACTGGGCTCGGATGTGAGCCCACACTACGGACTGACTGTGTTCTCACTTGTGCCTGACACTGGTCCTCACTAGGGCCTGATTCTCGTCCTCACTTGTGCCTGAATCTCACACTCTCTGTGTCCTGTCCTGACACTTGTGCTTATTAGACGCTGACTCTTGTTTCCACTGCACCATGAGTCTGGTCTTCACTGGACTCTGATCTTGGTCCTCACTCTGGCCTGACTCTGGTTGTACTAGAGGCTGACTCTCTACCTCATTTTGGCCCAGCTGTCTTCCCCACCACAGCCTGACTCTTATCCTCACTGGAGCCTGACTCTCCCTCACTATGGCCTGACTCTTGCCTCAGTTCACCCAGACTCTGACCCTCACTAGGCACTGATTCTGTTCTCAATGGTCTCTGATCCTGGTCCTCTCTGTCGTCTGACTCTGGTCCTCTCTATGACCTGCTCTTTGACTAACTACAGCCTGACACTTTGCCTCACTGACCCTGACTTGGGTCCTCCCACAGCCTGACTCATCCTAACCATGGCCAAACTCACGTGCTCACTAGGACCTGACTCTCGTCTCTGTATGGCCTCACTCTGATCCTCACAATATCCTCACAGTGGTCCTCACTCTGTCCTCAATAGTCCTCATTCCGGTCCTCACTATGAACTAGCTTAGGTCCCTCTTCTTCCTCACTCTTTCCTCTCTATTGCCTGACGCGCTTCTCATTCTGCACTGACTCTTCTCAAACATGGTTTCTCACTCTGCTCTGAGTGTGGTCCTCCCCATGGCTTGACTCTGAACCTCTCTATGGACTGGATCTGGTCCTGTCTACAGCCTGAACCTTTGACGCACTACAGTCTGATGCTTTGCCTCAGTGGGCCCTGACTTGGGTCCTCACTGGGCCCTTACTCTGATCTTTTCTAGAGCCTGGCTCTGGTCCTCAATATGGCCTGACTCTGGTCCTCTCTACAACTTTACTCATTTCTCTCAGGGCCAGACTAAGTTTCGCACTATGGCATGACCCTGGTCTTCGCTACAGCGTGTCTCTGGTGCTCACTCATCCTCACTCTTTTCCTCACAAGTACCTCAGTCTGATTCTCTCTATGCTCTGACACTGTTTTTCACAATACCCTGACTCTTGTCCTCACTATGGGCTGACCCTGGCTCTCACTATAGCCTGAATCTTGTCCTCTCTACAGCCTGATTCAGCCTCACATCGGTTATTTGCCTCACTGAGACGTGACTGCTCCTCTTTGCGTCCCGACACTCGTCCTCACTATACACTGTCTGTGGTCCTCACTGCACCCCGATTTTTGTCCTGACTACTGCTTGACTCTGCTCCTCACCTGGGCCTGACTGTTGTCTGTCTTTGGCCTGGCTCTCATCCTCACTAGAGCTTGTCATTCTTCCTGAATTTAGCCTGACTCTCATCCTCACCACCACCAGACTCTGGTCCTCACAAAGGTCTCTGTCCTCTGTGGCCTGACACTTGGTCTCACTGTGACCTCACTGTGCCTCACTAGGACCTGACTCTTGCCCTCACTGGAGAAGAACAATGGTCCGCACTAGGACCTGACATTTGTCCTCACTATGGCATGATTCTCCTCCTCACTAGGACCCGAGTCTTGTCTTCACTATGTCCTGAATGATTGCCACTCTGCCTTGAATCAGTTCCTCACTGGGCCCTGACACTGGTCCTCTACACAGCTTGACTCTGGTTCTCACTATGGACTGACTCCTTTCCTCTTTATAAACTTTTTCTTTGCTTGACTTGCCTCACACGTTGACTCACTGGGCCTGACTCTGGTCTTCACATAGTCCTGATTCTCATCCTCACTGTGTCCTGACTCTTGTCCTCTCTACACCATTACACTGGTCCCCTCTATGACCTGAAATTTTGCCTCATGGATCCTGACTCCAGTTCTCAGCTGGGGTCTGATTCTGGTCCTCACCACAGCCTGACTCTGTCCTCACCAAGGTGTGACTCTAGCCCTCACTGGGGCCTGACTCTCATCCTCACTGGGTCCTGATTCTGTCCTCACTGGGGTCTGATTCTGTCCTCACTGGGGCTTGACTCTCTCTCATCCTCACTGGGGCTTGACTCTGTCCTCTCTGGGGCCTGACTCTGTCCTCACTGGGGGCCTGACTCTCATCCTCACTGGGGCCTGACTCTGTCCTCACTAGGGCCTGACTCTGTCCTCACTAGGGCCTGACTCTGTCCTCACTGGGGCCTGACTCTGTCCTTAATGGGGCCTGACTCTGCTGGGGGCCAGTGTGAGGAACTCCGCCCATGGCAAAGGTCATGAGGAAGGAAGCTTGGCATACACGAAGGTGTGATCAAGCCTCAGGAAACCCCCTGTTCCCAAGCATCTACCCCAAAACCAGAGTCTGTTTTATGCTCTCGCCTACACCTCTGACTTTATGGGGGGCTGTTCCCCACCGGTTCTCTCAGAGAAGGAGTAAACGTGCAGCTCCAAGTCAATAAAAATTCCTGGGCATGACAAAAGTGTTTCAACTTTCAGACTCCTCTGAAGGTTATCTAGCCTGCCTGTATAGGTTCGTCCAGCCACATGTGGTTGTTTACAGCCTCCTGACCTGAGAGGCATGATATGTTTTAGACTTATTAAAGGCAGATTCTTTTGGAGACTTGGAAATTATTAGTATAGTGGATTGGTTAGGAATTATATTGGTGAAGGGTTTTTCATTTGTTGTGCCAATAATTGCTACTAATTCCCTGCCCTGGGTGTGACAAGGGTGTCTCAGGTCAAACCTCTCTGCTGACAGACTAGCTTGTGTGACAGGATTATCCATACTCCTGCCACTACTCACATGATTGTTTACTACCTCTCAACCATAAACAGCACAGAGAGTTTTGGAGTATTTTGAAAGTCTTAATTAGCATAGGGCTTTTTTCATTGTTGAGTCAATGATTGCCACCAGGCCTCCATATCCTTAGGCACCTGGGAATATATTGATCAATGTATTTGGAATATAGAAAATGAAATATAGTAGTTTGAAGGTTAGCAATACTAGACTTTTTGAGTTAATGAATTTTCTCTTTTGTAATAGATCACTGTACTTTGTTATAAATCACTGTGTCCTTGCTATGTAAAAATCTTAAGACTAAATAGATCTTAAGGGGAACATTGGTGAAAGGATTTTCGTTTGTTGGGCTGATGTTTGCTGCTAAATCTCCATGTTCCCTGCCCTTATAATGAATATAACTAGCATATAGGAGAAAGAAGTATTAACCTTTAAGCATATAGGAGAAATAAGTATTAACCTTTAAGATTAATCATGTTAACCTTGGGTTAAATAAATTCCTTTCTTGATTGTAACTCACTACACCCTCACCCTATAGGAATGTAACTTTATTTGGAGGGTGGTGCCTGGTTTAAGAAAAAACACCCTTGGAAAAAATAAGTTTTTTGGTTATCAGAAAGAAAGGATCATAAAATGTCAGCAGGTCTCATGGCCAGAAGATGATGTAAAATCCCTAAGACCTTTTTATTTATACATTTATGTGAAGCACCTGATTTTGATAAAGGTCAGGACTGCTGACCCCCGTGTGACTCTGTATTCATCCCTATGTGTAACAAAAGGTATATAAGCAAACCCAAAAATAAAGAAATCGGATCAGTTTCCGGAAAGACTGATTCCACCATGTCGTTTCTTTCTTGCTCCCTGTTCTTCTGGCTGAATTCCCATCTGGAGCATGGATGCTATTCCACGTAAAACAAGTTATTCAGCCTCTTTTTCTCCACTAATTTTTCTACTACACTATCCATTTCTAATCTCTCCATATATCTGTAATTAAATATGTATTTTTCCAAGGACACTGACTGCATCCTCACCTTCGAATTCCCTGGATCCACTGGGGCTGGACCCCAGCATGACTGTCCTCACTGGGGCCTGACTCTCGTCCTCACTGGGGCCTGGCTGTTCTCACTGAGGCCTGACTCTGTCCTCACTAGGGCCTGACTCTGAGCTCACTCAGGCCTGACTCTCTCCTCACTGGGGCCTGACTCTGACCTCACTGGGGCCTGTCCTCACTGGGGCCTGACTCTCGTCCTCACTGGGGCTTGACTCTGTCCTCTCTGGGGCCTGACTCTGACCTCACTGGGGCCTGACTCTGTCCTCTCTGGGGCCCGACTCTCTCCTCACTGGGGCCTGACTCTGACCTCACTGGGGCCTGACTCTGTCCTCTCTGGGGCCCGACTCTCTCCTCACTGGGGCCTGACTCTGACCTCACTGGGGCCTGACTCTGACCTCACTGGAGCCTGACTCTTGTCCTCACTGGGGCTTGACTCTGTCCTCTCTGGGGCCTGACTCTGTCCTCTCTGGGGCCTGACTCTGTCCTCACTGGGGCCTGACTCTGACGTCACTGGGGCCTGACTCTCATTTCTGAGCAGCTTCACTGTGTTCTCAGTATGTCCTCATCCTGGTCTTCACTATGAACTGACTCTGGTCTCACTTTTCCCTCACTCTTTTCCTCTCCATTACCTGACTCTTCTCCTCAAAACACACTGACCATGACCTTGGTTCTCACTGTGCTCTGAGTGTGGTCCTCTCTATGGCTTGACTTTGTTCCTCTCTATGCCTGAATCTGGTCCTGTTTACAGCTTATATCTGGCCCTCAATATGGCCAGACTCTGGTCCTCATTTTGGCCTGACTCTAGTCCTCTCTATGGCCTCATTCTGTTCCTCTCTATGGCCTGAATCTTTGCCTCACTATAGCATGAGACATTGTCTCAATGGGCCCTGACTTGGGTCCTCGCTGGGCCCGATGCCTGGTCATCCCTGAGCCCGAGGTCTGGTCCGTTATGGCGCCTGGCTCTGCTCATCTAATTTGGGCTGACACTGGTCCTCTGTACAGCTTTCCTCTTTCCTCTCAACGGCCTGACTAACTGCCTCACTACGGCATCACCCTGTTCTTCAATACGGCATGGCTCTAGTCCTCATTACATCCTAACATCTTCCTCACAAGATCCTGAGTCTGGTTTTTGCTATGCCCTGGCACTGTTTCTCATGATATGCTGACCCTTGTCCTCACTACATGCTGACCCTGGTTCTCACTACAGCCTGAATCTGGTCCTCTCTACAGCGTGACTCTTGACTCACAATGGTTTGATTCTTTGCCTCACTGGGACCTGACTCTGGTCATCACCGGGCCCTGAGTCTGCTCCACACTGTGGCCTGACTCCTATCCTCAACACAGCCTGAATCTGGTCTTCACTATGGCACGCTCTTATCATCATTAGAGCCTGACTCTCATGCTCATGAGGACCTGATCCTTGTCCCTACTACATCCTGACTCTGGTCCTCAATGGGCCCTAATTCTGTTCCTCACTGGGCCCTGACTCTTGTCCTCACTAGGGCCTGGTTTTTGTCATCACTACCACTGACTCCTACCAGTCCATCCTAAAGGAGATCAGTCTTGGGTGTTCATCGGAAGGACTGATGTTGAAGCTGCAACTCCAATACTTTGGCCACCTGATGCGAAGAGCTGACTCATTCGAAAAGACCCTGATTCTGGGAAAGATTGAGGGCAGGAGGAGAAGGGGATGACAGAGGGTGAAATGGTTAGATGGCATCACCAACTCAATGGACATGGGTTTGGGTGTGCTCTGGGAGTTGGTGATGGACAGGGAGGCCTGGCGTGCTGCGGTTCCTGGAGTCGCAAAGAGTCAGACACGACTGAGTGACTGAACTGACTGACCACTGACTCTGTCCTCTATGTCTGGACACTATGTCTCATTGTAACCTGACTCTTTGCCTCAGTGGGGCATGAATTTGTGCTCTCTGGAGCCTGAAACTCCTCTTCACTGGCCCTTGACTCCTGTTGTTACTGTGCTGTGACTCTGGTCCTCACTGTGCCCTAGTCTGTTCCTCACCGGGTCCTGACTGTGGTCCTCAGTACGGCTTGACTCTGGGCCTCACTGGGGCCTCACTCTGGCCCTCTCTCAGGCCTGACCATGGTCCTCTGTATGCCCTGACACATTGTCTCACTAGGCCAGTCTCTGGTCCTCATGAGGCTGTGATTTTGCTCCTCACTCATACTAGCTCTATCCTCTAACAGCAAGATTCTCATCATCACTAGAGCCTGAACTCGGGTCTACTAGGGTCTGACTCTGGTCCTCACTAGACCCTGACTTTCTTCCTCACTATGGTCTCACACATGTCCTCACTACATCCTCACTTGAGTCCTCTGGCGTCACTGGGGTGCTCACGGTGGCACCACTGTGGTCCTCCCTAAGTCCTCAGTCTGTTACTCTCGATGGCCTCACTCTGGTCTTCACTACTGTACCTGACATTAGTCCTCATAAGGCCTCACTCAGGTCCTCAGTATGGCCTCAGTCTAGTCATCTCTACATTCTGATGGTTTGCCTCAAAATGAACTGACACTTTGCCTTTCTGGGGACTGACTGTGGTCCTCATTGTGTCCTGGGCCTGTTCCTCACTGGACTCTGACACTAGTCTTCACTATGGCCTGATGCTGGTCCCCACTATTGCCTATCCTTGGTCATAACTAGGGTCTGACTCTCGTCTTCATTAAGTGCTGACATAGATCCTCTGTACATTCTGACACTCATCCTCATTAGACACTGACTCAGGTTTTCACTGTGCCCTGAATCTGGTCCTAACTGGTCCCTGACACTGTTCCTCACGAGGGACTGACTCATTTCCTCACTTTGGCCTGACTCCCATCCTCACCACTACCTGACTCTCCTCTCTGGCTTGACGCTTTGCCTCCCTATGGCCTGATTCTTTGTCTCACTGGGCCATGAAATTTGTTCTGTGTGGAGGTGAAATTTTTCCTCACTGGGCTCAATTTTGGTCTTCACTACAGCATGACTCTTGTCCTCTATATTAAGAGGGCCTGATTTTCATGCTCATTATGTCCTGAATCACATCCTCAGTATGCCCAGACTCTGGTCCACACTAGCCACTGATTCTCTTCCTCAGTGGGCTCTGATCCTGGTCCTTTCTGTGGCTTCACTCTGGTCTTTTCTCCATCCTAAATCTCATCCTCTCTATGGCCTACTCTTGCCCTGTCTATGGCCTGATTCCTTGCCTCACTACAGCCTGATATTTTGTTTCCTGGTGCCCACTGAGCCCTGATCTTTGGCTCTTTATGGCCTGCCTCTTTGCTCACTGGGCCCTGACACTGATCCTCAGTGGGCCCTGACTGGACATTCTATGGCCTGACTATGGTGCTCACTATGTCCTGATTCTGGTCCTCACTAGGGTCTGAGTCTCTTCTCACTAGGGCATGAGTCTCGTCTTCTCTACCTCCTGACGCTCGTCCTCACTGACTTCTGATTCTGGACCTCAATGTGTCCCAAGTCTGGTCCTCACTGGGCCCTGATTCTGGTACTCAGTACATCTTGACTCTGATTTTCACAGGGGCCATCCTCACTTTGGCTAACACTGGCCTCTATGGCCTGACTCACTGATTCACTGGGACCTGTCCCCACTGGAGCTGACAATGTTCCTCACTTGTCCCAGATTATGGCCCTCCCTACGGACTGACTCTAGTCCTCATTTTGTCATGATTCTCGTCCTCAATACAGCCTGCACTCGTGCTCACTAGGACCTGTCTTTCATCTTCTGTAAGCCCTCACTGTGGTCCTCACTGTGCCCTGAGTCTGTTCCTCAGTGGGCCCTGAAACTGGTCTCCTTAAGGCTTGAATCTGATCCTCACAATGGCCTGATCTGGTCCTCTCTACAGCCTGAGTCTGGTCCTTTCACCTGCTTGACTCTTGGCCTCACTAAGGCCTGACACGTTGCTGCACTGGGCCTGACTCTATTCCTCAATGAGCCCTGCCTCTGGTCCTCTCTATGGTTTGACTCTTTGCCTCACAATGAGCTAACTCTGATTCTCACCATGGCCTGATTCTGTTCCTCTCTATGGCCTGTTTCATTCCCTCATATGGCCTGACACTTTCCTCACTGGGCCCTGAGTTGGGTCCTCACTGTGACCCAAGTCTGGTCCTCACTATTGCCCTACTCTGCTCCTCATGAAAGCCTATACTCACCTCACTAGAGCCTGACTCTGGTCCTCTCTATGGCCTGTCTCTTTGCCTCCAAACTGTCTCTTTGCCTACTATGGCCTGAGTTTTTTCTTCACTGGGTCCTGACACTTTGGCCCAATGGGGCCTGATCCTTTCATCAAGAAGCCTGTAAAAATCCCTCACTAAGCATTGATTCTGGACCTCGCTAGAGGCCAACTATGGTCCACACTGCCTGCTGAACCTGGTTCTCACTGAGCCCTGAGTCTGGTACTCAGGAGGGCTTGACTCTGATGCTCACCAGGACCTGATTCTCATCCTCACTATGGCCTATGTCCAATATGTCTTGACCCTTTGCCTCATGACAGCCTGACACTTTGCCTCACTGGAGACTGACACAGTTTCTCACTGGACACTGATTCTGGTCCTCACTAGGGCCTGACCCTGGTCCTCTCTAGGGCCTGACTCTGCTTCTCACTAGGGCTTGACTCTCGTCCTCTCTGTGTCTGACACTCATCCTCACTATACACCAACTATGGTCCTCACAGCCCCCTGATTTTTTCCTGACTATGGTTTGACTCTGGTCCTCACTTGAGCCTGATTATCATCCTCACTTTGGCCTGACTCTCGTACTCATGAGGGCTTGTCTGTCTTCCTCATTCTAGCCTAACTCTCGTCTGCAAGATGGCTAGACTCTCGTCATCACCATAGCCAGACTCTGTCCATTATGGTGGACACTTTGCCTCACTATGGCCAACTCCTTGCCTCTCTAGGACCTGACTCTTGTCCTCACTGGAGACATACTGTCTTCACTGGTCCCTGATGCTGGTCTTAACTAGGGCCTGACTCTTGTCCTCACTATGGCATGACTCTCCTCCTCGCTAGGGCCTGACCCTCATCCTCACCCTGAATCCAATTGTCATTCGGCCCTGATTCTATTCCACACTGGACTCTGACACTGGTCCTCTCCACAGCTTGACTCTGGTCTTCATTGTGACCTGGCTCTGGTCCACTGTATGGCCTGACCCTTTGCCTCACTGGCCTGACACTTCGCCTCACTGGGCCTGACTCTGGTCCTCATATAGCCCTGATTATCACCCTCAATACATCTTGATTCTTGTCCTGTCTAAGGCCTAAACCTTCCCCTCACTACTGACTGACTGTTTCCCACACAAGGACCTGACTCTGGCCCTCATGGGCCCTGATTCTGGTCCTAAATTGGCCCTGACTCTGGTCCTCTAATGGCCAGATAAATTGACTCACAGGTCCTGACTCTGATCCTCTCTAGGCCCTGATCTGGTCCTCACTACAGACCGACTCTGTCCTCACTAAAGCATGATCCTCATCATCACTAGGGCCCGAAATTCCTGTCTACAAGGGCCTGACTTTCATCTTCACTATGGCCTCAGACATGTCCTCACTCTGGTCCTCACTAAGTCCTCTCTCTGATCCACTCTACGGCCTCACTCTTGTCCTCACTGTGGTCTGACCCTCATCCTCACTATGGCCTGACTATGTCCTCTATGGCCTGACACTTTGCATCACTATGACCCGACTGACTCACTGGTTCATCAATGTTGTCCTCACTGGAGATTGACACTGTTCTTCCCTGGGCCCTGACTCTGGTCCTCACTGGGGCCTGACTCTGGTGCTCTCTATGGCCTGAGCCTGTACCTGTCTGCGACCTGATCTATTACCTCACTGGGCCTCACTCTGGTCCTCATCAGGCCCTGATTCTGGTCCTCATACAGACTGACCCTGCCTCATATACAGCATCATTCTCATCATCATTAGGGCCAAAGGTTGTGTCTACTAGGGCCTGACTCTCACCCTCACTAGCGGCTGATTTCATCCTATGTCCTCATGCTAGTCCTCACTCTGGCCTCACTTGGGTTCTCTCTGGCAACACTCTGGTCCTCACATTGGTCCCCTCTACAACCTCACTCTGTTCCTCACTAGTACCTGACTTTGGTCCTCACTGTGGCCTGATTCTTGTCCTCATTACGGTCTCAATCTAGTCCTGTCTATAGCCTGACACTTTGCCTTGCTGGGACCTAACCCTTATCTTCACTGGGCCCTGGTTCTGTTCCTCACTGGGCTCTGACACTAGTCTTCACTACAGCCTGGCTCTGGTCCTCACGATTGCCTGACATTTGTCCTCACTAGGGCCTGACTCTCGTCTTCATATTTTTCTGACTCTTGTCCTCTCTACCTCCTGAATCTTGTCCTCATTAGTCACTGACTCAGGTTTTCACTGCGCCCTGAGTCTTGTCCTAACTGAGCCCTGATTATGGTCCTCACTAGGGCCTGACACTCTTCCTCAATTTGTCCTGACTCTCATCCTCAACAGGGCCTGACACTGTCCTCTGCCTGACACTTTGTGTCACTACTTCCTGACTCATTGATTCTGGGCCATGAGACTCACCCTCCCTGGAGACTGACACTGCTCCTCACTGGGCTCTGATTTTGGTCCTCACTACAACCTGACTCTGGTCCTGACCACATCAAGACTCTTGTTTCAACAGGGCCTGATCATCATACTCACAAGAACCTGATTTTCATCTTCTACACCCTAACTCTCTTCCTCTCTAGGCACTGATTCTGTTCCTCACTGGATCTGATCCTGGTCCACTCTATGGCTTGAATCTGGTCCTTTCTACATCCTGAATCTGGTCCTCTATACAGTCTGGCTCTGGTCTGACAATCCAACTCTTTGCCTCACCATTGCCTGACATTTTGTTTCGCTGGGTATGACTTTGGTCCTTCCTGACTTTTGACTCACTATGCTCTGACACTTTGGCTCACTGGGAACTGACACTAGTCCTCAGTGGGCCCTGATGCTGGACATCACTGAAGCCTTAATATGGCCCTCACTATCCCCTGATTCAGGTCCTCATTACAGTCTGAGTCTCATCCTACTAGGGCCTGACTGTTGTCTTGCCTATGCCCTGCCACTTGTCCTAAATACATCTGACCCTGGACTTCAATGTGCCCTGAGTCTCATCCTCACTGCACCCTGATTCTGATCCTCACTACCTCTTAACTCTGATCCTCACTAGGGCCTGACTCTCATCAGTTTGGCCCGACTCTCATTTCCCCACGGCCTGACTCTCATCCTCATCATGGCCTGACTCTGTCCTCCATGGCCTGACACTTTGTGTGGCCATGACCTGACTCTTTACCTCACTCTGCCATAAACCTTGTCCTTACTGAACACTGACACTGCTGCTCACTCAGTCCTCATTACTGCCTGACCCTGGCCCTAAGCGCCCTCTCCCTCTGGTCTTCCCTATGGCCTGATTTGGTCATCTCTAAGGCTTGGCACATTGCCTCACTTTGACTCTGCACCTCATTAGGCCCTGATTCTGATCCTCCCACTGACTGATTCTCTTCTCACTACAGCATGACCATCATCATCACTAGGGCTTGAACCCCGTGTCTGAAAGGGCCTGACGCTCATCCTCAGAAGCACTAGACTCTCATCCTCACTTTTACCTGCCTCATCCTCACCACAGCCTGAATCTGTACTCTACGGCCTGACACTCTGTGTCACTACCTCCTGACTCTTCGCCTCACTGGGTCATGAATCTTGTCCTCCCTGGAGACTGACGCTGCTCCTCACTGGGCTCTGATTTTGGTCCTCATTACAGTCTGACTCCTGTCCTCACTATGGCATGACTCTCGTTCTCAGTAGGGCCTGACTCTCGTGCTCACTAGGACATGCGTTTCCTCTTCGTAGGCCCTGAGTCTGGTCCTCACTAGGCACTGACTCCCTTCTCACTGGGCTCTGCTCCTGGTCGGCTCTATAGCGTGACTCTGGTCCTTTCTACATCCTGAACCTGGTCCTCTGTAGGCCCTGACTCTGGTTCTCTCTATGGCCTGCCACTTTGCTTCACCTTGGCCTGACATTTTGTCTCACTGGGTTTGACTCTGGTCCTCCCTGTACCCTGACTCTTTGGCTCACTAGAGCCTGACTCTTTGCTTCACTAGGATCTGACACTGGTCCTCCATGGGCACTGAAACGTTGTTGACCCAAGAAAAGATGCCGGAATTCTTGGCCTCCAGAGAAGAATTCAATCCAGGGCTAGAGACAAGGCTTGATCGCTCAGAGCTCTTGCGTAATAAAGTTTTATTAACGTATAAAGGAGATAAAAAAAAAAAAAGCTTCTGACATAGGCATCTAGAAGTGGGCAGAAAGAATACCCCCCTGCTAGTCTTCAGCTGGATGTTATATAGTCACTAGCAGTCTGTTAATGAAACAAAGGAATGTCTTAGAACTCAGAATGGCACCAAGCCCCTCATCCATAAGATGCATTTTGAGATAATCTTGGCACCAAATGATTCATCCCGGGCCATAAAATGACTGACTTGAATCTTGTAGAAGGGCAGATTACCATATAAATAGTTTTGATTACATAGATTAGGGGAACATGTCTGAGTATAACAGACTGGTTTGTCAAGTAGGTTCTGAGCCATTAGGTGTAACTGACTTGAAGACAGAGTTTGGGGTAAATGCATAGTACAGTAACGTAGCTTAAGACAAACATTTCCGTAAGAAAAATGCATTGGTTATCTCAAGGTTTGAGAATAGTTAGCTTCAGGTGAAACCAGGTGTCATTATGGCAACACAGATTTTAAGAGAAACCTCCTTTTAAATTGGTATAGAGAAGACAAGAAATATCGCTAGTTTGTTTCAATTCCTGCTGCTTTAGAGAGATAAAAATGTCTGACACTTGCAGCCTATTTCCTCCATTTGGAGACTCCTGGCCTTCCTGCCTGTTACCCTTGCAGCACTGATGCTGGACATCGTCTAGCCTGAATATGGTCCCCACTTTGTCCTGATTCTGGTCCTCAGTAGGGCCTAAGTGAGCACATAGGTCAGGCCCTACTGAGGGCGAGTCATCCATAATATGGACCACAGTCAGGTCATACTTAAGACCATATTGGGGCCCAGTAATGAACAGTGTCAACGTGCAGTGAGGACCAGAGTCAGGCCATATTGAGGGTCAGAGTGAGGCACAGTGTGGACCAGACACAGATTCCAGTGAGGAATCAACACAAGGTCCTGTGAGGAGCAGAGTCCTATGCAGTGAGGCAAAGCACACTGCACCCTGACACTCGTCCTCACTGGACACTGACTCTTGACCTCAGGGTGCCCCGAGTCTCCTCCTCACTGTGCAATGATTCTGCTCTACATGTTGACTGTGAACTTCACTAGGGCTTGACTCTGTCCTCACTTTGGCCTGATTCTCATCCTCACTAGTGCTTGACTCTCATCCTTACTTTGGATGACAATTTCCAAGTAGTGGGTTACTCTCAGCAGACAGAATGCTGGAAAACCTATGTTCCTTTACTGAATGAATGGCAATAAATAGACTGTTTTCCAGGCAACAGGCAACTATTGTTCAGCAACTGTCTAGATTCTAAGATGTGAGGTCACCATGTTTCCGCAGAGGCCCTAATCTCCAGAGTCATAGCCAGGATGTTTCCCTGCAATTTCTGAGCCTTGTGAACACATTCCTGAGTCATATTGGGACTACCCATGAGGAAATAGGCTGCAGGAGTGCGTCTGACAGAGCTGAGTGCCAAACTGTTTTTACCTAGTTTAATTGACATTCCACTGGCAATGATCTTGCTGCAAGGAGTTGCAAGCCACCTGCTTGCTTCAGAAATCCCAATGTTTTGACCAAAGATATTGCCGTCATAAGTGGGAAAACTGCAATTGGACTGATTTTTAAGCAGCTGCTAAGCCCCAGCCTACTATGGCCAACAGAGAGAAAATGCTAATTTTGCCAACAAGGTCCAGTATCCAGGTTAATACTCAGTATGTGTCCAAGCACTATCCAAGAATTTTCCAGACAGACTTAGGATCACTGGATCCCTCCTACAGAGAGCTTCATGGAACAGATGCTTTGATGTTTGTTTGCTTTTCTCTGTGAGTGTAGGGGCCTTCCCTATGGGAACACAGAGGAGGGGAAATTGGTACTTAGAAATGATCTTCAAGCAAGAATTTCCAAGCAGTCTGTTATTCTTAGCAAACAGAATGCTATGAAATCTATGTTCCTTTGATGAATGAAAGGCAAAAAAAAAAAAAAAAAAGTGTTTTCAGGCATCTATCAGCAACTGTCTAGATTCTAAGACGTCAGAACTCCAGGTTTGCACAGAGGCCCTAATTTCCAGTCACAGCCAGTATGTTCCCTCGTGTTTCTGAGCCTTGTGAACCCATTCCTAGGTGATACTGGGCTTGCCCGTGAAGAAACGGGCTGTAGGAGTGTGTCTGTGAGTGCTGAGTGCCTTCTAGTGTTGTTACCAAATGAGTTGCCATGCCACTGGAAATGATCCAGGGGCAAGGAACTGCAAGTTGCCTGCTTGCCTCAGAAATCACAAAGGCTTGACCAGATATTGCTGTCACAAGTAAGAAAAGAGCAATGGGAGGGATTTTCAGGCAGTTGCTAGGCCACACGGTTTTAGGGCCAACAGAGAGAAAATGCTAATTTTGTCAACAAGATCCAGTATCCAGGTTCTCACTCAGTATGTGTCCCTGCAGTATCCAAGAATTTTCCAGACAGACCTAGGATCACTGGATCTCTCCTACAGTGAAAACTTGATGGAACAGACTTTTGGATGTCTGTTTGCTTTTCTCTGTGAGTGAGGGGGACTTCCCTATGGTAACACAGTCAGGGGAAATTGTTACTGAAAAATGACCTCCAAGCAAGCATTTTCTAGCAGTGTGTTACTCTCAACACACAGAATGCTGGGAAAGCTGTGTTCCTTCAATGAATGAAAGGCATGAAAAGAGTGTTTTTCAGGCATCTATCCGTTAGGAACTGTCTAGATTCTAAGATGTGAGAACTCCAGGCTTGCACAGAGGCCCTAATTTCCAGAGTCAATACCGGTATGTTTCCCTGCTCTTTCTGAGCCTTGTGAACACATTCTTAGCTCATATTGTGTCTGCCCATGAGGAAACAGGATTAGGAAATTGTTTAAGTGTCCTGATTGTTATACTATTGTTACCTAGATTGGTTGACATTCTAATGGAAATGATCTTGCCCCAAGGAGTTGCAAGCCACCTGCTTGCATCAGAAATAAGAGGTTTGAGCAAACCTGTTGATATCATAAGCAGGAAAACATCAGTTTGATGGATTATCAGGCAGCTGGTAGCTCACACCCTTTTAGGGCCAACAGACAGAAAATGCTAATTTTTCCAACAAGGTCCAATATCCAGTCTCACACTCAGTATGTGTCCCTGCAGTATCCAAGAATTTCCAGACAGACCTAGGTTCACTGGATCCTTCCTACAGAGAAAACTTTACGGAACTGACATTCTGATATTTGTTTGCTTTTCCATGTGAGTATGGAGCCTTCCCTTGAAGAAGGCAATGGCACTCCACGCCAGTACTCTTGCCTAGAAAATCCCATGGATGGAGGAGCCTGGTAGGCTGTAGTCCATGGGGTCGAGAACAGTCAGACACGACTTAGTGACTTGACTTTCACTTTTCACTTTCATGCATTGGAGAAGGAAATGGCAACCCACTCCAGTATTCTTGCCTGAAGAATCCCAGGGACGGGGGAGCCTGGTGGGCTGCCGTCTATGGGGTTGCACAGAGTCAGACATGATTGAAGCGACTTAGCAGCAGCAGCAGCAGCATGGGGCCTTCCCTACTGTGACACAGCTGAGGGGAAATTTTTACTTAAAAATAACCTCCAAGCAAGGTTTCCAAGTAGTGCGTTACTCTCAGCAAACAGAATTCAGGGAAACCTATTTTCCTTCAATGAATGAAAGGCAAAATAAGAGAATGTTTTCCGGGCATCTGTCAATCAGCAACAGTCTTGAGAACTCCAGGTTTGCACAGAGGCCCCAGTTTCCACAGTCACAGCCAGTGTGTTTCCTAACATTTCCAAGCCTTGTGAACCCATTCCTAGGTCATACTGGGCCTGCCCATGAGGAAACGGGCTGTGGAAGTGTGTCTTTGAGAACTGAGCTGTAGTGAGAGAAGTACTCTGCTCAGTGTTCTCCCAGGAAGATCCAGTGGGCCCTGCTTGTGTCTTCACATTCTGATTTGGAAACATGATGTGCATGAACCTTGAAAACTAAGTTTGTGGTTCAAGCTCTATTTCCTGCCTCGGGCAGCTAGCGTCTTCCAACACTTCTCACTTCGGTTTTCTGGAGATTGACAACTTCCTACTCTAATCCTCAAGTTTTCTGAACTGAAAGAGATGCTTGCAACTCCTCACTAGGAGCTCATCTCAGAGTATATTTTCACCTATCCAGGTTAGTTATAGGTAGAGAACTAGCAAGTCACAGAACTCTCTTCTCAATCCAGTCTACCCAAAGAGGAATCCAGAGTGCCCTGTGTCTTTCCCTTCTTCAGAATCAGGCTGTGTGGGAACCTAACAAACCAAGCTTTTGACTCAAGCTGTACATTCCAAATCAGAAATCTAGTTGGTTTCATTCGCCTTTGTTTTATTCAGATTGACAACTTCCTACTTTAACCCCTGAGCTTTCTGAAAGAAAGAAGCTGCTTGTCACACCTTGGTAGTTCTTCTCAGAGGTCAAGTCCACCTAGAAGGGTTAATTATAGTTAACTGTCTGCTCAGACAATGATTCTCCCAGAAGGATCCACTCAGCCCTACTCAGCCCTCTGTGTCTTCACATTCTTCAGAAACATGCTGTGTGTAATCCTTGAACCCCAGCTCTGAGTTAAAGCTCTCTTTTCTGCATCCAAAACCTAGGTGCTTTTACACTGAAAGTTACTTGGAAAACACTTTGCTTACTTTTGTGTTATTCAGTTCCACAACTTCCTTAGTCAAATCCTGCTGGTTTTAAAAACCAAAGCAAGCTGCTTGCAACTCCTTATTAGAGGGTCGTCTCAGAGTACATTTTCACCTAAGCAGGGCTAAGTAGACTTTTGAGTACTCTCTCGTCACAGAACTCTCTGTTCCAAGCCAGTGTTCTCACAGGAGGATCTGAGTGCCCAGGTTGTGTTTTTACATTCTTCCGAATCATGCTGTGAACCAGGAAATCAAAACTTGCTTTCTAAAGCCTCTTTTCTGCCTCAGAAAAGTTAGATTTTACAATGTAAGTTACTGTCAAACCCTTTGGTGGCTTGGCTTGGCTTCTGATTGATCACTTCCAGGTCTGTTTCTTTTCTTGAAGAAAGAAGCTGCTTTTTCACCCCCAAATCTATGTGTCCAAAGTGTAGACTGTCTGCCCTGTCAGTAAATGAAGGGTATGGCAGTGACCGGCAACTGCGTCCACCTTGAGGGTGTGTCTTGAGGGAACTCAGGGTGGAAATGGTAAATGCCCTCCCTCTTACAGTGACCCATTACAGCCACTCCAGTTCAGGTGCAGCTGAGATTCTGATGAGAAGCACAGGACATTGTCTTCAGGTAGCTGAGGTCATGTCAGAGAAATGAAGTCAGTGAGCTCAGACTCCTGCCTCCTCTCATATATGGAAAGCACTAAATTCCTTGACATGTCTAGTTTTCCTTTAGTAACAGTGATCTTTTGATGTTCCCACTACCTAGCTTTTTGTTGCAAAAACTCTTATATGTCCTGACTCTATCCTCGCTTCCTTGGAGCAGTTTTTCAGTTACCTGAGGTGCTGTTTCCCAGGCTTAACATCCCAAGACTGTCCACCAAAAAACATAACTCTCAGATTTAAGGTTGTGCAGTTCTGGTTTTTGATTCAGCCTACTAAATCTAACCCCCATTTCCTTTGAGAGGTGACTAGGTCATGAGGGTGGGACTCCCATGATGGAGTTAGCGCCATGATGACGAGTCCTCACGGAGCCCCTAACCCTTCCCCCACGTGAGGACACAGCACAGCGATGCCATCTGCGAACCAGGAAGGGGCTTCACCAGACAGTGAGTATGCCAGTGCCTCCATCGTGGATGTCCAGCTTCCAGAACTGAGGAACATAGAGGCCTATGGCTTACAGGCCCCCAGGTCAGGGCATTCTCACAGCAGCCAGAATGGACTAAGACATGGCCAGTCAACACACGTGGTTCCACAGAACTTTGAGGGCTGCGTGACAGGTGGCACTGGCTTGCTGGGTGAGAATTGGGGGAAAGTCTTGACTGAGGCAGATTTTTCCTCTAAGCTTCTCCAAGCAGCCTGGGTGAAGTCTGCTGTCAGGGGCAGGAAGGGTCTCAGCTGACTACTGTAGTTGGTGGTCATGAGTAAGGCCTATCTATACCCACTGAAAGTCACAGGAATGGAATTCCGGGTCCAGTTAAATTGCTCATCCCAATAGGTGTGAAAAATGAATAATTTTATCTGCAGCACAAAGACACTCACTCCTAAAAAAAAAAAAAAAGAAGAAAATGCTCTTATCATTATTTTTTCTCTTTCAACTCTGTTTGTTACGATCAGAAGAGAGAAAAAGGAATACATTGAAATCAATGGAGATCATGTGGATAAGCCAGGTATGATCTTCCCAGTCAATGTGAAGTACAAGCTTTTTGTTCTAAACAAAAGGACTCCAAGGTACTTTCAAAGGTACTTTTAATAAAGAGTTAACAACACAGAGCAGCACAATTCAGTGCTCACCCCTAAGACGTGGGGGAGGGGGCACTGACAGAACAAGGTACTTGAACATGAATCAGCTATTTGTCTGACAAATAACTGCAGAGTTTGAAAGATGGATGATTAATATCTTTGCAGGTTTGTCAAATCATTCATTAACGTTCACTCACTTAGTTAATAAGATTTGTATTTATACAATTTCCAATTTTGACTTAAAATGAAATAACAGCAAATGTAATCTCTAAAGCAGTAAAGGTTTGTGCATATGCTTGCACAAAATCTATAGAATGCACAAAAGAAACTGTTATTTAAAGAATGAATTATGAACTTCATTATACAGATAAAATATATGTGAAGTGGAAAATATACCAAATGTGAAACAGAGTATTTTTCATTAGGTAAAGCCAAAATGTTATACCGAAGGTATATTTTATTTGNTTGGCAAATAACACCTCACTTCTTTGGGCCTTTGTTTCTTTATCTGTGATTGGCTAAGAGGTTACCAGGGTGGAATAAAACTCCAACTGGATTGAAAATGTTTAAGTTTGTATGAGTTGATTGGTTACTCATTCCCTTAGGAAATTTCCCAAGGGGAATTCCCTTGTCAAGTACTCTAGCACACACAGACAATGCTGGTTATAAAAGAGCTCATGGCATTTGATTTTCCCATGACCAAATCCACGTACTCGGGCATTCCTTTTGCTCTGATGAGACAGTTGGTCAGGGCTCCCTTTCAAAGCCTTGTTACCGGGTGAGGGATCAATGACCGATACACTAAAACCTTGATATTGTTTTCAGTAGCTTAGTTGTGTCTGATTCTTTGCGACCCCCATGGACTGCAACACGCCAGGCTTCCCTGTCCTCCACTGTCTCCCGGTGTTTGCTCAAATTCATGTCCATTGAGTTGGTGATGATATTTAACCATTTCATCCTCTGTTACCCCTATCACCTCCTGCCCTCAATCTTTTCCAGCATCAGGATATTTTCCAATGAGTTGACTCTAAATGTCCTTTCCTAAATGATGATGCTGTTAAAGTGCCACACTTAATATGTCAGCAAATTTGGAAAACTCAGCAGTGACCACAGGACAGCAAAAGGTCAGTTTTCATTTCAATTACAAAGAAAGGTAATGCCAAAGAATGTTTAAACTACCATACAATTGTGTTCATTTCACATGCTAGTAAGGTAATGCTCAAAATCCTTCAATCTAGTTCAGTAGTACTTGAACAGAGAACTTGAAGATGTACAAGTGGGATTTAGCATTTTAACAGCATCATCACTTAGGATTTTAAATAGCTCAGCTGGAATCCCATCACCTCCACTAGCTTTGTTCATAGAAATGCTCCCTAATGCCCACTTGACTTCACACTCCAGGATGTCTGGCTCTAGGTGAGTGACCACACCACTGTGGTTATCTGGGTCATTAAGACTATTTTTCTACAGTTCTTCTGTGTACTCTTGGCACCTCTTCTTAACATTATCTGCTTCTGTTAGGTTCTTGCCACTTCTGTCTTTTATTGTGCCCAGCTTTGCATTAAGTGTTCCCTTGGTATCTCTAATTTTCTTGAAGAGATCTCTAGTCTTTCCCATTCCATCACTTTCCTCTATTTATTTGCATTGTTCACTTAGGAAGGCTTTCTTATCTCTCCTTGCTGTTCTCTGAACTCTGCCTTCAACTAGGTATTATCTCTCTCTTTTGTCTTTGCCTTTCACTTCTCTTCTTTTCTCAGCTATTTGTAAGGCTTCCTCAGACAATCGTTTGCCTTCTTGCAATTCATTTTCTTTGGGAAGGTTTTGGTCACTGCCTCCTGTACAATGTTACAAACCTCTGTCCATAGTTCTTCTGGTACTCTGTCTACCAGGATTAATCCCTTGAATCTATTTGCCACCTCCACTGTATAATCAGGGATTGAATTTAGGCCATATCTAAAAAGTCTGGGGTTTCCGTGGTGGCTCAGATGGTAAAGAATCCGCCTGCAATTCAAGAGACCTGGGTTCAGTCCCTGGGTTGGGAAGATCCCCTGGAGAAGAAAATGGCAACCCACTCCAATATTCTTGCCTAGAGAATCCCACAGACAGAAGAACCTGATGGACTACTGTCCATGGGTCGTAAGGAGTCGGGCATGACAGAGGTCTGGTGGTTTTTCCCTACTTTCTTCAATTTAAGTCTGAATTTTGCAATAAGGAGCTCATGATCTGAGCCACAGTCAGCTCCAGGTCTTGTTTTTGCTGACTGTATAGAGCTTCTCCACCTTCACCTGCAACGAATATAAACAATCTGACTTCAGCATTGATTGTCTGGTATGTTCATGTGTAGAGTCATCTCTTATGTTGTTGGAAGAGGGTGTTTGCTATGACCAGTGTGTTCTATTGCGAAACTCTGTTAGCATTTGCCCTGCTTCATCTTGTACTCAAGGCCAAACTTGCCTGTTACTGCAGGTATCTCTTGACTTCCTGCTTCTGCATTCCAATGATGAAAAAACATCTTTTTTTGATATTAGTTCTAGAAGGTCTTGTAGATCTTCATAGAATCGTTTGATTTCAGCTTCTTTGGCATTACTGGTTGGGGCACAGACTTGGATCACTGTGATACTGAATGATTTGCCTTGGAAACAAACCAAGATCATTCTGTTGTTTTTGAGATTGAACCCAAGTACTGCATTTCGGACTCTTTTATTGACTATGAGGGCTACTCCATTTCTTCTAAGAGATTCTTCCGCACAGTAAATATAATGGTCTGTGAACTGCAAATGCATGGAAAGCACTGTTACATGTACCAAAAGTCGTAACTTGGTGGTTTAATGACTCTGTAGAAGTTAATAGCTTGTACCCTAAAGTATCTCTTTAAAGGTACCTCCTGTCCTACATCTACAAATACTGTTCAAGTGGTAATTTAATAATACTGTCTGACTAATTGTAGGGGGAAGGTGTCTTGTCTGCACCTGCTTGGATTCCACCAGGGAGCCGGGCCTCATACCTCATCTTTGTGTGAGGGAGCCTTCCCTCTGCTTCTGGTCCAGTGCTGCTCTCCTTGGTCCTGCCCACATCCCGGCTGAATGACTGATTGATGGAGGGAACAAAGCCCCACTTGCGTCTCTGACAGCATTGGCTCCTGCTTTTCCAAGAGGCTCCCCTTGTAGCTTTGGTTTCCCCAGAAGATATACTGTTTCTTTTACCTTAAGTTTCTGTCTTTTGCCCAGAGTTCTCTGGGCCTCTGTAAAGGCTGAGGAATGCTGGGCAGTGCAGACTCATGACCCCAGGATCCCACCCCAGTCTGGCCCAGGCTGCCTTCCCCCATTTCCACCGTCCCCCTTACCAACTCTGGGGCAGGTGTGCAAAGTCCTGCTCCACTGCCCACAGCCCAGGAGGAGCCAGAAGACCTGGGGCAGAACACGCCTGGCCCCTACCCCCACGCCTCTTTGGTAAGAGGGCCATTGTGAGCTGAAGGTGACTGGGGGGCAGTGACTCCCCTCCCTACTTTCTAGAAGCAGGACAGAAATGCCCAGACCTGACTCCAGCTCTCCCCAGCTATCACGGCCACCCAAACACACCCACATCCTCTGTGATCCCTCCCCTCCATCAAGGCCTTCCTCAGGCTCCGCCCCAACAGGGCTAACACAGAACAAGTGCAGAAAAGGTTTCTGGAGCACCAAGCAAACCTCTGCAAGTTGGATGAGAAGGGAAAGCAGGAAGCACAGAGCTCAGAAAACTCGGGAAGGACGCCCCAGGATGCAGCGCAGCCGCCCAGCCCGTGTGGGCCTCTCAACAAGACGTCTCTGCAACGTGTGACTCTGCCCTCTTGCTCAGGCACTGAAGCCTGGGTCCTTGCTCCCTTTTTCAATGCTGACTAGTAATTTTATGAATAAAGGTTGAATCTTTCCTAATTCAAAATTGTACAAGCATTGGGACTTCCCTGGCGGTTCAATATTTAAGACTGTGACCTCCCCATGCAGGGAGTGTGGTCAGGGAACTAAGATCCCAAATGCTGCAAAAAAAAAAATATGTGCATAGATAAAACATCTTATTAAAAGAATAAGAATGCACATTGGAAACATGAGTGGCATCTGAAGGAAACTAAAGAGTCAACAGTTTACCAACTTGGTGTTTTAATTACTGTTAGTTACAGATTCTCTTCAGCCACGGTTGCAGCAGCCACTGAGAAGGCAGAGGAACCAGGAAAGCAGATGCAATCTGCTCATGGTCCCCAAAGAGCCTGAGTTACAGCTGGGCTGCGGCAGGAGCCCTGCTGGACACGTGTTCATCTTCAGGGCGACAAACAGCGCTGGCCTGCTTCTCCTCCAGGCCTAGACCTTTTAACAGACAAGGCCTCTGTGGTCTCTAGACAGGAGATGACACACCACAACTTACAGTGATAAACCCTGTTTTATTCTCACACTCAAACCCCAAAGCTGCAGGCATGCTGTAAGGGCATCAAACACAGCAAATAATGAAGCCTGCAAAGAAACATGTGTGTGTGTTAGCACAGCCAGGAGTCTCAGGATCTTCTGACATTTAAAAAATCTAGCATGAATTTCATTAGTGTTCTTTTGCCCTTTGCTCACATGGACTTCAATTTTTACAAAAGTATGGATTTCATGTTTCAGATTACAAGTGCTCTGGTGCACCCAGTACCCACCCGCATTGAGTAGCTAGTCTTTTCTTTGTTGAGGGTGGTGTCTGGCTTTGCAGCTGGTTGTGTGGCTGTGCTGTTGGTTGGTTTAGTTCATTGTACATTTGGTTGTGTGGTGGGTCGTTTAAGTGATCGGCGGGTTGAGTGGCTGTGTTATTGATTGCTTTAGTTGGTTGTGTGGTTGGGTTGGTTGTTTGAGTGATTGGGTGGTTAAGTGTGTTGTTGACTGGTTTCATTGGTTGTGTGGTTGGCTGAGTCATTGGTTTGGGGGTTGGTTGTTGAGCAACTGGTGGGCTAAGTATGTGTATTCCTGATGGGTTTAGCTGGTTGCATGGTTGATTGGTTCTTTTTTACGATCCCAGTTGCTGAATTAATTGTGCTGCTCACTCTTCCCCACATGACCTCTCCTGAACTGCACATGGTTGATCTCTGGTGTGCTTTCTGTTCTCATTCATCCTCTTATCTCTACTCCCTCTCCGCTCTCTCTGCCATGGGCTGTCTTTCTACCATGGGCCTTTTTACATGAATACATTCTTGCAAAATTTCTTCTATTGTTTTATGGGCATGGATTTTGTGAAAATGTTTTACTGGCCATGTCACCATCATGTTTCTTACTTTCCCTCTGAGCATGTTCTTTTAGCACCGCACCTGTGAGGCTACATGTCCATCTAATTTGTTGCTTCTAACACACACACTACATCCCCATCCACAGGTGGACACCAGGCAGCCTTCTGCTTGCAGACACCACAAGTGATGCTGACGCGAGGACCTTTGTGGTGAGCTCGAGGACCGGTGTAAACTTCCCTGAGCAATGTGCCCAAAGCAGAGCTGCAGAGCCACAGGTGAGGCCCACGCATGACTAAAGTGGTTCTTGGGTCCTCTCCAGGCTGGCTGCCCTGCCCTCACCTCCTCCAACACCTGGTCTGAGCCCGCTTTCCAAACTCTCCTGGTTGCTTTCGTTTGTTCTCCCACAAGACTTACAAGTTCTGTGTGCTCAGCTCTGGGGGTTTACGTTTGCACCATAGGAGCCCCTGTGCAGTTTTCTTTCTGTGCTTCGGAAGCACAGGTCCTCCCGGGCTCAACCGCCCATCCTGTTCTTGGCGCTCCCGTCTCTCACTTCTGGTCCATAGCAGCCTCAGACCTGCATTCCCTTCTCACGCCCTGCGCTGAGTCCCTGGCCATCATCCACTCTTCCAGTCAGGAAGCGTTCACTGAGTCCCACTGTGTACCGAGCCCTGACCCACTGCTGAGGACACAATGTCAACAGCAGGTGACACACTCCCAGGCCTCCTGGAGGGTCCTGGCACCTGCAGGCAGGCTCAGTCACAGGTCACACAGACACGCAGGGGGCTAGCCTGCATAGTGAGAGCCAAGAAGGATGAGTTCAGGGGCTGGCAGAGCTGGGGACCAGCTGGGGGCCCAGGGGTGTGAGGAGGAAGTGGCCTGAGGGATGAGCAGTGAGCGGAGAACAGGGCAGACACCCCCAACACCCACTGTTGGGAGGGGCGTCCTGCTCGAGCTGCACCTGACCCCATCCAGGGAACCTCTACTGTATCTTCTCCAGAGACCCAGGAAAGGCACAGATGCCGGGCGGGGCTCAGGGCTCAGAGCTTCTTAACTCATCCTCATCTCAGCCATGACCTTCACCTTCTTTGCAGGACCTGATGTGGCCAAGTCCTGAGCATCTGGGCTTAGTCAGCATGGGCTGTCAGTTGCTCAGGCCACGTAACAGTGGACCACAGACTGTGGGCGTGTAAACCATAGACATATATTTCTCAGTCCTGGAGGCTGGACCTCCAAGATCAGTGTCGGAAAGGTAGAGTGATTAAGAGCTTTCTGGTTCACAGATGGCGTTTCCTCACTGTGTCCTCATGTGGAGGAGGGCCTGAGGGCTCTGCGGAGTCTGTTATCAGGGCAATGATCCCATGCATGGGGACCCCACCTTCATGACCCTATCACCTCCCAAAGGTGCCCCCCAAAACCATCACTTGGGGGTTAGGATTTTTGGAGGGTCACAGATCATAATAAGTTACAGTAACGAGATGCATAGATAAATGTACAGTCTACAACACCGGCTGCTCTTCCAAGTAAGTCGTGTTGGTTCCCGTTTCTTGTACCAATAGACCAGAATTAGAGCTTCCAGTTCTGCCTTCCCCATTGCTGTAGGTCATGAATTCGTGCCTTTAAAAAGCCTCTTCACTGCGCTTTGTGTTGGGGGTGGGGTGGCGGGAGATTCAGAAGGGGTAGGGAAGAGAAGGGAGGGGGAGCTGTCTGAACACCATTTCCAAGCTTCCTTCCTAGCTTCCTTCTTCGACACCCATTCCTGGCAGCCTGGCGTCTGTACTGAGCACAGCTGACCAGTCCACCTGCTACACCAGATGCTCACGTCTACCTTGATCACGACCCAGTTGTCCTCACACCTGGCATCCAATCAGGCCCCTCAGCAGCCCCTCCTGTGAGAATAGGTCCCCTGAGAGGGGGCGCCCATCGTGCGACACTCCCTCAAGCAGGCCTGGCTCTGAGAAGGAACCCTCTCTGTTCTCTCTACATCGAGGGCAGGGGGAAACTGATACTGACCTTTGGTCACGTGGGTCTGTCCTGCCCCAGAGCCCAAGAAGGCGGGGGCTGCTGGGGTGGTGACACTGATGTAATTTAAACTTGGTTTCCGTTCCAGGTTCCTGACACAGAGCCTCCAAGACCCTGGATTCTCCAGCATGACATGTGACTTTTTATGTGCAAGGAGGTGACCCTTGGTGAGGTCCCAGGATTGCACGATTAGGCTGGTGGCCATGGGACCGTCCTGTGACTAGAGGGCTGGGCTTTTCAGCCCTAACCTGACCTCCCTGAGGAGAGCAAAGAGCTCCTCCCCTGCCTTCCCCATCCCATCCTTAGTGCCACTGGTATTACTATTCGTTTGTTTATATCACAGTTCTCTTGAAAATTTACATTAGTCCCAATCTGCTGAGTGGGAGACTCTTGAAGCTGTTTTGCTGTCACTACGATATGTCCTTTCACAGCTGTGAGCATATACTTGCTTTGGGAACAAGATACTCCGTACTCACCTCGCACTTGTCTCCATACCTGGAACTGGCTGCTTCTCCAAGGAGCCTGGTTAACCGCACACAAGTGGGGGCGGCAGTGGTTCTTTACTGTGCCTCTCAAGGTCCTGGATACACTGGAAAGGTGCTGAGGACACTGTGAGCTGTGCTTGTGTATCAACATTTACCGCGCTAGAAATTAAACAGAAATTTTAAAATACACATTTATTAATTTTAAAAGAACAGTAATAAACCCCTCATATGTTAACAGGAATAATACACTTAAGTAAAAAGTATAATTTTAAAAACAAAATTTTTAGCAAATTTACTATAGAATGGGAAAAGAGAGGAGTATGCTATTATTCTTTCCTGATAATTATGGGTAATTTTTATACAATAGCCAACCTCAACAAGTGGAAGTTTCTTAAAGGCTGGCTGTAACTGGAATATGAAAATCACGTCAAATTCAAGCTTTCAGGTAAAGATCTGAATTTTGTCACAGGCTACAAGTACTGTCAGTATGTATTATATATCACACAACATATAACATTGTATATATCACACAACATGTAACACTGCACACATGGCATGTGATACACAATACTGCATATGACATGCAATGCATGTGTGTGCATATATATATATATATATATACATATATACACGCGTTTGTTTAACCTGTCTTTAACCTTTGCAGATGGAAACTTCGGCTGGGTTCCAGGTGGTGAGGGCTTGCTGGGTTATTTCAAGACCTTCCGTGGTGCCCACGTCTCCCACCAGCCACCTCTCTTCCCTCACAGCTTCACTGGCAAAGTTTTGTTTGTTGTGAAGTGTTTGAATTTCTTTGTAACCTGATTTGGGAGGACAGTTCAATCACTTTCTTTCTATGTGTTTCCCTTCATCCAGCCAGCCAACCAAAAACTTGTCATGATTTCATTTTTTATCGTTTTCCTTCTCATCTGCGTTGACGACACCAATGAGACCCTCCACCGAGAGGCTGCCCAGTTAGGCTGCCTAGTTGGGCTAAAAGAGGCTCAGACCTTTGAGAACAGGACAACAAGCCTTCTCGCAGCATCTGTGCCCTGCCCTGGCTGGGAGACCCGAGCGCACCGAGCCCTCCAGCCTGGGGGCTGCGTCCATCCTGACACGAGTGTCTGGCCTGGAACGCAGTCAAGTGAGCTACGTCCACATGCACGGCTCATCCCTCCTGCTACCCGTGACCTCTCTCCTGCTCAGGACTGGAGGAAGCATGGAATTCTGCTGGCCGATCCTTCCTCTTCTTCCTAAGAGCACAATTACCCCTCACGCCTCAGTCTTCTCCCTGGAACGCCGTGTCTGGTCTAACAGCAGACACTCGGGACCCCTGACTGTCCACACCCCACCCAGGCCCTGACCCCACACCCCTGGACCCAGACCAGGCACTAAAGGCAGATGAGCCTGTGCCCTTGGTTGATCCCCATCACACCATGGACATGGAGGGAGAGGGGCACTCACCGTACCTCCAGGGGCTGTGCTTCCTCGGGCCCAGGGTGCACAGGCCTCCCAGGTGGGAAGAACGAGCCTGGCTTGCCTTGACCTCTGGGGGCCCCACGTTGCCACCCGTGGGCCCCAGAAGTGTGGGGGCCAGCACCGAGAAGCACCTGTGTCCCCTCCCCAACCCGTGGAAGGTACCCGGGGCCCTTCCAAGCCTCTCCGACCTCCAGGACCAGACGTCTCTTCCACAGGCCCCTCCTCACCTCCTGAGCCTCACCTCTCTGCCTCTCTCTCTTCTCTGTTCTCCCTGCAAACCCCAGGAGGACACACCTGGGGAGACCTCGCCCTGGTGGGCTTCTCAGGAGCTGGGGCTTTGGGAGTAGATTAAGGTCAGAGGAGGTCACAGGGCAGACCCCACTCTGATGGGGTTGGGTTCCCCTCTCCCCACAGAGGAAAGGCCAGGTGAAGACCCAGAAGGTGCGCCTGCAGGCCAGACAGAGGCCCTCGGCACCCAGCAGGCCTGGGTTGGGACTCCAGCCTCCAGGATGGAGGGGTCAGCGTCCACCTGACATCACGCAGCTGCAGGTGCACACGGCTCTTGGTGAGGTGTCCCGAGGGCTGCAGCCCCCGGCCCTGCACTCCAGCTGTGCCACCTCCTCATCTTCACTGGCCACCACTCTGCTCACGCCGAGTAACCACATGTGGGCCAAGTTCTACTGATGACCCGGGCAGGCAGGAAACGCCCTTTCCTACTGACAGTTTGCCAAGGCACACTTCAGCCAAATTGAGATGCTTAACTCCATCAGGTAACAGGAGCTGAAGTGGGGTGCTTACCAATAGCCTCCTGGGGTTCACACTCAGCCTTCAGGGGACAGATAATCAGGAAAGGGAATCGTGGCGTTTTAGGAGGGCTTCTTATAGCATTTCATTGGTGGTTGCGGTGCTGGAGATGTGGACCTGACAAGCGACCTGGGCTCCACCCTTTAGCTCTGGACCTGGACCAAGGGTCAGGGTCCATATAACCTGAGTCACCCCATGTGGCACTGACCCTCCACAAACTGCCACCCAAACAAGCACAGTTTCTGCTTAAAAGCAGATGTTTCCCCTAAAAGGCAGCACAGACACTCCTCCTCAAGGTCTACAGGGTGTGGGATCCCCAAGGCTGCCCCAATGGGCCAGCACTGGGGAGCTCAGCCCACACAGAATGGGCCATCTGCGTGCATTGGGTGATCCGTCTGTCTGTAGCATCCAGCACAATCGTCTTCCCTACTTCAGTTGTGCTCTCCTGGTATCTTCCCCTCCCCACCTGATGGTGACTTAGCAACACAAGTTGCCATGGGGACTGATCTGCAGAGAAGGTGAACAGTTCTTGGTACAAAAGTTACATGCCCCATGTGTATGATAGACCATCCTGAAACCTGCAGGGAACACTGCAGTTGTGTGAAAACTGCCTTGTGTTCACCCGTGAAAGAGAGGTGGTACTGAGCTCAGATGGGGTAAACAGCTTTCTCACCTGCATACCTGTTGCTGGAACACCTGCTGGTCAGGTGCCACGGGGGGAAACTGCAGGATGGACTTTCAGCATGGGGGCTGGTCTCCCCACTCTCCTTTAATGCCGACTGACCACCTGATTTCTCTGATGTCCAGAGTCCCCCAAATTATACGGCTCCTCTTTGGAGTTTGGCCCCCCAGAGAGAACAACTGTAAGGACCTTCAGGAACTAATATTTCTTTGGGAGAAAAAGTGTTTTTGCCAAGCTCAGCACCTCCTTTAGTATGGTTTCAGTGTCTTTCTCTTGAACATACAACCTTTTACTTATTGAATCCAGTAGAAGGAAATGTAATGGCTGTTAGTTTTAACAGGCCCATCTTCCTTTGAGTCTTTTACTATAAAATTCTTCCCAACCATCAGCATGGCTGTCATCCTCCACCATCTCCTGGAGTTTGCTCAAATTCATGGCCACTGAGTAGGTGATGCCATCTAGCCATCTCATCCTGTCCCCCCTTCTCCTTTTGCCCTCAATCTTTCTCAGCATCAGGGCCTTTTCCAGTGAGCTGACTAGAAACATGAGAGTATCAGGTGGCCGAAGTATTGGAACTTCAGCTTCAGCATCAGTCCTTCCCAGTGAACATTCAGGACTGATTTCCTTTAGGATGGACTGGTTGGATCTCCTTGCAGTCCAAGGGACTCTCAAGAGTCTTCTCAAGCACCACAGTTTGAAAGCATCAATTCTTCAGCATTCAGCTTTCTTTATAGTCCAACTCTCACATCCATACACGACTACTGGAAAAACCATAGCCTTGACTATACAGGCCTTTGTCAGCAAAGTAATGTCTCTCCCTTTTAATACACTGTTTAGGTTTGTCATAGCTTTCCTTCCAAGGAGCAAGTGTCTTTTAATTTCATGGTCATCATCACCATCTGAGGTGATTTTGGAGCCCAAGAAAATAAAAGTCTGTCACTGCTTCCACTTTTCCCCTTTTATTTGCCATGATGTGATGGGATGCCATAATCTTAGTTTTTTGAATGTTGAGTTTAAGCCAGCTTTTTACCCTCCTCTTTCACTCTCATCAAGAGGCTCTTTAGTTCCTCTTGGTTTTCTGCCATTGGGTGGTATCATATGCAGCATATCTGAAGTTGCTGATATTTCTCCTGGCAATCTTGATTCCACCTTGTGATTCATCCAGCCTGGCATTTCACATGATGTACTCTGCAAATAAGTTCAATAAGCAGGGTGACAATATACAGGCTTCACTTACTCCTTTCCCAGTTTTGAACCAGTCTGTTTTTCATGGTCAATTAAGGTCAAGCAAACATTTCTTCATCTACAAAGTGGGGATGATAATAACTGTTAAATACTTGATAGATTGTGAGAACAGAAAGATATTAGATGTAAGGGATTTATCACATACCTGGCAGACAGCAGGTGCTCAATAAATATTAGTTCCCCTCTTCTTCATTCTCCATTATGAATATAATAAAAAACTGGACGAGCACCTAAATCTGCAATGAGAATATTGTGGAGAGAAGAAAATGGATTATACCGTGGAGTCTGTGAGGATGAGTTGATGAGGCTGCCCTCTGATTTCTGCAGACATACTTACTTGATGTTGGTTCTGTGATCACTGCCTTGATGGCAGATTCCTGGCAGTTGTTGTCAGTTACTGTCTACAATCATGTTGGAATTCCCCAACTCCTTAACAAAACATTTATTATTTTAGTACATTTCTAGCAAGGGTATTGTTTGGTTGCTAAGCCATGTCCAACTCTTTACAATCCCATGGACTGTAGCCCACCAGGCCCTTTTGTCCATGGGATTTCCCAGGGATGACTACTAGAGCAGGTTGCCATTTCCTTCTCCAGGGGATCTCCCCAACGCAGGGATCGGGAACTCACGTCTCTTGCGTCTTCTGCATTGGCCGGCAGATTCTTTTACCACTGAGCTACCAGGGAAGCCCTAGAAAGGGGAGTGGTGACTAAATCTGAAGAGGAGATATTCTTGGGCATAACTGCCAGTAGAAATGTACCAAAAATTTGAACCAACAGCATAGCTGCTGACTGAAATATCTCCTTGTTGGTGCAGACAGAAAATAGCCACGAGAAGGTGAAGCACCTCCCTCTATCATCTGCTGTCACCTCCCAGCATTTCTGCCTTCTTCCTGTATTTCCAGACATCCTCGCCCTATCTCTTTTAGCTCAGTTCAGTTCAGCCGCTCAGTCCTGTCCGACTCTTTGCGACCCCATGAATCGTAGCACACCAGACCTCCCTGTCCATCACCATCTCCCGGAGTTCACTCAGACTCACGTTCATCGAGTCCGTGATGCCATCCAGCCATCTCATCCTCTGTCATCCCCTTCTCCTCCTGCCCCCAATCCCTCCCAGCATCAGAGTCTTTTCCAATGAGTCAACTCTTCGCATGAGGTGGCCAAAGTACTGGAGTTTCAGCTTTAGCATCATTCCTTCCAAAGAAATCCCAGGACTGATCTCCTTCAGAATGGACTTGTTGGCTCTCCTTGCAGTCCAAGGGACTCTCAAGAGTCTTCTCTAACACCACAGTTCAAAAGCATCAATTCTTCGGTGCTCAGCTTTCTTCACAGTCCAACTCTCACATCCATACATGACCACAGAAAAAACCACAGCCATGACTAGACGGACCTTAGTCGGCAAAGTAATGTCTCTACTTTTGAATATACTATCTAGGTTGGTCATAACTTTTCTTCCAAGGAGTAAGCATCTTTTAATTCCATGGCTGCAGTCACCATCTGCAGTGATTTTGGAGC
>SJYQ01001320.1:340310-366417 GCA_006410935.1 Redunca redunca
CCCTGCACTGGTGGGAGCCTGGCTCTCGAGAGCTCGGCCCACACCTCAGGACCTCCTTTTGGAGCTGCTCCCATAAGAAGTGCGCCCACACACACCCTCAAAGGCACCATCTTCACCCCCCCAGCTCCCTGCTTCACACTCCAGATCCCACCAGGACAAAGCCCCTGTCCCCCAGGCCCCACACTGCTCCCTGAAGGGGACTGGCAGCGGCTTGCCAGCGCATGAGCCCCACCCTGGACAGGGACAGGCACCTCCAGCCAGTCCCAGACCCTCTGACTGCCTCTCCTGCTCATGATGGGCTCAGGCCAAAGAGAGCTCTCGCCCAGGCAGCAGGGAAACCCGAGTCCACCTTCACATCTGGCCCAAATCTGACCACACTTGGGGACGGCCCTCTTGCCGGGAGCATGACCAAAGCCCCCGCTGCCCCCAACCCCTTCTCCGGTCTGAGCACAATGGCCTAAGAGGCCCTGCTCAGCGCAGCCACATGCCACGGGCCTCCCAGTGGCCCCGTCTCCCAGGACGAGGGCCAACACACTCAGCAGGCCCCCCAGGGCCCGACGTAACCAGGCCCTGGCTCCTCCCTGACCCTTTCCTGCTCATCCTGTGTCTCCTCCAGGGGCGTAGCTGTACAAAGCACACCTCACTGACTTCCCCATCCCCACAGGAACATGACCCTGAAGGGCAGGGAGTGCCTCTGCTCTCTCCACTGAGGGCCTGCGGTGGGACCAGTGTCATAGGTGGGGCAGTTAAGGCCCCTTATGGATCAGCTCTGGATCAAAGTGGAGGTGGGTCCTCCTAAGGAGCCTGACTCAGGGTGTTGTCAATCCCCCATCCCCCTGCTAATTGTATCAGTGACACACCGCTTTATCGTTGGCTTTACTATCAGCTTTACTGTCATTTCACATGATGAAACGTGGCATGTAGCTTTTTCAACATGTCGGTCTGACTCCTCAGCTGTACTCTGAGGTTTCCGAGGAGGAAAGCCGTGCACTGCACTCACTCGGAGACCACTGCCCTGAGGTGACCTGTAGGAGCTTCTGCCCACTCAGCTGGCTGGCTGTCCTATGGCTGTCTGGGTCTGAGAGCGGCTCTGCTCCATGCTGCTCCCAAACACAGTCCCGACCCTTTGATCCTCAGTGTCTGCAGACTTTGGCCCATTTCAAGCTGCTAATGTGAAGGCCCCACCCCACGGCACTGTGAACACACAAGCACAGTCAGCCCCAGCACCTGACAGTTTGCATGGAACAGGTATCCAACAAAGGTTGAGGAAGTAAACAAAAGAGAAATTGTCTAATGGTTCAACTCTCCCTTTTAACTTCAGGGGTTCAGGAAGGCAGACCAAGATACCTGGGGGATAGAAAATGGACCATCTTCACATCTAGCAGAAGAAAAAGAAAAGGGAAAAGAAATGAACTCTTCCACTTCCATTTAAACCAGTAAAAATTCAGTCCTAAGAGTGGAGCTCACAAGTCTGGGAAAGTAGATTGCACATGCATGTCTGCATATATCAGGAGATATTTTTACAGCAAGAGAGATGCAAGGAGCATAACCCTCTGTGGGAACCTACTCCTGAAGCATATGTGCAGCTTTACATTTTCTGATACAGGCCTGTTTCGGTGGAGAAAGTTTTTCAGAGGTGAGCCCGAGACAAGTTTCTAAAGCAGCACAATGAACCAAGGGCATAATGAACAGAGCACATACCGAGTGGCATCCTGCAGTGTTCCGGGAACACGTCCAGGGCACTCTTCAGTCTCTTGGTGTCATGCAAAAGTAGCAGCGTTTTCATGTGATCCAAAATGAACACGTCTGAGGGGGACACGCTGTGAGTTTCCAGTTGTTTAAATAGCCTGTTGGTGCTTTCCATAAAGACACCAGAATCGCAATCCTTGGAGACACCTAAACAAAGACAGGGTCACTGAGAATTGCATTTTTACTCTTGTAAACTGAAGATAAGCTTTCACCTCTTAAAGAAAGCCTCAAACGTATATTTCTACTTAAAAGTAATGTGTTTGGGATACAAAAAGTCGCTATGAGGGAGATTCAGAGCAGAACTCTGAAAAGTAAACAACAAAATACAATTATTGAAGCACAGTGGAAACGTGGTGTCTGTTAAGGCACCGACTCATGAAGCATCTGGGTGTGCCGTGTCCTAGAAGTCACACACAGAGCACAGGGGACAGACACCACACCAAGCTCTCTGACGGCATCAGGAACTGCAGACAACAAAGCTGCTGGGCGTCTGCGATGCTCCAGGGAAGCCCAGGAGGTGACTGTGGCTCTTCTGTTGCCCACAGGCCACAGCACCCTCCCCATCACATTGTGCTGAGGCTGTTTCTGCACTGGCCCCAGGTGGCGCTCAAAGAACGTCTAGAGCCCGTGACTCTGTGGCCTTTGCCAGCTCTGAAAAGCTCCTGGCTGCCACCTCTTCCCATCCCACTGCCCAGTCCCACGGGCGAGCCTCTTTCTGCCCTATGTGGCTGCTATGCCTAGAAGCTCCGTTTGGTTATCCTAATAGGTTCAAATTTTCTCGTGAAAGTCTCTGATTTGTATCCTTGTCCACCTTCTCCCCACTTCTTGGACATCTCAGTCACAGCTGTTTTGGATCTGCCATCTGGTAACAGCAGCGTCTCTACTCCATGGACCCTTTCTACTATGCTGTTCCCCATGGTTTAGGTCGTGTCATCCTGTTTCTTGCTGCACCTCACACACTCCATCGAATGCAGAGAAAATCTCAGGAGCTCGGCTCACAGCACTCTCCTTGTCTCTGCTTGGCAGACAGAGGAGCCATCGACAGAGCCAACAGCAGGGGGTTGCATGTATGGCCGGCAGACGTCCAGCTGCACCTGAGCGTGTGGCCAGCATGCTGCGTGGGAGGGTCAGTTTAGCCCTGCCTGCTCGGTCCCCAAGACACCAGAGGCTGCCCTCCTCCCATCCCACAGTTCAGGGCTGAGCCACGGCTTTAGAGGGGACCAGTGTGGCTCTGCTTCTGATCTTTGACCTTCCTTTGTCACAGAGCTGCCAACTCTGGGCCCTCCACCTTCCTTCCCAGACCCAGGCAGCCCCAGGGCTCTGCTAGACACCCTGCTCCCCAGGGCTGTACTGGCCCTTCCCCTGGACCCTCACTCGCGCCCGTCTGTACGGGCAAACACCTGAGGGGCAGAGGACAAACACCCGAGGGGTGGAAGGCAAGCACCTGGAGGGAGGAGGGCAGCAGGTGTCTGGCTCCCCTGGCCTGTGCTGCGCCTTCCCTGAGACCTGCCCTTGGCCTCCTCAGCAGCTCCTGAAACCCCAAGTTCACCTTACACATCAGACTCCTTGGCAGGAGGGTCGTCTGCCAGAAGCTACTCTCTCAGGCAGAGATCATCTACTGAAATCTCTCTGAATCCTATTTCTGTTCTGCAGTGTATCTGCCTCGTCCTTCTGTTAGTGTCATGTGGATATCTGCTAAGGACGTTTTCAACTTATTATCAATATGAAGTGTGGGTAAACAAGCAAAGAGAGAAAGGATTAATCTTCTTGGTTAAAATGGATCCACTAAGCACAGTTTTTTGCATCATTGTTTAAGTCCATTCTTTTTCCCTCCAGTTATTATACAGTCAGCATTTCTCATCTCATTTGTGCTGCAGTCTGGACGCACTAAACCAGTGGATTGCCAGAATCTACCAGGGACAGATCAGAACCAGGTGAGGTGGAAGGTAACTCGCACTCTACTCTTGGCTCCTGATCCTTAGGGCTGCTGTCAGACTCTATCCAAAGGTAAGGAGTCATCACCCATTAGAACAAACTCCAGAATAAATTTCATCTCCTATATCAGTACAAATAGTGCTCAAGTATCCTGAACACAGGCAAATCTCAAATCACTGAGTCACATATTGGGGAGCAAATCAACGTGTATACTTCCTTCACGACTCTACCAGCTGATGAAAACAAGCAAGAGTTCATCAGTCCAACCTGGATTTATATTCTCTGCAGACATACAGCTGAGAATACCAACATATTCAGAGAAATGAGGATGAGGAGACCACCCTCATCTGGACCCACACAGCTAATGGGCTGGCTGTTAACCCTGGTAAGCCTCAAGCAGGGGGTCAACTGAGATCTTTGCTGGGATGAATTTAAATATTTGCATTTTTGCCTCAAAACTAACAACTTATTTTGAATACTGAATATTTTAATGTATTTTGTATTTTAAACATTTTACATTTGCTCATTTTTTCCAAGTGAGTGGATGCCATTATTCAACAGAACAACAGGAAAAAACATACCATCATAAAAATAAATTTCTTGTGTTGACTTCAAAAAGTTCAGGATACCATCTGCCTTTTCATTGGTACTTTTCACCTCTTCCTCCTCGGCGTCCGGGACTCCTCCCTCCTCAAGGGGCAGGACCTGCTCCTCCACAGTGCCCGAAGCCCCGCCCCCCGTGGCACCCCCAGCGCTCTCTCCATCAGTCGTGTGCACATCCTCCTGCTCACTGCTGGTCTCCTCAGGCTGGTACATGAAGTGCACGCTAGAGGCTCCTGTTAGGGAGCCAGCTGCTTTCTTCCTTTGCATTTGCTGTTTCTTTTTGAGCTTCCTTTTTTTATTTTTGCTTATTGTGGGGCCATCTGTGTGCCGTGGTTGCAATTTTTCTTGCAGAAGACTCTGCTGTTTCTCTGATTCTGCTGGTTTTACATGGATGTTATTGGGATTTTTAAATTTTTTCTTTGATTTATGCTTTCTAATTCTTCTTCTCTTTGGCAGATCGTGAAGATCCTGATCTATAAAAATAAAAATTCAAATACAACAATTTTCTGAAAAGTGGAATCATAACAAACTCACTAGGCTAAATAAATTTTCCATTAGGATTTTGTAAATTTAGTAGAAAAGGAACTTAAGACATTTAGTCCAGTGATTATTAATTTTATTCAAACCAAGTACACTATCAAGGATCCCGGGATTTATCATAAAGTAAATTAACGACCTACTTGTTCTTCCAAAAAAGGTGTGTGTGTCTGTATTCATTATAGCAGTCATGACATATGGTGATTTTAAGGATGTAAGAGCTGTTGCAATTTTATCCAGAGTAAAATTTCACTCCTAGTTTTGGGGAAAAAACCATGAATTCTTATGCTTTTTAAGTGTGCTTTAGTACCTTCTAAAGAATTGCTGGTATGTGGGGATGAGAAGCAAAGTGATGACTGGGCCATCCCAGTCGGCAGTGGGTCAACCTGAATGAAGGGGAGACCTGGGCTCTCGGAGAAGTTGAAGGTCTGGAGTAGGCGTGTGGCGGCAAGGCCTGTGGGAAGACATGGGGCCTGAGAGGGATCACCCCTGCCAGTGCTGCCCTGGCCGCCCCATCTTGGCACCCTGGTGGCAGTGCGTGCCCAGTGCACACTCAGCACACACCCACTCTGCTCCAGCAGACCGAGGACAGCGGTGCTGCCATCCATACTCAGAGGCTCTTACGGGTGATCCCTGGGCCCACCACCAGTCATGGTGAGACTTCTGAAACACTTGTGTCACCCCACGGAACAAAAAACCCTCTCCCAGGAAGTCCCACTCTGGAGCCTTGATCTGCCACTGACGTCAGACGGAAGGTGCCGTGGGGTCGATGAGGGGCTCGAGACTCAGAGTTCATGGGTCACCCCTGTGGTCCCCGAGGCTGTGGCCACCCTTGTTCTGGGCTCCACATCCATCTAGGTGCCCACACGCCTCCCTGCCTCTCCCGGTGACATGGAGGCCCTGCCCTGCAGCCAGGAGTGGTCGCCACATCAGGCACTGCTGCTAGAGACAGGCAAAGAGTCCTCCCTGGCCCTGGTCCTTGATTTTCTCTTGATGCACGTGACAACTGAAGACCTGTTGCTGCCTGGAACTTCGCATGAAGCCCAAATCACTGCTCATAAAGTCATGACATGACAGTCATGTCCCACACAAGCTGTATTTTCTCTCTCTCCTCAATCACAGTGGATGACTAAGCACAGCACTTTCCTATTTCATTTGAAAGGTGATGTTAACTGACATTAGGGACCTACTTACTGTAACAGGCCACAGCTGATTCATGAGTACCTCTGAACAGCTGGCCCTTGAGTTGGTCTTGTAAAATATTAATGTTTGAAAAATGACAGCAGCTTATGAAAATTTTTTAATTCTCCAGGTTCAGTTAAAAAAGGGAAACATCAGATTTCTCTTCATTAGGGTCTATTCTTGCCTTTATTTATTTGGAAAATAGTCACCTATAGGATGCTCCATCATGTCACTGTAAAGCCATCTGGGGACCAGTGTGTAGTCATTTGGGGGCATCCTCTCTGTCTACCAAGAGTGGTATCCAGGGACTTGCTCTCATTTCTCCCCAGTATCTGCATTCTTCAGGCCCATCTAGCCGAGCCAATCGCCGACATTATCCTCCAGTCATTTCTCTCCCCAAGCGGTGAGAGCGCAGCATGAATGCAGCCCTGTGAAGATGGTGAGCCGTCAGCCTGCTACTCTGACTATAAAACAGGGATCCGAGGAGGAGGATGTGGCAAAAAAGGCTGTAAAATGTAAGCATATCATACTTTTTTATATAACTGTGGGTGTGCACTTCTTAAGAGGAAAACTTAATACGATACTGAGACAGTGAAGGTCCAGATGCTGGGGGTTAACTGTGGTTTCTCGGTGCTGTGATTATAGGTTATTTCCTTCACTGTACTTTTCTGATTCCCAACTGTAAGACATTGAGCAGACACAGCTTTCATAATAAGGAAAATTGAATATTTTAAACTTAGTGAAATTATAACAACTGAAAACATATGGGATGCCACTAAATTCTGCTTAAAGGCAAATTTATGATCTTAAATATGTCAGGAAAGAAAAAAGGCTAAAAATCAATGATATAAGCAAAAAGCTGGAAAAACACAACTTAAACCTGATGAAAGTAGAAGAAACAACAATAAGAGGCGCAGAAAAGAGAGGAAGAGGAAAGGAAAATCCAACAGAGAGGCAGCAGCCAGCACTGACACTGTGAAGAAAGACAAACAGCGCAAGACAGGACGGACGGGCAGCGGAGACGTAAACAGTCTTGGTGAAGGCATGTGTTAACAACCTGCCTGTGGACTCTAAAGGACCAGGAAGATGCCTTAGGGAAGATGACCCTGTGAACAGCTCTGTGCAGATACATCAGCGAGCAATCCCACAGCCAGCTACAGGCCTAGGTGGAATCACCTAACTTCTGGGAAACATTTAACAAAGAAACAAATGCCACACACACAAAACATTTCCAGAGAATAGCGACAGCGACAGTGACAGCGCTTTGTGAGGACAACAGTGTTCATTTCAAAACCGGAGGACTCCGCAGGAAGGGGAGCCTGCAGGTCAGCCCTCCCATAAATGTCAACCCTAGAGCAACTTCTAGACAAAGTATCAACTGATTGACTGCAGCGGCACGGCATGGACTCAATCAGTATTAACACCACTACATCAGGGAAACTGGTTGCAAACTAGAAACGGTGGGGAAATGAGAAATGTGACAGAGGGTGAGAAAAGCCCTCCCCCTGCCAGCTCTGAAGAATGCCCGGGCAGGGCAAGAGGGGAGCAGGAGGAGTGTCAGAGGTGGGAGGAAGTGCTTCTTGGGACGCCAGCCTGACAGCACCTCCGAGAGCCCAGAAGGCCCCAGGCCCTACAGATCCGCTGCGGGGGAGCATGCAGACACAGAGGCAGGACGCAAGCTCACCTGCCCAGCAACCAGGGTGGCAAGACGACACCCAGAACAAGTGCGGGGCCGCCACGGGGACAAGAACTGCAGCCCCAGAGCAACAGGGCGTTTTGCTGCCCCGGGCCTCTCCATGAGGGCTCCAGACAAGAATGAAACCTGCTAGTAACTCTGAGTGTGACTGCTGGGCCCATGAGTGACTGTGGTGTGTGCTGACTGCAGCTCTAGATCAGAGTCTACACTGAGAGCCCACCTAGGACTCTGTCTCACCTTCACGTGCATCTGGTAAAAGTCACACCTCAGTCAACCAGAGTGCCTGCTCTGCTCCATGCTCCACACCTGGGAAGCTCTGGAAAGCATGCATCAAGATTTCTTCAGCCCAGACAGAGTCAATAATATCTGAAAACTGATCTGCCTCAGAACTGCGGCCTAAATCTGTCAAAACACATTGAAAGGATGGTTGTTTAACTCACAGTGAATCCACATTAGAATTGTGCAGTGAGCTCATGCTTCCAAAAGCCACGAAGTTAATAACTATTTCAACTGGAGCTTGCTATTAGAATAATAATCATAATAGCCTCCCATAAAAATGACTTGATTTTAATGACTTTGCAGCTTGATCTGAACACAAAAGCCATGTCAATACAGTCAAACCACTTGTAATTATGAACAAGGAGAGAGGACTGGTGCCTCCTTACTGGCTGTTTTTATAAATATTCAACTTGGTCATCAAATATTGACTGAAGACTAAACTCCAGCAGGCGCCAGTGCCTTAGGGAATTAAGACCTGGCAGTTCTCACATTTGTAAAAGCTTTGCAACAAACCCAATCTGATTGGCACGGCGAGTGTGGGGTTTGCCAGTGCAGGATTATTACCATCAGGTAATCAAGGAAACAGGTTGGAGAAGCAAGGAAGGCCACACATACATTCAGCAGTGGGGCTGCAGACCCCAGGCCCTTCCCACACCCCCAGCCACCTGGCAAGTTGGGGCTCCAGCCCCCAAGAGTTGGAGGTGAGGCTGCAAGACCAAAAAGTTGTAGAAATAATCACGTACTGGATGGAAAGCAAGGGGGGGCACCTGCATTTCTGAGGTGGGTGTGGGGTCAAGAAGGCCAAGAGAGGAAGTGGGGAAGGACCTTGCGAAGGAGAGGCCCCCACGCTGGGGTGACCAAGCGGAGGGCAGAGGGCCGTGGGACCTAACACTGCCTGCTGGCTGCATGGGGGGCAGGTCAGAACAGGGTGACAGCAGTCATGGCACAGCTCAGATGGACACAGGATGTGTGTAAGGTCAGCGAATGAGACACCAACCACTGCACAGCTGGGCCCCAGCAGGACTGACCAGCAAGAACAGGACTGGCAGGAGCAGACGGGAGCCCAGAGCGCAGGAACCCAGGGGCTTTTTCTGCAGGCAGGGTGGAGGTCATGGGAGGAGCCCACAGGAGCCCCCCGAGGAGCTCCGTGTCCGCCAGAGCCCACTGGCCCTCTATTGAGAGCTGCATGGCCCAGGAGCCACTCCTGTCACAAACAGCATAGCGGAGGCTGCTGAAAGTGAGAGGGGGGCGTGAGAACCCTGAGCGGGAGAAACCATGCCACACATGTCCGCGGAGGAATTAAAACCAAAGCAAGGGAGATTTCATAGGAAATCTGGAAAAGGAAGACATCTCCAGAGGAAGATCCAAAACAAGAGCCTAGCAAGGAGGAACCGTGAAACGGCCCAGACAGCAGGCGGTGGGAGAGTGTAGAAGAGACACCTGGAGGCACCTCACAGTCAGTGAAACCACAGACCTGAAAACAGATACCAGGGTGCCAGCGCCCAGCAGAGAGCATAACTGTCACACTGATGACAGTGTTCATATGCCAAGGGCTTATCGAGTACCAGGGAAAGTTCTAGATGTCTTTCAGTGTGGGAAAGGGGAGCCTAGTTATAAACAAGTTGCTTACATAAGACAGATTTCAGCTACTTAAAAAAAATGATATAAATACATCTATATGCAATGAAATGGAAAAAAATAATCTCCATAACACACAAGTGTGGAAAGTGGTTTATAATGCAGGACGTATAATATGTACTTTTATAAAAGCTGCATGTGCACATACAACATGTACAGGGAGAATTTTCAAAAAATGTTTATTGAGATCTTGCCCAGGTGGTCTTAGGTACTGTTTTACTTCCTGTGTGTTTTCTATAATGCTTGACTTTTCTACAGTAAGTGTTTCTGTAGTCCAGAAAAACAAAATACTTTTCTTTAAAAAAAACGGATTGGCATAACAGAGAAGAAAAGGCCCTCTTTCCTAGAAGATGGCCTGTTTTTCAGTTCATAAGAAAGCTGAGGTTCCTATTTCTGTGTAGAACATGTGAATGTAACGTCTCTCTGTAGAAGTCCCAGAACTTCACCTGCTGGCGATGGCAGGCAGGGACTCCTCCTCTGCAGGATGAACAAAGGATCTTTGCAAAGCTGCTGAGGCACTGTTAGGATGGCAGGATGTGAATGCCTACAGCGGTGGGGTGTGCCTCTGGCTGCACAGGGTCTGACAAACCAGGGGTCTGGACAAGGCCTGAAGCGAGGAGGGGATGGCCTTGGGGATCACCAGCAGGCCTGCTGCCTGTACCCGGGCTGAGCCAGGGGAGGCGGGACGCCGCGGGCACATATGGGGCAACGACCTGCACTGACGCTTCCTCCTCAACTTCTTTAGAAGTAACTACTGAACTGACTTAACGGTGCTGTGCATTTAAACGGATACAAACGGTGGACACTGTCCCACTGGACTTTTCTTCTTTTCTGACTCCAGTCCTCACACTCTCTGCTTAAATTGCCAGCAACAAGACTGTGGAGCTTTTTGTCTCCTGGAAGGACACCCCTCTAGCTTAGCAGTGCACCCAGAAGGCTCTCAGCTGGGGCGCCGTGCACAGGCCCGCCTGCAGAGGCTCGGGGGTGGAGCTCGCTGTGGCGGCAGCTCCAGGGTGAGTCCGCACTTTGTTATTAAACACCCGAGGTTCACAGCGAGTATGTCACCAAAGCGATTTATCTTTATAAGGACATAGCTTAATTTTCTAATGAAACAATCTATTTTTCCAATAATTATATTCCAAAGATTTTCAACAGGGCTTAAAAAGATAAATATATCACTCCTTAACTATCTCATTTTTGATTTTATGGTTTCTGATTCTTAGGAAGTCAGAAAGATCAATCTAGTAGAAAATCATATTTGCTTAATATGCAAATTAATTAAGGCGTATGGTATAGAGTTTCTTAGTTTATTACTTATTAAAAACCATCTGGGGAAAATTTTATCTGAAAATTCCAAATTCCTCTTAAGGAAGTTTTAAAGCAATAACTTAAACGGAGAATTTTTAAGGCATGAATGTGACATGCAGCCTCCGTACCACCCCCAGTGCACCTCCTTCACTCATAAAAGATCTAACAGCATTGTTCAGTTTTCTACCAGACATGCAACCTAAATTATTTCCATGATTACAAAACTGATAACAATCTTGGATATTCTGAAAGAAATTGGAAAGTAAAGAAAAAAAGTTCACTTAACAAGAGAAGCACTTTCAAGTTTGGACATATTAATACCAGACTTCTCCTGATGTGTAATGTGTTAACAATGGGGCTGAGATCACACCCCAACCTGAGTTGGTGCTGTCACACATCTTCACAAGTGTCTGTAATGACTGCAAGCCACATGGCCCTGTGACACTCACCCCCATTAAAGTTCACGTGAGGTTGCGACCCTGGAAGTCCCTTAGGGCCGTCTGCCACCTTACCTCCTGTGTCCTCACTGCTGGAAGAGCTCTCTGAACTTGAGCAGCTCGGCGGCTCTGGCAGAGGGGGGACCCACCCCTTAGGAGGCAGGCCCACGGTATAGAGCCGCTGCGTGGGCTGGACCCGAGTGTCACCACCTGCAGGAAGAGGCACAGACGGATGCTGTCAGATGTCCATGTGCCGAGCGGCTTCTCCAGCCAAACTCACTGAAGGCGGGAAGCCACGGCCATAACTGCCGACTTTAGTAAGCCAAGCATTTTGCCAGAATAGCCACTCAGCTATATAACCAGCCAGGAAAAAGGAACAAGCTATGATTATTTAAATTTACATTAAGTCACTTATTATATAAACTTATGAGTTTTTATGACATTATATAAAAACATAATTAATTCATGAATAAGAAGCAGAAAACAAAAAGACTCCACATAACACACCCCTCATTATCATAATATCAATCTCAACATTGTGGTGCCTAACATTTTAGAACTTTTTCTCTGTAAATGCTAACATGTACGTACCATGTGTCTGCACATACACCCACACAGACACACACTTAATAGGATCACACGACATGAGTTTGGGTGAACTCCAGGAGCTGGTGATGGACAGGGAGGCCTGGAGTGCTGCGATTCATGGGGTCGCAAAGAGTCAGACACGACTGCGACTGAACTGAACACATATTTTATCATTATACATGTATATATTATATGTATAATAACTTTCAAAAGTGAATATGAAGTGAATATCTTAAAATATTAAGATACATTCAATTCTATATGCTCTTAATGGCTACATGTTCCATGTTATTGGTAAATTTAACTGTAATTTAACCACTGTCTTAAATTTTGCATACAGAAATTGACTCTAAATTTTCACTATCAGAAGTGGCTGCCATGACCATCCAGGGTATATAAAACTTTGCACAGTTGATCTCGCGGTTCCACTAAATAAACCCCTGGAAGTGGGCTGCTGGTCTGCATGGTCCAGAGCAGCATCAGTGCTGCTCCCCACACCTTCTCAGGTAGGGTCAGCGCTTCCATCTCCATATTTTCACTCAAAATATGGCAAAGTAACCTTTACCTAACACAAGGGGATATCCCAATTACTCTTTCAAAGAAAAATTAATACTTTATTTTATAAACAACAATGACAAGGACTGAGAGAAATCACTAGTGCATATAACAGAATGTGTGGTTTCAAGACATTTAAATTGTAAAAGCCTTGAAACATTGTCAAATGCTTCTGCCATCAGTGTATTTCACTTTTGTGAAGCTATGGTGCAAGAATGTAGTTCTTACGTTAGGCTTATCCGCCCGGTTGATTAATGACTGAGTCGTTCCCGCCGGGATCGAGGGCAGAGAAGAGATGTGCTTCCAGGCAGACTGTCCCCTGTTGGGCAACATCAACGCTTGATCATTTTTCTTAGAGTATTTTTGGAAGCTTTTAATTGGCTAAATTTTTCTCAATAAGGAAATCAAACAGAACTTGGAAACGTTATTGCTCACCAAATTATCAGGATAAATATGGGCGATGCCAAGGAAGGGAGGCAGGAGGTGACTCCTGGGATAAGGATACAGCTGCTGGACACTGAGGGCAGAACTTTTTGTGAGGCTCCTGTGCTGACTATGCGCTGCCCTGAGGCCAGGCCTGTGGGAGGTGGATGGAAATCTGCTCGTGTGTAAGTTAGGGTGGCTCAGAGCAGAGCACAACATCCAGGCCTGGCTTCTCTCACCTCTTCTGGTAGCAGATGCTCACTGTCAGGACGGCGGTCAGGGTCATGTTCACCACTGAGTGCTCAGGGGACAGCAGGGCCAGGGCATCCCCTCGCCCCTACACTAGGCTTCAGGGTGAGGCTCAGGAATCTGGAGGGGGCAAGTCAGCACCCTGTTGCTGTTGACAGAGGCCAGTGCCTTCCCAGAAACACTGGCGTGGCCAAAAGGTTTCAGAAGAGGCGACTTGAAAGGCACTCCTCTCTGTGGCTGACTGGCTTTGATCGTGGTTCACCATTCTTACCAGATCAGGCTCTGGGTCTGATATGCAGGATACCCACTCGAGTTTGCTTTCATTCCTAACCTCTGACTCCCCTCTGCACTGTGCTTGTCCACATGGGCCCCCTCTACCACCAGCACACATGAGCCCTCTGCCAGGGCACCACCACCAGACTGCCCTTGGCTTGGCCCATGCCTTCAAAGTTAGTGTGCTTGTGTTACAGGGCTCAGGGCACAATGACACTGTTTTTTATAACTCTTGTGGGATTATTTGGCTCTTTAAAATATATGCAGATATAATTGGCAAGTTAAAAACAATAATAAAATCAATAACAAAAAAAATAGAGTCCAATATGCAATCTTGAGTGACAGAAATTCACCAAAACTCACACACAGGTGGTTGTGGCCATTTACAGATCATGTCCTTTTCTTTAAGCAACAGTTAGAACTGGACATGGAACAACAGACTGGTTCCAAGTAGGAAAAAGAGTATGTCAAAGCTGTATATTGTCACCCTGCTTATTTAACTTATATGCAGAGTACATCATGAGAAACCCTGGGCTGGATGAAGCACAAGCTGGAATCAAGATTGCCAGGAGAAATATTAATAACCTCAGATATGCAGATGACACCACCCTTATGGCAGAAAGTGAAAAATAAGTAAAGAGCCTCTTGATGAAAGTGAAAGAGGAGAGTGAAAAAGCTGGCATAAAGCTCAACATTCAGAAAACTAAGATCATGGCATCCGGTTCCATCACTTCATGGGAAATAGATGGAGAAACAGTGGAAATAGTGGCAGACTATTTCTTTGGGGTCCTGCAGATGGTGATTGCAGCCATGAAATTAAAAGACACTTACTCCTTGGAGGAAAAGTTATGACCAACCTAGATAGCATATTCAAAAGCAGAGACATTACTTTGCCAACAAAGGTCCATCTAGTCAAGGCTATGGTTTTTCCAGTAGTCATGTATGGATATGAGAGTTGGACTGTAAAGAAAGCTGAGTGCCGAAGAATTGATGCTTTTGAACTGTGATGTTGGAGAAGATTCTTGAGAGTCCCTTGGACTGCAAGGAGATCCAACCAGTCCATCCTAAAGGAAATCAGTCCTGAATATTCATTGGATGGACTGATGTTGAAGCTGAAACTCCAATACTTTGGCCACCTGATGTGAAGTGCTGACTCATTTGAAAAGACCCTGATGCTGGGAAAGATTGAAGGTGGGAGGAGCAGGGGACAACAAAGGATGAGATTTTTGGATGACATCACCGACTCATGAACATGAGTTAGAGTAAACTCCAGGAGTTGGTGATGAACAGGGAGGCCTGGTGTGCTGCAGTCCATGGGGTCACAGAGTCAGATGACTGAGAGACTGAACTGAACTGACAGAAGTCAGACACAAAAGGTCACCTATTATGCAATTCCACTCACAAAACGTCCAAAATACACAAATCTGAAGAGACAGAAAGTAGGGAGGTCTCTTCTATACATCTGAGACTCAATTCCTGCTCTGCAAATAGATTCATCAATACCATTTTTCTAAATTCCATATATGTGTGTTAATATATGGTACTTGTTTTTCTCTTCCTGACTTTCTTCACTCTATATAACAGGCTGTGTTTATTCACAACAACAGAACTGACTAAAATTCTTTCTTTTTATGGCTAAGTAATATCCTATTGTACTTATGTACCACAACTTTATCCCTTCATTTGTAGATGGATATCTAGGTTGCTTCCACATCCTGCCTATTGTAAATCATGCTGCAATGAACAGTGGGGTACATGTGTCCTTTACAACTGTGGCTTTTGGGGGAAGGAGAGAGTGGGACAAATGGAGAATGTAGCATCAGCATTATATACACTATCATGTATAAAAAAGATAGCTGATGAGAAGTTACTATACAACACAGGGAGCCCAGCCTGCGATGGGTGGAGGGGAGAGAGGCTCATGAGGGAGGCAAAAGTGAAAGTGAATGTCACAATCGTGTCCAACTCTTTGCAACTCCACAGACTATACAGCCCATGGAATTCTCCAGGCGAGAATACTGAGGTAGGGGGGTAATGCATGTATAATTATGGCTGATTCTCACTGTTGTACAGCAGAAATCAACTCAACATTGTAAAGCAATTTTCCTCCAATTATAAAATAAATTAAAGAAACAAAAAAGTAGGGAGGCGTGAGTGGGGATAACTGTAATGGATATGGGTTTCTTTTGGGGTGATAAGAATGTTCTGGAGTTACTGGTATGCTTACATAACATAGTAAGTATACTAACAATCACTGAATTGTATATTTTGAAATGATCATGGTAAACTTTAGATTAAATGAATTTTATCTTTTAAAAAATATGTTGCTGCTGTACATTGCATGGAGTTTTCAGGAAGGCAAATAAGTTAGGCTCCTTTGCATCTGTAACAAAAATGAAAACTCCCAGAAATGCCTCCTCTACTCATTGCCTGAAGCTGTGAGGAAGGGTGGGGGATCCTACCCACCAGACTCTGCTGTCAACCCCCAATCCAAGGATCCTCGCGGCCAGAGGGCACTGTGTAACGGGAGGAAAGGCAGGGTGTGCAGAAACAGAGGGACCAGATGCCCCTCCAGGACCTGATGAGACCATCCTAGCCACACTGCATTCTTCTCACTGCTCCCCCGCCCTCTCCCACCCAAGTTTAGGCCATGGTAGGTGACCAGTGTACCCTGCATGGGGCACACAGAGGCTATGACTCAGATACAGGGTCTGCGGTCTGAGAAGCACACAGATGGACAGACACCAAGACCACGGCTGAATGCCACCTGCAGCGCCCTCGCATCTCTCCCGGCCTCGGCACCAAGCTGGCCACACAACCTCTCCCCAGACCCTGTCCTAGCCTCCAGAGGTTCCACACAGCTACTGGCACCAGCCATTACAGCGCAGCTCACATGGGCCTTCATACTGAACAACAACTGCCTGCTGGAATGATGTGATCCAACCTGGAACTTCTGAGGAAAGACACTGCCCAAATTATTGCACTAATGAATGTGTCTGTCTGTGTCCTCAGCTGTGTCTGACTCTTTGTGACCCCGTGGACTGTAGCCCGCCAGGCTCCTCTGTCCATGGGTTTCTCCAGGCAAGAATACTGGAGTGGGCTGCCATTTCCTCTTCTAGGGAATCTTCCCAACCCAGAGACTGAACCTGCATCTCCTGCATTGGCAGGTGGATTCTTTACCACTGAGCCACCTGGAAAGCTCATTAGTGAATAATCACTGTTAAAACCATCAGGTTAGAAGAGGAAAGAAAACTCAAATAAACCCTAAATACAAATTAAAGAAAAAAAAACAACTAAGAACATCAGCTCAGTCATATCTGGACAGATAACCAGGAATGCAGAGGGACGCCCGCTCCACTTGCACAGCGCATCTCCCCCAGGGCGCCTGCCCTTCTAAGCTACGTTGTATTCACACAAAACCAAGCATGTGTCTTCCAGGTGGAACAGGTGTCAGGGTAGTTTTCTGGGTGGCACCACAGGTGGGCCTTGTTCATTCTCTCCCGATTCTGGGGGCTGGCTGTCCGAGATGGAGGTGTCACAAGACTGGTTCCTGAGGCCTCCTGCCTTGGCATGTGGATGGCCGTCTTCTCCCATGCCCTCTTATGGTCGTCTTGCTGTATGTGTCTGGGTCCTGATCTCTTCCTATCTCACCAGTTGCCCTAGATTAGGACCCACCCTAAAGGTCTCATTTCACTCCATCTCCAAACATGGTCAACATCCTGAGGTTCTGTGGTCAGGACATCAACACATAAATTGTAGAGGGTACAGTTCAGCCCAGGACAGGACTGTCTTTGGAAGGGAAAAGCACAGTAAACAGCAGCCACTATGCTTGACTGTGACTCCAGGGCTGAGGAGCTGAGACTCCCTCCTATACCTCTGGCTCTCCAGCAGAACAGTGGCAGGAACACTGTGGGCAGCAGTCCTGGGGCAGCAGGGCCCAGTCACTGCACCCAGGAACAGCATGGAGTTGAACCCAACACCAGTGATGAACCTGACCCTGTCCCCAGCTGGGGGCACTTCTTCCCTCACAAGTGAAGTAACCATCCCCAAAGTCTGAGCAGAATGACCCCATTGCCCCCGTGGTAGTGCGATAGTGGCCTGAGGCCAGCATTTGCTCTCCAGGGAAATAGTGCTCACCTGTCTCAGGAGGGACACTCTGGCCCTTCTCTCTCTCAGGAGCCACTTTCTCAGGTGGGTTTCTGGAGGCTGGAGTCACAGGGGCCTTCTTTTCTTGGCCGTGTGAAACCTCAGGATAAAGTTTCTTCAGTACTTTTCCAACAAACACTACAGAGGCAATCAATTTGCAAAAGAAAGGAAAGTATTACTGATTGAAGTTTTATTTAAATTGCAAATGAATTTTATATAAAGTAAGACATATCATGACATCACCATCTCAGGGCTAAATGACTGCCCCTCCACAGGACACAACGAGAGTGGTGCCTACAAGATCCCCAGCACTGTCTCCAAGAGGGTCAACCCCAGCACTGTCCATCACAGCACCCCCACTACTGACCCAATCACAGGACCCCCAGCACTGGAGGCATCAGGGGACCCCCAGAAGTGTCCACATCACAGGACCTCCATAGCATTGTCCATCAGAGGCCCCCCAGCACTGTCCTTGTACTAGCTACCCCCACAGGTGTGAGCACAGGTCGGGAGGGTGAGGCTGGGAACTGGTGGGGCACGTGGGCTCACAGTTCTGTTCTTCTCCCACCTTGTCGCTGGTTGAATTTATGCACAGAGCAGACTATGGTTTGTGGTCCTGGGCTGCAGAGCAGCCCGGGAGAGGCTGGGTTCATGCCAGTTCATAGCAGACAGGCTGGGCAGCCCCAGGGCCCCCTCTGGGGACCCCACAGGGACAGCATAGTTGGCATAGCGCCCACAAAGATGCAGATTCTTCACTTGGCTTATCTCAGGGCACTCTCTGCCCTGACTGGAGGGGAAGCGCTGCCACAGTGAATAAACATTTCTGTCCTGATTTAAGTGTGAACAATGAGCAGGGACAATCTCAAAAGAGCAGCCAAGAAAGATGAGGGGAAAGGTTAATCCAGTGAATCTGTTTTGAAGTGAAATGAAGTGGAAGTTGCTCAGTTGTGGTAGACTCTGTGTGACTCCATGGACTATAGCCCGCCAGGCTCTTCAGTCCAAGGAATTCTCCAGGCAAGAATACTGGAGTGGGTAGCCATTCCCTTTTCCAGGGGATCTGAGTCAAATCCAGGTCTCCTGCATTGCAGGCGGATTCTCTACTGTCTGAGCCATCAGGTAATCTGTTTTAACCTCATTAAATTTAGAAACAAATCAACAGAGAGAAAGAGAAAACTGCTCTAGTGACCAAGCACCATGGGGCAGAAACCAAGAGCAGGACTCTGGAGACAGGCTTGAGGTATTCAGACGACAAAGTGGGGGACAGACATTAGGGCCATTGAGAAGGCGGTGATGTGAGGAGGGGGAAGTGAGAGGTCAAGTGAGACGGGGCCGCTGAGCCCCCTGTGGGTCATGGAGGGCAGGCTGCTGTCCCCCAGAGGGAGCACAAGCCTAATGGCATAGACCGCTCTTCCTTTCATCCTGAGCGCAGATGGCCCTCACTGCAGAAATAAGCCCCTCCAATTGGTGCTAGTTGGAAAACACACAATTTGGGTCTAAAAACACAACAGGCCTCCTGAGAAAGCTACTCAAGCCCAGGTGGTGCTTGGCCAGGCGCCTGGGGGAGCATGGGGTCCTGGTGTCACCTACCTGCCCACCACCGGGAGCCCCTGCAGGAAGAAGCCAGTCCTCGTGGGGATGCCCTCATTTCCCTGGCCACGCGGAGGCCCTGCCTCCCAGCTCTGCCAAGTTGGGCAGCACAGGCCTGTGAGCATGTTCCCCAGGCCACTAAGGACAGCCAGGGCAGCCCCTGGGTCACAGGGAGGCGGTCTGTTTCATTAGACCAGCACTCCAAGACCTGTCCAAAGGGCAGGTTCCAAGTTTCCAATAGAAACTGAATGGTCACGCGCATTTCCTTAAATAGCAGAGGGGAAAACTTCTACTCCAGAAGACTGGATGCAATTTCTGGGGGAACCAAAAGCAGTTGACAAAACCCTAACCAGTTATCCTGCTCTAAAGTGAACTTGGGGACACTTGGAGCCCGAGAGCCACCTGGGCTGGCAGCAGCTGATGCAGGCATTCTGCTGAGGTCACGGCTGAGCTCCGCACACACGTGTGTGTGAACACATGACTACACTACAGGAAAACCAGACATGGGTCATCACCAAGCAGCGCACGCATCCACTGCGGAGTACCACACAGCCTAAAGGAGCCAAAATACACAGCAATCCCGGGAGAAGCCGGCATGGTTACCAGGAAACACTGAGATGAACCAGTCACCTGACAATTTTGCTTCCACTGGTGCCCTGACACAGTGGCAAGAGCACGGCACATAGCAGGCCGGCCACGGGCGGAGACACAGGCTGTGTGGCTGTGGCACTGTCCCTGAATTCAGCGTGTCACCTGCACACACTGTATCTATGGCCTAACTGGCGGCCTGTCTGCAAAGTGGGTCTTGACGCCCTCTGGTCTCCACTCACTGCCTTTCGGTGTCCCTGCATGACCCTGGGGCATTGGGGTGGGTCCAGGCCTGCAGGAGGTTCAGGATATGTGGTCCTTCCTCAGGGACAAGACTCAGCCCAGAGCTGAGGCTGGGAGTTCCAGGGCTAAGGTCCTGGGGCCAGGCTCTCGGTCTCCGACTTGGGTGGGGTCTGAGGGCTTCAGGCTTGTCTCACACCTGGTTCTGGAAGCTGACAAATATATGTGTCTCATACGGGCTTCACAGGTGGCTCAAAGGCAAAGAACCTACCTGCCAATGCAGGAGACAAGGGTTCAATCCTTTGGTTAGGAAGATCCCCTGGAGGAGGAAATGGCACCCTACTCCAGTATTCCTACCTGGGAAATCCCATAGACAGAGGAGCCTGCTGGGCTACAGTCCATGGGGTTGCAAACAGTCAGACATGACTTAGCGACAAAACAACAACAACACATGTCTAAATACTTTCAGTTGTCACAATTTAAAGCATAGTCTTTTAAAAAAATATGATTTTAATTTTCCAAAATCAACTTTAAAAGAGCCATGCGAAACAAACAAAACTAAAGTAATACTTTCTACCAGCTAATACCGCTGGAGGATTCCTCAGTGAATTTCACTTCTTATTCACAACACAGAGAATAAGACCACTCAATGCACTGAGCATTGTCCTCTAAAGAAAGCAAGCTGTCAGCGAGGACCTGCCCCTACCCCCACCCCCCATCAGCTCATCTGCTTTTCAGAGGATGGGGTCGCTCCAGTGCAGTCACAGAAGGAGCTCATAGTTTACTTAAATAGATATCACTAGCTATTAATATTTTATACCAAAAGAAATGTACAGCCACTGGACTCTAACTTCTTGGAGCCTCTAGGGCTATGAAGGAGATGGGTCCATGTGAACTGCCTACCAGTTTACCACAGATAGGCACTTGTGGCCACAGCTATGTAGGGATTCAAGTCAAAAGCAGAACAGAAATGAAAGGTTCCTTTTTCCAGGGTACTGGCATGCAGTAAAGCATCATTTTTAAAAAGCATCTGTCACCTTTGGTTTGTTGAAATGCACCTTGTGACTGTGTTTGTGTGTGTTGCCTACTGCAAATGTAGCCCTAAAAATCAATTTAGAAGTTAAAAGATTCTTTTCTGCTTAATTTACACTGTGCTCAAAAACAAACAAAAAAGAGCTGGGTGGTCAGGTTATGGAAGGCAGCTCTGTGTCACCACAGGGACCCAGTGACCTGCCTGCTCCTCCCCTCCTCACACCTCATCCTCTTGCTGTGCGCCTACCCCTCTCCCAGCAGCAGGAGCAGGTTCTAACTTGAAATTCTGGTGCCTGTCAAAAAGTAATCAGTAGAACATAAAAAAGAAGAACGGACATGGATGCCCGCAGGAGATGAGTACAATCACTACGCAGACGGGCACCTGGAGTTGGGACACAAGAGACACAGCAAAAGGTCACCATGGAGAAGACCATCTCGTCTGAAGTTAATATGATGGAATACCAAACAGAGAGATCAAGTCTCTGTGTCACAGGGGAATCAAGCCATTTTGATATGATTTTCAGAGAGGACTGTCATCCACACTTGCTGTTTCAGGCTAAAGACATAAGACAAAGAAAAATAAATCTTCAGTCAAGTCTTCTTTGGAAATTAGATACCTGGGAAGAACTGTGAATACATGTACCTCAAAAGAAAATAGATGGCTTGACTGCTGGCAGTAAACTATTCAATTCTGACCTCTTCTTTCACACAGCTACATGTTTAGAATCTAACAGCTGGGGGTAAAAAAAGGCAGGGGTTTGCTCCATGTTTAAAAGAGGTGTTAGTGGCAGTATTTCAAGTTATTAGGACTCCTTTGTGGTGGTCTTAGGAAGGAGGGTTTAATAGGCCCCTGCCTAAGGGACTTGGTTCCCAGCACTCCTCCCAGAGGGGAAAGCCTCCTCATCAGGGGATCTGGGTGAATATATTTTCTATTAGAAAAGGCTCTCATAAAAACAAAAACAACGGAAATAGAACTTTTTCTTCCATAATGTTCCACTCTGAAAAAAGACAAAGGAAAATGAAAACTGTGGGTTTAAAGGAAAAAACCCTCTTGAACTTTGAGGCCAGTAAGTGACCCCATCAACATCAAAAATATTTTCCTTTTCCTTAAAAAAGTTCACTTTGATGGTAAAGTAACACACATTTCCCTCAACATCTATGTTCACATCTACGTTCACACTTCATTTGACATGGATGTAAAACTACACATTTCTTTTTACTACATTTATACTGGAGAGCTTTCTGGTAATAGAAATGATATTGATTCATTTGTGATTCTCTTGCCATATCATCCCTCTGAACCACTGTCTCTCAGAAAAGCACAATTCTCAGAGGACAAAAAAACATGTGTAGAGCTAATCTGGAGACATGAGGAAAAAAATTAGCCAAAAAACTGTATTTTCAAAGGTGGATGGTAAATGGAAAGCAGTAAAACTGATGAGGCCACATATTTATGGAAATTACACAAAAATAAAGAAGACCCTAAGTATTCACAAATAACTTTAAAAATGTGATTTCTAGATATTTCATTATGAAAGAAAGCTACCAGAACAAACAGGTTTATGACATACCTTTAAAAAGTGATTATCTAAATGGAAAAGTGATTATCTAGAACTTAAAACGAGAGTTGGCAGGCTTTTTGAAATCATATATAAATGAATAACTACTTCTGAAAATAAGATCAGAAATGGAATTTCATTGAAAGTTTCCCAGTGGCCAGTTTGATGACAGCCTCCCAACTATAGCCTGGCTTGGTAGAGAACTTCTTCCGAAACAAACACACACCAAGAAAATCATAAAGAAAAAGGAAGAGTTCCCCAACGACGCAGATGATTCCCTTTTCCACCTGATATCTGTATAGCTTAAGAGACACTTTAAATTTTCTTAAGTTTAAGGTATTTCTTGGAATCTTAAACAGTATTTTCAATTTCTTATTTTCAGTAAAGAGTATATTTATCTGCCAACCTCTCTATAGCTTTTTCCACCACAATATTCAATACAGGTTTTTTGTCCTGTAATATGAAAAGGCTGCCTAGGAATAAAAGAATACATAGATAATAGTATTGTATCAATTCACAAGAAAGAGAAGCTCAATATATATGCAAATTCAATGAATGATAGTTTCTTAATGAGTTTCATCATAGAATTATAAATGGAAAAACAATTAGCTAAGATTAAGCAAGAGTTGGCAAGCTTTCTGAAATATTAATTAAGAGGAAACTAGTTCTCAAAATAAGACTATAAATAGTATTCAAATGGAACATAACTGGAATCCTACACCATGACCAATCTGAGGTGGCCTCCCCATCTAAGCAGTAGACATACACTAAACACTCAGTTTCTTACAAAACTTTAACACTTAAAAATATTTCAAACTCTGTCCAAAATTTTTCCTCACAGTTTTTTAGCAGCAATTACTATGCCATTAGCCATTCTGAAACATTTTAAGTGCACGTAAGGCTGTGATCATTTTGTGCGGAGAGCAAACACTGCTCTTGTTTTGTCACCAAGACAAAACAAGGATCCGGGGACGGAGCAAGGGATCCCCGGATGCAAGAATGCAAGGGATCCGGCAGGGCAGGCTGAGGGGACACTTGAAGGCAACTCACAAAGTTGCCTCATCCCAGTTGGAAGATAGAGAACCCGTTCCTTCTACTCCAGTACTGTTACTGAGGTGCAGTGTTCTCCTACAGAGGAAGCAGACTGGGAATACTATCTACTTTTCTCCATATTCTGCTTTACAGAGAAATTAGTTTCCTTATTTTATGCAAATATTAACTATAGTTGTCAGTGGGCTTTTCCTTTCAAAGGGTAAAAACACAGCATCCGTTTTAATGGAGAAAAGGAAAGAAAATAATCATGGCCTGAACTAATCCAAGTAAAATGAGAAACATATCCAAAACCTTCACCTTTACTTGAAGCCACACAACTCCTAGAAGAAAACATAGGGAGAAAGTTCTTTGACAACAGGAGTCTTAGTGAAGATTTTTTTTTTTTTGGATTTGACACCGAAAGCAAAGACAGCAACAGTAAAAACAAAAGAAACTAAAAAGCTTCTGCAAAACAAAACCACCAACAAATGAAAAGGCAACCTACTGAAGGGGAGAAAATATTTGCACACTATAAATCTGATAGGGGCTAATATCTAAAATATATAAAGAACCATATAATTCAGTAGCAAAAAGGCCCCAAATAATGAGTAAAAAATGGGCAGAGAAACTAAGCAGACATTTCTCCAAAGAAGACATACAGGTGGTCAACAGGTACACAGAAAAGATGCTCAAGATCACTAATCATCAGGGAAACTGAAATCAAAACACAATTAAATATCACCTCACACCTGTCAGAATGGCCATCATCAAAGAAGACAGGAAATAACAAATGCTGATGAGGATGTGAAGGAAAGGAAACCCTTGTGCACTGCTTGTGGGAATGAAAATTGGTGCATCCACAATGGAAAAGAGACTGGAGGATCCTCACAAAATTAAAAATTAAAACTATGATATGATATTGCAATTCCACTTTAGGATCTGGGTATTTATGCAAAGAAAATAACACTAACTTGAAAATTCAGACACATGTACCTCAATGTTCACTGAAGCTATTCACAATAGCCAAGATATGGAAACAACATAAGTGTCCACGGATGGATGAATGAATAAGATGTGGAATACTATTCAGCCCTAAAGAAGGAAAGTGCTATTGCCAATAACACAGATAATCCTGAGGGCATTACGCTAAGTGGAATAAGCCAAAGAAAGACAAATACTGCAAGATCTCACTGTTTGTTGAATCTAAAAAAAAAAAAAGCTCACAGATACAGAGAACAGACTGATGGTTACCAGAGGTGATTGAGGGATGGGACAAATTGGTAAAGATGGTCAAAAGGTACAAGCTTCCAATCATAAGTAAATAAGTCCTGGGATGTAGTTACACAGCATGGTGATTATTGCTAACACTACTGTGCTGCATATTTCCTAAGACAGAAAGTAGGTCCTAAAAGTACTTATCACAAGGGATTTTGTAACTATATGAGGTGATGGATGTTATCTTACTGGGTGATGGCTTTGTAATATATAGCCCATCATGTCACTACGCTGTACACCTAAAACCCATACAGTGCTGTGTATTGATCATGTCTGAATAAAACTGAGGAAAACATAATCTTCCCTTTTTTCTCATTTTAATGTTGACGATTATAAGGTAATGAGAAGTTTGCTGGGCTTTCCACGAGGTGTCTGAAGTTCCCTGTATCTCTGGCATTCATTCTAAAGCATGTGCCAGGTTAGCCAATTAAATGTATCCATTCTGCCTTTGAGTGTTGGCTGCTCTGTCCTGTCTGACTCTTTGGGACCCCATCAAGGACTGTAGCCCATCAAGGTCCTCTGTTCATGGAATTCTCTAGGCAAGAATACTGGAGTGGGTTGCCATTCCCTTCTCCAGAGAATCTTCCGGACACAAGGGTCAAACCCCCGTCTCCTGCATTGCAGGTGGATTCTTTACAGTCTGAGCCACTAGGGAAGTCCCATTCTGCCTTCGGTGCTGGTTAAAAATATGCCATCACTTAATAAACACTAGTTATGTCCCCAGAAATTCAGGATCCCTGCACTTAAATGGTTTGAGAGCCTGAATGTGGGGTTTTGGGTAGGTCTTCACACCCGTCCTCCATAGTCCCAGGACCCAGACTCCTACAGCCGCCGTCCCTCACAGTCCCTATTCGTCACAGTTCGCGTCCCCGCAGTCCCGAGGCCTCAGACTCCGAGTTCCTCACAGTCCCGGGTGCCCAGAGGCCCCGCTCCCAAAGCCCCAGATCCTCAGAGCCTCGGTCCTCACACTCCCGAGGCCTCACAGCCCCCGTCCCTCACAGACCCCCTCCCCGCCTCTCAAAGCTTTGTGTTCCTCACAGCCCCCATCCCCACAGACCTTGTCCTCAGAGGCCCCATCCCCACAGTCCCGGGTCCCGACCCCCACAGCAACCCCCACGCCATAGCCCCCATCTGAGGACAGACCCTGTCCTCAGAGCTCCCTCGTCCCTCACAGTCCCCGTCCCCACAGCCTCGGG
>SJYQ01001320.1:367371-411877 GCA_006410935.1 Redunca redunca
CTGCAGAGATCTGGGATTCATTGGTATCCTCTCCTCCTTGTCTCTCCCCCATCACCCACTGAAAAAATCACAGCAAGTGTGTCCTTCCTACATCATTTCTTACTTACATTGCCTGGTTCATGTCTTCATCATCTCTCACTACAGTTTATCCAGGCATTTTAAAACTGATCTCCACAATCCCACTTTTGTTTCCTCACTCCCACCCCACTTCCATCTCTTCTCCTCACAGCATCAAAATACCCTTTAAAAAATCTCATTGCGCTTCAAAAGTCAGTGGATGTAATCCATCACATTGACAAACTAAAGAAAAATCACATGATCATATTAATAGCTGCAGAAAAAGCATTTGACAAAATCCAGTAAAAAATCCCAAATTCATGATAAAACTGTCACCAAACTAGGAAGAGAAGGGAACTTCTTCAACCTGATAAAGAACACCTGCAGAAAACCTATAGTTAACATCATACTGGAATGGTGCTGGAGAAGACCCTTGAGAGTCGGTTGGACTGCAAGGAAATCAGACCAGACAATCCTAAAGAGAATCAACCCTGAATATTCATTGGAAGGATTGATTTTGGAGTTGAAACTCTAAGACTTTGGTCACCTGATGTGAACAGTCCAATCACTGAAAAAGACACTGATGTTGGGAAAGATTGACAGCAAAAGGAGAAGAGGGCAGCAGAGGATGAGATGGTTAGAGAGCACCACCAACTCAGCGGGCATGAATCTGAACAAACTCCGGGAGATAGTGGATGACAGAGGAGCCTGGCATGATGTAGTCCAAGGGTTCACAAAGAGTCAGAGATGACTCAGCAACTGAAAAACAACATCATACTTAATGGTGAGAAACTAGATGCCACCCTGCCACCAACAGGGACAAGACAAGGATACCCTTCTCACCCCTTTTCAACATTGTACTGCAGGTCCTAGGTAATGCAATAAGACATGAAAAGGAAAGAAAAGGTATATAAATTGATAAGGGGGAAATACAACTTTGTCCACAGATGACATGATTCTCCTTGCAGAACATCTTATTTCTCTGCTAAAAATCCTACATCAAATTTCACCTTATATAAGATACAACTCAGAGTCCTTAAAGTGTCCTTTGAGCACCCCAGACTTGTTCTCCAGATGAACTCATATTTTCTCTCTTGCTCCCTCTGACTGTTCTTCCCCTAGGTCATCACACCTGCTCTTCCTCCTATCTGAAAGCATTTCCCTGCCCTGCTCTCTTCTTACCTGAATCCCATTCCTTCTCCAGGGCTCTGGTAGAAGTGGCTTTCTGACTGCATGCTGGTTCTGCAGAGACCCTTGCACTCACCTGTGGGCACTTTAAACCCTACAGGTCTTTCTCTGAAGCTGTGAGACTTACTCAGTCAAGGAACCTGAGGTTGGGGGAGCAATTGGCAATTATTGGCAGATGGAAATCAGATGGAAAAATGTCCAGCCTCAACTGAAGGCAGGCGGTTCTGAGGGGCATTCCATGTAGTGTCTTTGGGGATCCCCAGCCAGACTGAGATCCCACTCTCCACAGGGATGGCCAGCTTGATAACACATCCTATGAACATTCCTTTGCTCCTTGTCTCACTCTTCCTGCTTCCTCTCTCATTTCCTGCATCACCCTCCCAAATGAACTACCTGCACCCAAAGCCACATCCCACGACCTGCTTGTGAGAGAACCCAGAGGAAGATAAAGCCTTAATGAAGATTTCCACAAAAGGTTCTCCTCTCATCTTAGAGCTGCGTGGTTGCCATTTAAACATTGAATAGCACCCTTTACTTTCCTTTAGAAAAGTGATTATAATTTGTGATTGTATGTTACTGTGTTATTTTACACAAGTGGTTGGAAGCTCCAGGGGCCAGAGAAGTCTTCTCTGTTGTGCTCACATATGGATGGACATGTTGGGCGCTCAGCACACTTTTCTTATTTTTGTTTTTGCTCTTGCATGAATGAATAAATGAATTTTTTAAATATGAAAGGATGAAGGACCTACTGTATAGAGAGGGAGTTCAATATTCTGTGATAACCTATATGAAAAAGAATAAATACATGTATATGTATAACTAAATCACTTTGCTGTACACTTTAAACAACATTGTGAATTAAATATACTCCAATATAAAATTAATTCACTTAAAAAGATGAAAGGATGAGGACAAATATGGAGAGGCGGGAACTAAAGGGAAAGTGTATTTTAAAGTAAAAAATTGATCTAGAATTTAGATTTGTGGTTGAGGTTTGAGACATACAATTCATTGGTTTTGACAGAGGAGAGAAGTTGGAAGATAAAAACCAATGAGAAATGTGACTGTGGGCAGGTTTTCTTAGTTCATCCTGTATCCACTCCCTCAGCATTTGGAACTCTGCTGTGAAGATAAGCTTCAGTTCACTAAGGGGAGCGATCAATTATATGAAGAAATATTATGGAGACAGTGCTCTTATTTAAAGACCTTGAAAATTTCATAAAAGATTGGTTAGTCTCATCCCAAATAATTTTGGTCACCTGATTCTCTCTTCCTATTCTGTTTGTGTTTGTCGCTCAGTCGTGTCTGACTCTGCAACCCCATGGACTGCAGTTCTCCAGGTTCCTCTGTCCATGGAATTCTCCAAGCAAGAACAATGGAGTGGGTTGCCATTCCCTTCTCCAGGGGGAAGGGATTCCTGATTCCTATTCTAATTCCTGTCCATTTTCCTATAAACTTTCTTGGTGTTTTCTCTTATTCTAGCAGCTTTCAAGTGTTTGTTTCTTTGTTTGTTTAATCTCATTTAAACTTCACAACAGCCCAGTTAGAGACGTGGTAAACTTCGTTTTGCAGGCTTATGAAAACCCAGGCTCCGGGACTTGCCCAAGGTCAGGTAACACGCTGCCATAAGCGGGAAGGAAGCCAAGCGGTCTCCGGTTACCCGTGCCGCGGCTTCACGCTAGGCCGTGGTAACTTTCCTTCCCCCTGGCTATCCAAATACAGACAACATGGCTAAATTTTCCAGTTCGCTCCAGGTTGTGAGAGTCCGTTTTCCACTGAACCATTCTCCTTCCTTATCCCTGGGCTGGTGCGGTCTGCGCTGGGAGCGGACGCGCGAAGGCGGCCAGACCCCCGTCGCCCCAGGTTTACCAACAGTGAGACGCTGCTCCTGGGCCTGGGGACGCCATGGGGGCCCTTCCTCCCTGCGAAGACAGGCGGCACGTTCTTCTCCGGGAAAGGGCGAGAGTGGAAAGGTGGGGGCCGGTTTAGGCGCCCGCGATAGCAGGAGGGGCAGCCCAGCGACACTCGGGCCAGCATGTAGGATACACATGTCTCCGCGTCCTCTGCGCCGCACGAGCATCCTGGGTGTGGAGACTTCACCCCGTCCACGAATCCCTCGCACCATGCGCCCGCGTGCCATTCCTCCCTCTCCCGAACCCGCCGTGCTGTGCCGGGTGTCTCGGCGCGCGTCGGACCCGCTCGCTGAATTTCCAGCGTCCGGAGCACCTGCTCCGCGCGCAGCCGGGAGGCCGCTGCCCCCGGAGACCGCTCGGGAGCCTCAGGTCCCCCGCCGTCCCCGCGTGACCCGCGGCTCCCCGCGCAACAGTTGGCGGGCCGGGCGGTGCGCGCGCTTCCCGGGCCGTGCGCGCCAGGCGCGCCGGGCAGCAGGGCGGCAGGCGCGGGCAGGGGTCGCGGCGCGGAAGCCTGGCACTCCCCCAGGCGCGGGCCCGGCCCCTCTCCAGATGCTGCCGCGCGCCGGCCGCCCCCCCGTGCGCCAGTGCCTCCCCGGGCGCCCAGTGCGCAGGCGCCGGCCGTGAGAAGCGACCGTGCGCCGGGCTCCAGCGGGTCGGAGCGGCGGTAGCGGCGGGGACTCGGGGACTGGCGGACTGACGGGCAGACGGGCCATGTCGCCCCGCATCTGCTGAACTGGAGTGCCCGAGGATGTCTGCGCTGAGGAAGGTGCGAGCCGCCGGGGCCGGAACCGCTGGGACGGGTCTCGGGGCGTGAGAGCCGTCGGGGGTTGGGTGGGTGAGGGGGCGAGGGCGGCCCGGCGGGACGGACAGCTGGGACCCCGAGAGGGCGGCCAGGTGGGGGACGAAGAGCCCGAGGCAGCCTGTGCGCTGGGTCCCCTCACCCTGGGCTGCCGGGTGTGCGGGAACGGGCGCAGAGCGGGGCTTCGCTGAGGGGTGACATTCTCAGCTCGGCCAGGCAACCGGGGGGACCCGCGGAGACCCGGGAGGAAGGTGCACGCCGAGCTCCGGCTGAGCACCGCGAGGGGATGGGGGCGGCAGGCAGCAAACGGCGCCCCCTCCCCCGCCGGGCGCAGGCGGGGGACGCAGACCGCCCCTGGGAAGGCGAGGAAGGCTCCGGGAAACCGGGCTGCGCGCAGGGGGCGCGGGGGGCGCGCAGCAGGGAGGCCGGAGGGGTCGCTCGAGCCGGGGTGCAGCGCCCGGGGGGCTGGTGGAGCGCGCTGGGAGGGTGGCCGCCGGCTCTCCAAGTGGGAGCGGAGCGCGGGGGCTTTTTCGGGGCGGTTGCTAAGCGAGGCGCTACCCGGAGCTGGATTCTGTAACCAAGCCTCCCCCGGCAGCGGCTGTTGCCTTTCTGGGCTCGCTCGCTAACGGTAGCAGGAGAAATAAGGAAGATGTCATTATTACAGCCTGGGCGGCGAGGGGTGGGGGCGGCGGGCACGGGGGCCACCTGGAGGGCCAGCTGGGTGCCAGGCGCCCGGCCCCCCTCTCCAGCGTGCGGCGCCGAAAGACGCGGAGCAGAGTGGACGGGACCCGGCGGGGGCTGGGCGTAGAGTCGGGGGTAGAGAGGGGGCGGCGGGGCGCAGAGCCCCCGGCCCCGCGGGTGTGCAGGGGGAGGGCGGTGAGAATGAGCTCGGGGAGCGACCTGCGTCGGAAACTCAGGAGTCGCTTCTCCGGCGCTCGCGCTTCTCGAGATCGTGGTCGGGTCTCCTGCGTGTCGTTTCCACCCGGTGGATGGCGACTCAGCCGGGTTCGGGATTCGGAACTCGGGACTTGTCCGTGCGGCTGGTTCGTATCGATCAAAAATAAAGCGATCGGCAGCGAGTCCTTCCTGTGATTAATTCTGCCAGCATGGGCTGTGGGTGGTTTTGGAGCCGGAAATGTAAAGCGCACCTGCTGTTTCTGGCATCCGAAGAGAATTTCTGAATAGGACTCTCCTGAGGGGCCTCAGCCCCGGGGGTCTTGGGCTTGTGCCCACGGCTACCAACTCGTGCGTCCTGTTGGCCACTGTGTCTGATTGGAATTCGCGGGCCTGGTGATTATGACTTAAGGAAGACTCTTATTTGAAGATATAAATCGATTTTTATTAGTTATTAGAAAATTCCCCGGCGTCTCAGCATGGCTTGAGGGACCCCAGCCTCTTCCAAAAGGACCCTTTCTCTGCCTCGAAACCGACACCACAGAGCCCTCTCCCCTCCCCCCACACCTTGGAAGGAGCGTTTGGGTTTGAGTTAAGGTGCAACATCGTTTTCATTTTAACTTCCTTTATACTCTCCGCAAAAGATAATAGGTAACCAAGGCAAACAATTGTGAAATGATGAAAAAATGGTAATTTTTGGCAGGTCAAGTTGTTACTCTGGTGTTTAAAAAAAATGTCATTAATCAGGATTTTCCAGTAGCCAAATTGTCTTGTGCAGGCGGCTCGGTGACTCACAGATTTGGCTCTGATAGTAATTGTAGAGTGTGTGTACCATTTCCTTTTAGATGGTGTGACTTTCTCATTGCTTGGAACGGAACAAATTAGAATATTTTATGCCCCGCATCTGGCAGCAGGACCAGCGGGCTGTGGGGGACACTTTCTGCTCCGGCACATCTGGGCTGGGAGAGTTCCGGCCCCAGTGGATGAAGACAGTGAGAAGCAACAGTGCTGTCCTGGAGCGGGAGGCCCCTTTCCCCCACCACTCCCAGGTCCCACTGGGCTGCGGTCAGTGTTCCACCAGTGGGGGCCTGCTCTGTGTGCGCTGGCCCCTCCTGTCCTCTGGTGCTTTCCATCCCCAGTCTCCTCTGCCCTTGGTTAAGAAATAAACCCTGGATGACTTGCCCTAGCGACCAATCACAATCACGCTGTATCTGCATAGTACATTTCAAGTTAAAGAGCAAAGTGAATTCTGTGTAAATAACCCACAGTGATGAAGTAACTAGCAGCTCAAAGAAAGATGTTTTCTGAGATATGTATTCTATTCAAGTTTATGCAAAGTGATGCTGCTGGAGACAGAAATAAACATGTATTTATTCACCAGCGTGTTAGTGCCTTAGGTTTCTTGTGTTGTAGATGAATTAATAGCCATGTATCTTATTTTTAGAGAATTCACATGCTTTTGCATCATTTCTCCCCAGTGACAGAATGTGTCCCCCTATGGCAGTCTAATGCATCTCTCATTTTTGCCTATTTCATTTTTGAAATTGGTGGAAATTTCACATTAAACACTAAAAGTGAAAAAACACTGCAAAACTTGAGTCACATTGGATTCCAGACACCCAGAATCCAACCAGTTCTGAAACTAAATTCTAATGTTGTGAAGACTGTGAGAGGACTTGCTATCCGTGTGTTTAACAGTGTCTTCCGTCATGTCCCTACATGATGAAGTTGAAGAAATGCTGGCATTCTTTTATATTTGAGGAAAAACTTCATGATTTCTCAGTTCCTTAAGGAGCTGAGTGATACATACTTTGATCATAGATTTTAAAGGGAAATTAATTAAATGTATTATTTATTGACCCTTGGAACGGATACGCCATGGTCATTCACCGATACAATAAAAGTAGCAGTGATTCATCATTTTGTCCAGATGGGAGTCATATTTAAAGCACTGGCAGCATGTTTCTTATAAGGGAATTACAGGGGCAAAGCGTTCTCTGCAGTTAAAAATCATTCTGATTAACCACAGCTTTACATACAAGTTACTTTTATCTTGTAACCATATTCCCAGCAGATCACCAGCTTTTAACAGTAGGTGTTGTGGTCTTCTGGGCACGCATGTCCTGAAAACTGAGCCTGATAGCATCCTGTTTGTTTATGGCAGACACTGTCATTTCTGGGAGCTAATAATCACATGGGCTTTGGTGTTGCTGGGAAGGGCTGGGGGTGCAGAGCTCCCTAAATCCTGCATCTGCGGCTGGGAGTGCCTTCCCCTTCACAGCACCCAGGACTTAACTACAAACTGCAGTTTGGTGTCAGTGCTAATCTCCTGGGCAAAGACAATGGGCATCCACGGCTGAGGCCAGCCCTTCCTTTCTGTAGGGGCCTGTGTGCTGGCCGCACCTGCCGTGAAGAGCCAGTCAGGCAGCAGCCCCGGGGCCCTGGAGGGTACCCTGCCGTCAGCACCTCCCGCTTGCAGCGGTTCCCACATTCCCACAGGAGTGTCAGCTGGGGTTAATCTTCAGCATACACACCCCTCTGGCATCATCCCCAGGGGCTTTTCCCAGTCACCCCCAAATGTTGGTTCCTGAACATGTGTCTTTCTTGCTGAGTCTCTGAGGAGTGTGACTGACCGGGCCGAGCCTCTGCTGTGGTCCGTGTCTCCTGTTCTCTAGGATGACTGCTCACTGACTTCCTCAGAGCCAGCCTCACTGCTTTTACCGTTTGGCTGTGGGGCCCGCCCTCTGCTTGGGGCAGGCTCCTAGTTGATAAGGAAGTCAGGCCTCCGCCCCTCTCTGAGGCAGACATCTCTGGGAAGAGGATGGCATTTCCTCTCAGCTGAGAACAGTTTGAGGAGAGGAAAGCTTTGGGAGGTGAATCTGAAAGGATGTAGGTCCAACATGACACAGCCTGGGGTGAGGGGGCGGGGCGGGGGAAGCCTGCTGGGAGGGAAGTCAGTGCCCAGGGCCCAGGACGGCCGGGCCGTGGTGGATGGACACACTCAGTCCTAGGACGTCACTGGTGTCCAGAGTCAGGGAGGGCCTGAAACCATCGTTACTGCTTCATTTTCAGTTTCGTCAACCAAGAAATCCCCTTTTGAGGTGGGTTTCTGTCCCCACCACCCAATGGGATGTAGAGGTTTTAGTTTCCCTTTCCGTTTTCTCTTTAGTGCTCTCATCTTGTCCTTCACCCTCTGACACCGTTCTCTGGTATCACTTTTTGTGTGTATATCCAGAAAAAAAAAAAACAAAACAATAGAAGTAATTTTTGCTAAAAAGGAATAAATGTTTACAACCAGCCCTGCATAAAATCTTATACCCATGCATAAGATCATATCAACATTGGTTAAAAAGTAAATCTATGTAAATAAGAAAGAAAGTGAAGTTGCTCAGTCATGTCTGACTCCTTGCGACCCCGTGGACTGTAGCCTACCAGGCTCCTCCATCCATGGGATTTCCCAGACAAGAATGCTGGAGTGGGTTACCATTTCCTTCTCCAGGGGATCGTCCCAACCCAGGGATCAAACCCAGGTCTCCCACATTGCAGGCAGACACTTTAACCTCTGAGCCACCAGGGATGAAATCTAAACCTTTGTAAATCTATGTACATATGTATGTGTTAGTTGCTCAGTCCTGTCTGACTCTTTGCGACCCCATGGACTGTAGCTCACCAGGCTCCTCTGTCCATGGAATTCTCCAGGTAAGAATACTGGGGTGGGTTGCCGTTCCCTTCTCAGGGGGATCCTCCCAACCCAGGGATCGAATCCTGGTCTCCCTCATTGCAGGCAGATTCTTTACCGTCTGAGTCACCAGGGAAGCCCAATGGTACTTGTAAATCTAAGTGCCATTATCTTCTTAAAACATGGGCCATACTCTGCACGAATGAAAAAAGTACTGAAATGATCTCCTGGGGCCCATAGACTACACATTTTAAGCCAGGAAACATAAAATTATCCTCTTGAGCAAAACGGAAACTTGTCCTACCAGTTTTATACAATGCCAACCAACAGCTTTTTATATTAGCTGTAGGTAGCAGTAGGCTTCTGGAGTCAGAACCCTGAGTGGCTGAATGGCACTGGCAGCTTTTTTGCCCTCATTATATTTTCATCCCTCATCACTACATGAGGGATACAGTATTAATGTGGTAGTGTTGTCAGGAGGATTAAATGAATTGATGAGCGTGAGGCAGTTGAAACAGTGTTCATAGTAAATGCCCAATACATGTCCTCTATTTTGATCATGAAAAAGTAAGATTGGGGCCCATGTTGAGCCATCCTGCATTGGATGTAATCAAGCCACTCTCCAGTTTCCCATAAAACTTAGATATTACTGTTTCTAGTCTTCTTTTACTTTCTTATATATCTGTTTTGCCACTTCTTCCCCAAAAGTTTTCTGACTCACCAATGAAAGGATGAGGGTGATGAAATGAAATAAAATAGAAAGAGATAGTCAGAGCCAACAAGTATGGTAACCCCAGGGGTTAACACAGTCCTTTGAGTCTGAGTTTCTGGGATGTTGTTCAGTTGCTAAGTTGTGTTCAACTCTTTGCAACCCATGGACTGCAGCCTGCCAGGCTCCCCTGTCCTTCACTGTCTCCTGGAGTTTGCCCATTGAGTCGGTGATGCCATCCTACCATCTCATCCTGTGTTGGCCCCTCCTCCTCCTGCCCTCAATCTTTCCCAGCATCAGGGTCTTTTCTAGTGAGTCAGCTCTTCCCATCAGATGATCACAGTATTGGAGCTTCAGCGTTGGCATCCTGGAAGCCAGCTTGACAAAAGCAGAAGACACAGCCCTCGCTCCATTCCCTTATTGAGTGGGCACTGCAGACTCGTTTTTCAGTGAAGAAAAGATTTTCTTGAGTGCTGAATCTTAAAAGATGCTCTCTTGCAAGACTTTGTGTACAGGAGCAGGGATATAGCATATACATCAGTTATACCAACACAGAGTGTTTTTCACGATTACAACAGACTTTGAAGGAAACCAAAAGAAAACACACACCGACAACCCACAAGAGGGGCAGTGACCTTTTCCTTGTATTTCCACATTCCCTCCATGACCAGATGGGAAACTGCGGGCTCAGGAGCCGTACTCTGGGCTCCAGACCTTCCCCTGGTCTGTTTCGTGAACCGTTGATAGTGTGTTCACGCTGTGTGTCTTAGGGACGATGCGGATTTCTTGGGTGGCCTTGTCTTACGTGCACAGTGCTTTCAGGTAGCAGCCCGGCTTTTGGGTGTGACTCCTGCAGGCGGAGGCGTCCCTGCCGCTTCTCCCTCTGTGCTGCCTGCTACCAGTGTGCCTGGCCCACCACCCACTCGCCCGCCCCGGGGAGGGGAGCTCCAGCCCCCAGGGGCATGGGAGCTGCTTCAGCAGCCCTCCTGCTGCCTTCCTTGTGCATCTGCGATGGGGGGGCCCCACACCCCTTGAGGAGACCCCTGTCCTTGTAGAAGGATGGCCTGCCGGCCCAGCCCCGCGCCTGCCTGTGAGAGGACAAAGGGCATTCTCCTCCCTGTGCCTTTCCCAGACCAACCTGGCGTGCCCTCCTCTCCTGTCACCACGGCCCCGGCTGGGTGGAAACACTCTCCCTCACCAACTCCGGTTTTCCTTGTGTTTATCGTCTCAGATCTCGAGCTGCTTGTCCCCAGACCCTCGACATCAGGACATGTCCGCCAGGAGAAGCGGGGAATGCGCAGGTCCCCCCGTGGATCGCATCACTCATTGAACTTTCAGGGGACACGAGACTCCACAGCTGGCTGACCCCTTCACACCCCCGAGAGAGGGTCCTCAGTCACCTAGGGCTTCTCCGAGTTTTGCAAATCTCACCAAGACAGGAAACCTTACAAGCATGGCAGTGGATTTGCCTGTTTGATGAAATCTTTGGCTCTTTAAAAATAATTTCCGGGAGAGAATTCCCTTGTAGTACAGTGGTTAGGACTCCATACTGCCAAGGGCCCGCATTTAATCCCTGGTAGGGGAACTAAGATCTCTTAAGCCATGAGGCATGCCCTCCCACCAAACCCAAATAATTTCCATTTTCTGACATTCTTTGTAATACTTTAACAGTTTCTAAAGAGATTTCTGAATATCTGTTTTCCAATTCTATGAGAAACTTAGTACATTGCCTTCTCCATAGATACTTTAGAAGTTTTCGTAAACAGGTGAGTGTTATCCTTCAAGCTTCTGTGGCCACTGTAGAAGACTCCTGTGTCTACTGCATAACTGTCCAGACTATCACTATGGTTATAAGTGAAAATGGAAGTGAAAGTCACTCAGTCGTCTCTGACGCTGGGACTCCACGGACTGTAGTCCACCAAGCTCCTCTCTATGGGACTCTCCAGGCAAGAATACTGGAATGGGTAGCCTATCCCTTCTCCAGGGGCTCTTCCCAACCCAGGAATTGAACTGGGTTCTCCTGTATTGCACGTGGATCTTTTACCAGCTGAACTACCAGGGAACCTATGGTTATAAGCAATACACAATAAAGTATGGCTCCAAGTTGTGAAAGGTTGCTTCTGCAGCTCTTTAAAGCAACTGAATAGTATTTCTTAGTCTTCAATTCATCCATTTGCTTGTTTCTCTAGTGTTATTGTATTAAAAGTCATGGCAGGCATTCAATTAAAAAAAATTCATCTTTTGCATATAAATAGCCCCTACAATTTCACGTCTGGAAGTGAAATTCACTTAGGATTATGTCCTAAGAAAATAATCATGAATTAACAGGAAATTAGCTAAACAGAGGTTCACTTCAGGTTTGTTTTATAGTAAAATATTGGAAACCAGCAATAACCTGAGATTAGATAAATTCATTATACACATCCATTAAAAAGATGAAACTTAAATATTTGAGCAATGGTGAAATTTGGGAGATGGTGAAGGACAGGGAAGCCTGGTGTGCTGCAGTCCATGGGGTCGCAAAGAGTTGGACACAATTGAACAACTGAACGACCACAGCAGGGTGTCCGGCTCCTGTTAAGTGAAGCATGCAGGTGGACAGAGAGCACATGGGCCGTCCTTGTCCCTCGGCTTCCCTGAGGCTGCCGTGCAGGTGGCACAGCAGGGTGTCTGGAAGGACCCAGCAGCTGGTGGAGGAGGGGGCTGGGGGATCACCCGGTTGTATCGGCACCTTGCTTGGGATGCAGGCCTCTGCTGGGGTCTGCTGTCTGGGTCCCTCTGCTGTATCAGAGGCCCGTGGAAGCACTTGTGGAGTACTGTGGCATGAGCTGGCTTCTGGGTCATGTTGAATCGGGACAGATTTTCTTGGTCCCCAGGTAGTCCTTCCATAGACAGGCTCTGTCTGGTGGCTCTGCCTCCGTCATCCTCACCAGCCAGAATGGGAAGAGTTAGGGGACCACGCGTGTGGTCCTCATCCTGTGGCCTCTGTCACCTGCCACGTGCACCTTAAGGGAGGTGGGAAAGAAGAAGAAAAGCTTTGCAGTCAGCTGACCGTTTCTGTGAAACGTTCCTCATTTCTTTTTCTGGAACTTCTCCAGAACCTTTGCCTCCTATCCCATGAGCCCTGATGAGTTCCAGCAAGAAGGACCGACCTTGTTTGGGTTTAGGTTCATCTTCAGCCGCTCCTCAGACTGTGTCTGGTGTCCCTGAGGCCATGCAGACAAGGGGGTGCCACGGGAAAAGCTGGAGAACAGCTGACTGTCCTCAGAAATCGCAGAGAATGGCTATCTGGGCATCACCAGGAGTGTCTGTCACACGGCTTCTCTGAATTTTAAACTGCTTGGGACACATAATACTGTAATTTAATAATGTCTTAAAGGAATTTTGGTGCATCCATGCAGTAAAAAGTTGCAGTTAGTCAGTTCAGTCGCTTAGTCGTGTCCGACTCTTTGCGACCCCATGAATCACAGCACGTCAGACCTCCCTGTCCATCACCAACTCCCAAAGTTCACTCAGACTCACGTCCATCGAGTCGGGGATGCCATCCAGCCATCTCATCCTGTCGTCCCCTTCTCCTCCTGCCCCCAATCCCTCCCAGCATCAGAGTCTTTTCCAGTGAGTCAGCTCCTCTCATGAGGTGGCCAAAGTACTGGAGTTTCAGCTTTAGCATCATTCCTTCCAAAGAAATCCCAGGGCTGATCTCCTTCAGAATGGACCGGTTGGATCTCCTTGCAGTCCAAGGGACTCTCAAGAGTCTTCTTCAACACCACAGTTCAAAAGCATCAATTCTTCGGGGCTCATCTTTCTTCACAGTCCAACTCTCACATCCATACATGACCACTAGAAGAACCATAACCTTGACTAAACGGACCTTTGTTGGCAAAGTAATGTCTCTGCTTTTCAATATGCTATCTAGGTTGGTCATAACTTTTCTTGCAAGGAGTAAGCGTCTTTTAATTTCATGACTGCAGTCACCATCTGCAGTGATTTTGGAGCCCCCCAAAATAAAGTCTGACACTGTTTCCACTGTTTCCCCATCTATTTCCCATGAAGTGATGGGACCAGATGTCATGATCTTCGTTTTCTGAACATTGAAAGGTTGCAGAACTGTTATAAAGTGAACGGGACCCACTGGACTGTCTGGACCTAGTCCGCCTTTGATCAGTCATCCACCTTGGCATCATCTGATGGGATTCAAGTGTCAGTTTCTCAAGCGCCGGAAACACGTGTGGCTCACTTCAGCATGGCGGAGCCCGCTGGCAGGACCTGGACTTGCTCTCGGCCCAGACGATGCTGAAGGCACTGGGGAGAGAGGAGCCCTGTGGCAGGCTGAGGGAGCCTCTGCAGCACCTGCGGGCTATGTCCCTACCTTGCCTTGCGAAGCCTGGCGTCCTGGGACTGCTCCTGCTCAGCTGTGCGCGTGGGGGTGTTGGTGGACCAGGGGACATATCCATGCTACCCTGTGACCCAAGGTAGGGCCCAACCTGGCCTTTCCCAGCAAAGCACTGGAGTCTAGCAGGGTGGGTGGGGGCGGGTGCAGACGAGAGATGGAGTGTCTCGTGTTTTCCTCCAACATGCTTCTATTTTTACTCATGTAGGGGTATTGGGAGAAACCAAGGCTGCACTGTTGGATGTCCAGCAGGGTCCCCAGGGATGACTCCGGTTACGAAGCGTGAGCAGTGCACACAGCCCCTTCTGTGGCCCTGCCTCTGGGCCCCTGGTGCATCCTTCACAGCTTTCTCTGTTCTAGGTCTAGGATGTGCTTTGGAAAGTGTTCAGGGTTCTCCCAGTAAGCAAGAATAGGCAGAACCTGAGGTCAGCACATTGTCAGACTCGTAACGCATTTCCTTGGCTACCAGATCCTCTCTTTGTTATATTCATTCCACTTTTGGAGACTGATCTCTCCTGTGATATTTTTTGTTCTCTCATGGCTGGTGGTGAATTGCAGGTTGCTTGGGCTGCTTTCACACATTTTCTTTTTTTTTTTTAATGGTCATCTACTCTGCTAAATATTTAGAAATTAGAGATCTGTACAAATGAATGACTTGGAGGTCACAACTCCATGACTTAGAAATAATTACAGTTTGTGTCTTGCTTCTTCCCCATCTCATTTTTTAAACCAAAATTGGGAACTAGCCTTTTTTTTTCATTTTATATTCTTTTCTGAGAATTTATCCAAATTTTCAAAATATTCTTTGACAGCCTGACTTTTCTTAACTTTTTATTTATTTGTTTTATTTTGGGGTGCGCTGAGTCTTTGTTGCTGTGCTAGGGCTTGCTCTACTTGCAGAGAGCAGGGGCTACTTTCCAGTTGCAGTTCATTGGCTTCTCACTGCAGTGCAGGATCTGAGATATGCAGGCTTCGGTGGCTGCGGTGCACCTGCTTTGTAGCTCCGAGGCCTGGGGGACCTTCCCGGACTAGAGATCAAACTCGTGTCTCCTTGACAGGGATGAATTGCAAGGTGATTCTTAACCATTGAACCACCAGGGTAGATCAGCAGGGAAGCCCTTAGACAATTTGATTTCAGTTGAAGTATTAATATAATATTCTGGCATGCAGTATTATTCAGCCACTTCCCTATTGCTCAGTGTTTAAATTGCTTACAGAGATTTCTGGTCATCTGTGATTAGTATCTTTTTTTAGTGTTTTCTGAAGGTCTATATAATTTTTCTCTAGTAAATTCCTAGAAACAGAATTATTGGGCTAATGGCTATAAAAATAGGGCTGCTGTAACAAGTTGCCATAAACTCAGGGCTTAAAACAACAGAAAACAAGAGAAGCTCCAAATCAAGGATCCCAGAGCTGTGCTCCCTCTCGAGGGTGCAGGAAAGGGTCCTGCCTGCCTCTGCCAGCCTCTGGTGCCTGACGAAGCTCCCAAGGCAACGGCATCACTCCCACCTCTGCCCGTCTCCGCAGCCCATCTCCTCTCTGTCTGTGTCTCCCTTTCTTCCACCTCAAACCTCTCTTTGGTGGACACTTGTCATTGGATCTAGGACCCACTCAGATAATCCAGGACTGTCTCCTCCTGTCAATGCTCTTAATTTAAACACATCTGGAAAGACCTCTTTTCCAAATAAGGTCACACTTAGAGGATGGGGACTCTCAAATACAGTGGGGATCAGTTTAGTTCAGTCGCTCAGTCACGTCTGAGTCTTTGTGACCCCATGGACTGCAGTGCACCAGGCCTTCCTGTCCATCACCAACTCCTGGGGTTTACCCAAACTCATGTCCATTGAGTCTGTGATGCCATCTAACCGTCTCATCCTCTGTCTACCCCTTCTCCTTCTGCCCTCAATCTTTCCCTGCATCAGGGTCTTTTCTAGTGAGTCAGCTCTTCACATCAGGTGGCTAAAGTATTGGAGTTTCAGCTTCAGCATGAGTCCTTCCAATGAATATTCAGGACTGATTTCTTTTAGGATGGACTGGTTGGATCTCCTTCCTGTCCAAGGGACTCTCAAGAGTTTTCTCCAACACCACAGTTCAAAAGCATCAATTCTTTGATGCTCAGCTTTCTTTATAGTCCAACTCTCACATCCATACATGACTACTGGAAAAACCATAGCCTTGACTAGATGGACCTTTGTTGACAAAGTAATGTCTCTGCTTTTGAATAGGCTGTCTAGGTTGGTCTAACTTTCCTTCCAAGGAGTTTCATGACTGCAATCACCATCTGCAGTGATTTTGGAGTCAAAAAATAAAGTCAGCCACTCTTTCCACTCTTTCCCCATCTATTTGCCATGAAGTGATGGGACTGGATGCCATGATCTTTGTTTTCTGAATGTTGAACTTTAAGCCAACTTTTTCACTCTCCTCTTTCACTTTCATCAAGAGGCTGTTTAGTTCCTCTCCACTTTCTGCCATAAGGGTGGTGTCATCTGCATATCTGAGGTTATTGAGATTTCTCCTGGCAATCTTGATTCCAGCCTGTGCTTCTTCCAGCCCAGTGTTTCTCACGATGTACTCTGCATATAAGTTAAATAAGCAGGGTGACAATATACAGCCTTGAGTATTCCTTTTCCTATTTGGAACCAGTCTGTTGTTCCATGTCCAGTTCTAACTGTTGCTTCCTGACCTGCATACAGATTTCTCAAGAGGCAGGTCAGGTGGTCTGGTATTTCCATCTCTTTCAGAATTTTCCACAGTTTATTGTGATCCACACAGTCAAAGGGCTTTGGCATAGACAATAAAACAGAAATAGATGTTTTTCTGGAACTCTCTTGCTTTTTCCATGATCCAGAGGAAGTTGGCAATTTGATCTCTGGTTCCTCTGCCTTTTCTAAAACCAGCTTGACCATCAGGAAGTTCACGGTTCACATATTGCTGAAGCCTGGCTTGGAGAATTTTGAGCATTACTTGACTAGCATGTGAGATGAGTACAATTGTGCCGTAGTTTGAGCATTCTTTGGCATTGCCTTTCTTTGGGATTGGAATGAAAACTGACCTTTTCCAGTCCTGTGGCCACTGCTGAGTTTTCCAAATTTGCTGACATATTGAGTGTAACACTTTCATAGCATCATCTTTTAGGATTTGAAATAGCTCAACTGAAATTCCATCATCTCCACTAACTTTGTTTGTAGTGATGCTTCCTAAGGCCCACTTGACTTCACATTCCAGGATGTCTGGCTCTAGGTGAGTGATCACACCATCGTGGTTATCTGGGTCATGACAATCTTTTTTGTATAGTTCTTCTGTGTATTCTTGCCACCTCTTCTTAATATCTTCTGCTTCTGTTAGGTCCATACATACCATTTCTGTCCTTTATTGAGCCCATCTTTCCATGAAAAGTTCCCTTGGTATCTCCAAGTTTCTTGAAGAGATCTCTAGTCTTTCCCATTCTATTGTTTTCCTCTGTTTCTTTGCATTGATCGCTGAGGAAGGCTTTCTTATCTCTCCTTGTTATTCTTTGGAACTCTGCATTCCAATGGGTACATCTTTCCTTTTCTCCTTTGCTTTTCGCTTCTCTTCTTTTCACAGCTATTTGTAAGGCCTCCCCAGACAGCCATTTTGCCTTTTTGCATTTCTTTTTCTTTTGCATTGAGCAGTGGGGATACCAACCTTCAGAGGGAACCAGCATTCCGTGCACCTGGAATTGTTGGTGGGTGGCATGTTTGACCAGAGCCTCCCGCTGGCACTGACCTTGATGCTCACCTTGCTGCTCCCTCACGCAGGACTGGAGAAGCACTGTGAGTGTGGCCGTGAATGTGGCACAGGAAAGGCTTTGTGCAAGCAGCCAAGGAAGGGCCAGCAGGTTCAACCAGAGGTCTCAAGGAGTCTGTGCCCACCTGACAGAGCTCCAAGCTGAGCCTGGAGTGCCATCCTTTGCAGCCTGAAAAAACGGAGTAATATACTCTATGTGCAAAGGTTTTCATGCCCGCATAGAAATGGGTGGGGAAATAAACTGGAAATTGGTGAAGGGGTCCGTAAATATTTGAGAATGAGAACCATTAATGAATGATAACAAAAAGGTAAGTTAAAACATCACTTGTAAAAAAAACTTATCAAATGGGTTGTTATTTAAAAAATGCTGACGACCACACATTTTCACCCTTGGGTTTTCAAGGCATCCTCTGATTTGTGTCAGTCTGTCTTCCCATTTTGTTCCCAGGTGCCCAGTTCCTCCTGGGCTTGCTGACCACAGAACCCTGTGCTCCAACTTTATAATGAAGGTAGATTTCTTATTTCAAAGGTTTAACGGGATAGCATTTTTTTTAAAAAGAATTGAAGCTGGCTAAATTTAGTGTCTGAAAAATGTCCAGACTGAAAATAGCTCTATTCCAAAACATCTGTCCCCAGGCCCAGACTGCTGGGCTCGGGAAAGGTGGACGTTTCTGCCTGTGTCCCACTAGCAGACTGGTGTCCCCAGCCATGAGTCGTCACTGAGCAGGTGTGTGTTCCTTGTGTGCCCGCCTGTTGCATGGGGCGTGGTCATCCCAGGTGCTGGGCTGCTTCTGACCCAGCCCTGATGAGCCGTGAGGAGGATCACTCTTCCCCTTCTTCTCTTGTACCTCCTGCTCCTTACTGTTCCTCTCTCTTTGCCCTTCTGAAGACATTAAAAAAAGATGAATTATAAGGTTCAAAAACATAAGGCTTTTGCTGGGATTCCTTTCCCTTTCTTCATTCTTATACTAAGTGTTAAATTCCAGCTTCGTCTGATATTTTTTCAAGTTTAATATCTTTTTTCCTTTTTTTAAGAAGTAGCCTTCTGGTAGTCCAGGAGAAGGTTGTTCCTTCATATATGTGGCATAGGGCACTCGGGAACCTGGTGTTTGCATAGAGGCTTTCATATCTCCTCCGGAGGGTGGGGAGGGGGAGAAGTAGGAGGAAGTGGAGGGGGAGGGCAGGAGGAGGCAGGGGAGGAAGAGTTGAGGAGGTGAAGAAGGAGGTGGCTGAACACGTGAGCGTGGGCACCGTCCCCTTGGACGTCACTGGCACGGCTCCCTTCTCAGTCTTCTCTTGTGACACTCGTGCACTCAGCATGGACAGACCTGTCCCTCTTGCTGCCCAGCTGTGTATCCAGAGGCAGAGGTGAGACCTGGTGAGTCTGCCATTGCGCCAGTTGTGGGGTAGGGTGCCCCCTTCACTTGGCTCACCTTTGGAGGGACCTTGTCTGCTGTGGGCCGTGCAGGACGTGTGGAAAGTCAGGGCACTGTCCCCCATGCCTGGGCTTCAGGTGGGCATGGGGCCAGATGAGGGGCTGGGGGGCCCTCAGCTGGCTGCCCTCCACCACGTGCGGTCCATGGGTGGGGATGAGCAGGGGGCATCTGGGAGCCGTGCTTCCTGTCTGCCTTGCTGGCTTCACGCTCTGCTCCCTTGACTTGGTGCTGAGCACAGTGGACCCACGACAACGAGGGGCCTGGATTATTGGGAACCAGTGAAGGGCTGCAGGCAGTGGCTGGGAGGTAGTGGGCTGGTGGTGGCCTGTCTGGGCCCCTGCAATGAGTCCTGTGGGGTGCTCACGGCACATTCCCTCACTGTAGCCTGGTATGGCTACCCCTGCACCAGGCCTACCTCTCGGGCTGCAGGACAGCCTTGCTCTCAAGTGTGTTGGTCCTCTGTCCATTTCAGTAGATGCTTGCTTATTCTGTTTGCCAAGGACTGTTGTCAGAGTGTGGGCACACTCTCAGCCACTCTACTCTTACTGCTTCCCCCTAAACCCTCCGTCTGGAAAGAACACGCTGATTACAGACAAGAGCATCCTTTGACTTATTTGGGTCAAGTATTATCAGCTCTCTGCCACCAACAGGAGAACAGGGGCCTGGGGAGTTGGGGAGCCCTGGCAGCCAGGGGCCCCGGTGTAAGGCTCAGGCTGGCAGCCCTCAGACCCCATTGAGGAGCCAGTACAGTGGTCGCCTTGATGGACCCCCCTCGTCCTCCAGAAGCTGAACTCCACGTGAGCACCTTCCAAGGAAGAGAGACATCAGGTGAGGTCGGAATCCTGTCCCTTCTCCTTAGTGTTCCTCTGGGCTTCGCGGCCCCGACTTGTGGATAATTCGGCTTCTCCATCTGGAATCGGGGTGTAGGATCTTGAGGAAGACTCCTGCGTCCACCTGGTCTACTCTTCCTTCTGGGACAGCAGAGCCAGGAGTGTCTGCAAGATCCCAGGTGTCGCTCAGGGTGCTTGGAAGACAGAGTGTTGGGGAGTGAGACGTTCCTGCCAAGGCCACAGGGAAGGTGCTGGGAGGGAGAGCCATCCACCAGCCCAGAAGCTTCTCTGAATTCTGATTCTCCTGCTCCAGTATTGCAGGTGTATAGAGGCTACCAGTGTGCCAGGTGTGTCCTCTGAGATGATCCAAGATAATAAAATGCCATAAATAATCATTATTTTCCCTGAAGCCTTTAAAAAAAAAATGTGCAGAGAACACTGTGTTTTAGGGCCTGCCACAGGTGAGCTGTGAGGGCGTCTGTGTGGCTGTGAGGAAGTGAGTGTTGAGGAACCCTGACTCATGGGCCCAGCCTGAGTGGATGCCTCATGGGGGACACTGTGTGCCTGAACTGGAGGAGGGACTGGCGGCGTTACGCCCCTGGGAGGACGTAGTCCTGTAGGGCTGTGGGGTGGTCCTGGGGGTGCGAGAGGCACCCTTCAGTATATAAGAGCCAGCACCATGGCTGCTGCAGGGGGGCCGCACCCCCTGCTTCCAGCCCCTCTGTGCTCCTGGCGACCCTTGGGGTGTGGGCATCACTGTATGGCATCGGTTGGCAGCTTGTCTTCCGGATTCTGCTGAGTGGCGCTCCTGAGACTTTATGCCAACAGGCTTCACTGGACCTTACAGGAAGGGACAGGGCCCTGGTTGAAAACTCGGGTCGGTGCAGTTAGGAGGGTGGTGACCCGAGATCCACAGAGACTCCTGCGTGGCTTCCCCACGCCCCGTGTGTCCTGAGCACCTGCACCTCCAGATGGAGCTGAGCCTGGCTAGGGAGGGAGCAGTTAGGTCCTTTGTCCCCAGGGAGGAATCATCAGTGTTCAGAGCAGGAGGCTGGAGGGGTGCCCACCTCCCCACCAGGATAGGATGCATGTCTTTAATTGTCTGGTAAATCAAGTAATTTGTAATAATCTGGGTAACTTTGGGTGAATTTCTGGAAACTTGCTGATCATACAGTCCTTTGAAAAATAACTTTTGGGTGCATAAAAAAGAGGACATTAATGTTTATTACTGATGAATAATTCATTTGATGTGTTTTCTTGTAAATTCTGTATGTGCCAAAATTGTGCTCCACATTATGTATATTTTAGTAAATAAACCAGAAAGACAGTTCTGGTTGAGAATCTGTGGAGGGAGGTAAATATTAAATAAATATAGAGCAATCGTATTACTAAAAGTGTTTTCATGCTCAAGATTATAATTCAGCTCAAGGGACTGCTGTGCCCAAGTATTGGTTCTCTGACCCATGTGGGCGGCCTGGAGGCTGGGGGCAGAAGTGGCACTTCTGGTTCTGGGAAGAATGAACAGGAGTCAGGGGCAGAGTCAGGGAGTCTTCCAGACCTGAGGAATGGGGTGCAGGGGCATCAGGGATGATCTGGGCTCTTGGCCTGAGCCAACAGGGGTGCAGGTCCAGCCCCTGAGGTTGGAGACCACCAAGTTCCTGTGTGGGAGAGTCCTCTGCTCTGTTTTCAAGTAGGATGAATGTAGTTTAATGTACTTAAGAGAAATTTAAGACAATAAAAACATGCATGAATGTTAGCTTGCCAAACCAGACTTTTTGTTGAGGTGTGAAGGTTGGGATCTACTTTTCCCCTTCTCCCTGGATCCATCTTCACATCCGGCCCACCCAGACACCATGGGGCACTGGGAAGAGATGTCTGTTGGACCAAAAATGGGTCCAGTTGACATGTCCTCTGGTGAAGCCTCACATTTCTCAGATGGGGAAACTGAGGACTGGCCCAGAATTCCTTCTCCTCCCCACGGGGCTCTGTGCCTGGCCACACCCTCACCACACTGTGCTCGAATTAGGAGAACGTTCTCACAACAGCTCCCCCACCCCACCCCGCCTCCAGTCTCTCTCAGCTTGAAGCCATCCTACACACAGCTGCTGGGGTAATCTTTCTAAAGCCATTTTTATCATGTTACTTCTCTGCATGCTGTTTTCTGTTGCCTTTTGTCAAATCCAGATTTCTCCTTCCTGGCTCTCAAAGCTTTCTGCAAAATGCGTCCTTTCTGAGGGCTTCCATTATGGGCCTTTATGGAACATTTGCCCCAAAGTGCTGCTCAGATTCCCTGTGGCTGTCTCACTGTTGCCTGCCACCGGGCCTTTGCACATGCCAGACCACCCACCTGGAAGATTTATCAGCCTGTTCCTTGTGTCCCTTTTCTTTCTTGATGTGTGCCTGTTCTGCTTTTCTAACTGTGAAACCCCTTTCTCCTTGGAACTGACCCCTGTAAATGCTTCTTTCCCTCAACTCCAACTGTTCGTTCACTGTCTGCTTTCCTTTAGTAATTAGTTATTCATCTCATAACATTCAGAAGATGTCTTATGTAAGATACTTGAATCCAGCAAACCAGTCATCCTCTAATGATTGGCTGGATTTACAAAAATATACTAGGAAACTCCCGCCCTCCCCAGGAGCTTTCTTTAAAAAAATAGCTTCCTTTATGTACTGGCAGTGATGCAGTTACATGAGATTTATTTCACAGTGGGGTTAGGCTTGTTCTGAGAGTTGACACACGCGTGTTTGATTGGCTGATGGGATATTTTGGCAGATCCCTGAGAGTCCTAAGCATGATACCCAGCTTGGACCCCCCCGCTCCGCCTGCATCCCACGCTTCACTGTGCCGACTTCCCAGGCAGAGCGGCCCCCAGCTGGGGGCAGCTTGCAGCCCTGCACTGCTGCATCTCAGATCAGATGTCCTTGATTTAAAGACTGTGCGTCTTTGACTTCCCCGGTTAGGACTCATGCTTTTCGCAGAATCTAGATGGTGTTGAGGCTGGTGGGAAGCTGTGTGCAGCTCTCTGGGGCTCTGCGTCAAGTTCGCGATGTGGTCACAGACTGTCTGTTCTCTGTGCTTGAGGCCAGCAGGGTGAGCACAGCAGGCTTCCTTGAGGGAACACCCTGCAGCCTCGTTATTGTCACCCTGGTTGGGCAACTGCCTGGTGTGGTGGCTGCCGAGTGAGGACCAGAACTGGCTGAGTGTGCTTGACCATGACATCTGGGCTCGGCCAACCCTCTCTGGGCTTCAGTGACAAATCTGTGAAATGGGGATGAAGATAATTTCTCACTTGACAGATGGTTGTGAAGATAAAAGTGGGGTTACTGAGGCCTGGTGGGCGGGCAGCTGGCCGAGGGGCGTGGGGCTGGGACCAACACGCAGGCCTTTCCTTTGGCCGCACTCCCCATGGACAGCTCTGCCCTGCTCCTGAGTTCTGTTTGCACACTCAAGTGAAAGCACTTTTTACCATACAGAGAGCTATATTTATAAGTAACTCTGCATAGCCCGTATTTATGGCAAAGCAATTTTGAATCACATTCCAAATTTTCTTCGTTTACATCTAATGATCTCTGACTTTTTCATTAGAATGTCTTTTATTTTTATTGTTTAAAGATACTATCTGTGAGCATTTTTGTTAGAGATAATGAAACAGCTTGTCCTCTGAACACATGAGAAGTTCACATAGGCTGCACTGGGAACTTTTAGAAAACGTGAGTTTCCAGGATTCTCTCAAGGCTCTAGCCTTGATGGCTTCATCCTTAATGGGTGTTCCCCGTGGGGCGTGGGACCAGGCCCACCTCCCTCAGCACCATCAAGGGGACAGTGAGCAGGTGGGTGGGGGGCTGGCTTAAATTTCCTAGTGACCTTATGGCGGGTCTGGCTCCTGCAGGGCTGTGCGGGGTCTTCTCTTTGCAAAAGCACGTTTGCCTTGTCTCAGCATAGCCCTACTGCCCTCGGTTGTCTGTCCATGCTTCCCGCTCCAGGTGGGGCAGGGGGCTCATAGCAAAGATGGCTGCATGTCTTCTGGGCACAGAAACCACTCATCTCTTCTGGTTATATTAACTCATGCTTCCCACATCGAGGTTATTTACTCACAACTGATCAGTCACTCTGCTGACGGCCCATAAGCACACCAGCCCCTCACCCTCCTGGTCCCCACCTCCCCAGCCAGCTCACTGACTCTGGCTTCACACTCCATGTGCATGGATGGAACTGGAATAGATGATTCTGGTTGTTCAAGTTATAAACATCCATTTCTCTTCCTCTGTAGTTCTCTGGGTTTAATTATTCATCAAGATCGTATCTAGGTTTCTTATACTGTGATCATTATTTTCCAACCTTGTTGTAGAGACACTGAGGGTTCTCGTTCCCCTGCTAAGCCAGCATGGCAGATGCCATGTGGGCACGTCCCCCCGAGTCCACCAAGACAGGTGCCGCCCTTGGTAAGCCCTTAGCTAGGCCAGCGGATGAAAGGCAGAAGACTCAAGTCAGTAAAATCAGAAGTGGAAGGGAGATATTATGATGGATGCCTAGAAATAAGAGGATCATTGGGGATTTTTTAAAAAAATAATTCTATGCGAACAAATTGGACAACCTAGAAGAAAATGGATAGATTCTTAGAAACATACAATCTGCCAGGACTGAGTCAAGAAGAAATAGCCCGATCAAACCATTAACAATAAGGATATTGCATCAGGAATCAACAGCCTACCAGCAAAGAAAAGTCCAGGATCAGATGGTTTCATGGCTGAATTCTACCAGGCACTCGAAGAACTCAACTCTTTCTTAAAATTGTCTAAAAATGGAAGTAGGTGAAACATTTCCAAACTCATCTTATGAGGCCAGCAGCATCACCCCGACACCAAAGCCAGACAAGACCCCACAAGAAAAGCAAAGCAGGCTGCCTCTCTGTTGTTGTCCATGCTAAGTCACTTCAGTTGTGTCCAACTCTTTACGACCCCGTGGACTATAGCCTGCCTGGCACCTCTGTCCATGGGATTCTCCAAACAAGAATACTGGAGTGGGTTGCCATGCCCTCCTCCAAGGGATCTTACAGACCCAGGGATTGAACCTGTATCTCTTACATCTTCTGCATTGGCAGGAGAGTTCTTTATACTAACGCCTCCTGGGAGTCCAGCTTGATATCTCTGTTATAAAGCTGATCTGAAGATGAAAGCCTGGACCTGTAGGTGCTGGAGGCTTCAAGGCAGGTTTGGGAGGAATGGGTGGCTCTGGTCTGAGGCCCATGGTGCCAGGCAGGGACAGGAAGCAGGATGCTGTAACTGGGTGTCACCTGTATCAGAAGTCTTCTTAGTATTTCCTTCAAATAAAAACTCACTGCTACATCTGTACTTTCTGTATACACTTTGAAGTAATAATGAAGAATTTTCTTTAGGAGGAAACTGTCAACGCTTCTCTCCTTATTCTTGCATCTCAGGTTTGTTATTTAATAAAAATTTAAAAACTAATTACTTTTAATATATATCTTTACATATGTCTTAAAGTAATATTTGCACGTACTTAACATAGTCTTGCCTGGAAAATCCCATGGGTGGAAGAGCCTGGTAGGCTGCAGTCCATGGGGTCGCTAAGAGTGGGACACGACTAAGCGACTTCACTTTCACTTTTCACATTCCTACATTGGAGAAGGAAATGGCAACCCACTCCAGTGTTCTTACCTGGAGAATCCCAGGGATGGGGGAGCCTGGCGGGCTGCCATCTATGGGGTCACACAGAGTAGGACACGACTGAAGCGACTTAGCAGCAGCAGCAACATAGTCAAGGCTATGGTTTTTCCAGTAGTCATGTATGGATGTGAGAGCTGGACTGTGGAGAAAGAAGAGCGTTGAAGAATTGACACTTTTGAACTGTGGTGCTGGAGAAGACTCTTGCGAGTCCCTTGGACTGCAAGGAGATCCAACCAGTCCATCCTAAAGGAGACCAGTCCTGGGTTTCATTGGAAGGACTGATGCTGAGGCTGAAACTCTAATACTTTGGTCACTTCATGTGAAGAGTTGACTCATTGGAAAAGACCCTGATGCTGGGAGGGATTGGGGGCAGGAGGAGAAGGGGATGACAGAGGATGAGATGGCTGGATGTCATCACCGACTTGATGCACATGAGTTTGGGTGAACTCTGGGAGTTGGTGATGAACAGGGAGGCCTGGCATGCTGCCATTCATGGGGTCGCAAAGAGTTGGACATGACTGAGAGACTGAACTGAACTGAACATATGGACAAACAGTGGAAAGTATGTGTTAGTTGCTCAATCATGTCTGACTCTTTGCAACCCCATGGACTATAGCCCACCAAGCTCCTCTGTCCATGGGATTCTCCAGGCAAGAATACTGGGGTAGGTTGCCATGTCCTTCTCCAGGGGATCTTCCCAACCTAGAAATCAAACCCAGGTCTCCTGCATTGCAGGCAGAGCCACCAGAGAAGCCCCAGACAGTACAAAGTAAAGAGCAGCAGTGTTTTGCTCCACCTCTTTCAGCCCCAGGCCCAGGAGAATCAGTGGTAACTAGTTTTAAATAGACTTTATATTTAAAAGCAGTTTTTGGTTTACAGAACATTAAGAGGAAGGCAAGTGATTTCTCACATACCATACCGTTGTCCTGCCGTGCACAGCGCCCCCGTCATGAATGTCCCCGCCAAGCAGTGCATCTTTACAACTGATGAAGCTCCACGCACGCGTCGCCGCCGCCCAGAGCCCGTGGTTCACATTAGGATTCTCTCTTGCCGTTGTCCATTCTGTGGGTTTGGACAAGTGTATAATGACTTGTATTCATCATTATAGTGTCCCACAGAAGTTTCATTGTGTGACTCACTTTTTACTATGTATTTTCAGGTCTTCACAGATGATTTCCATGTCTCCTAATTAACCTACTGTAGATGTTGTTAACTGTTTACCGTGTCTTCCCCTTCCCTCCATATAACCTGGTTACTCCTGCTGGGTTCTTCTCTCTGCTGACTCATTAGCTTTCATGGATAAGCTCCACCTTCTCCCTTATTCTGTTGGCTCTGGTGGTATCACTTGACATCCGTTCTGTGCTGTGAGGCATCGGCACCACTCACTCAGTTACTTACTTTCAGCAGCATTTGTCAGGGGTGAGTCCATTTAAGTTCTGTTTAGAAATCGTGGTTAATTTTCCTGCTTCTCCTATGAGCTGAAGACGGAAAATAGCTGTTTGGAGTTGATGTAAATACTCCAGGGGCCGTTGCTCAGAGAGAACCACCCTCCTTGGTCCTTCGCCAACTGACTGGCAGACCGGAGGTTTTCTTCCAGAATCTTTGTTCTGATTTTTTTCAGAACCAACTGCTTTCTGGGTGTGAACTGCAGCCTCACTCTTTTAACTCTTCTCTTGGCTGTTCTGACCTACAGTTCTTCAAAGATCTTGTCTTTCTCTGTCTCAGCTTTTACCTTCCTTTAGTTGCTGCATGTCTTCAAATAATTCCTGAGAAAATAAGAGTAGAAGATAACTTTTCTGTTCTTGCGCATCAGAAATGCTGCCCTCATTATGTGTGAAAGTTTGGCTGGGTATTGAATTCCAGTGTCAAAATAATTTTGTCTGAGAATTTTGAAGGCCTTTTCCCATTGTTTCCTGTAGTTTAGTGTGGAAAGTCCAGTTCTGTTTCCTTTGCTATAACTGACTTCTTTCTGGACATTTTTAGCTTTCTCTTATGTTTGCGTTCTAAAGATTCACATACATGGGTGTAGGTTTTTCCCTGTTTCAGTCATAATGCTGGGCCATGTGGGTGCTTTTGGTCTGAAATTATGATCCTGGCTTTTGTAAACGCTCATGTACTATGTCCTTGACAATCTATTACCTTCAGTTTCTAGTACCATCTATTTTTTCTGTTATTTTTTCCTTTCTTTTCTCTTCTCTTTTATCTTTCTGAAACTCTTCTTCTTCAGATGTAGGACTTTCCCCAGATAGACTCTTAATGTCCTATGTCTTTTCTATTATATACTTTTGAGTCTTTTTTATATTTTTATATTACTTTCTAATAAATTTTCTCAATACTATCTTCTATCAAAATGTTATTCTCAGCAATTTTCAGTTTCTAAGACTTCTTTTTGCTCTGTTTCTTTTTTCATGGCCCCAGATCTTCTCAGATTCCTTTGTGGAGACTAACTTGCTGGGTTTTCCTTTTACTCTACTTCCTGCAATGTCTCTTTCACCTTTTCTGTCACTGTGGCTCTGGTTCTGTGTCTGGAGGTGGAGCTGGTCACCAGGGGGGCTTCTCTTCAGGGCGGTTGGGCACAGAGCTGGCTGTGTTGCTGGAGAAGTTCTAAATGCAGAGTTCAGGTCTTCATTTAGAGCAAATCAATTCTGGTTTTGAAGCGAAGAAGTTCCGATTTTCCCAGTGGGTTGTGGGCAGGCTGCTGGGCATCTTGGGTGAAGGGGTGTGAGGACGATGCGGTCGCTGAGTTTCCCAGGCCTCTCTGCCCTGTGGGCCGTCTGGGGCCCAGGCCTCCCTGGGCAGCTGGGCTCGCGTCCTGGCTGTTGCCTGCCCCGCCACCTCCTGGACTCTGCGTCCTCAGCCCCCTTCTCCCTCCATGCAGCGCTTCACGCGGTACTCCAGCACCCGCTTCTTTCACGTTCACAGATTTCCTTCTCCACAGAGCCCTTGGCGGTCACCTGGCGGGGTGGTGAGGTCTCAGAAGGAAGAGGAGGCTAGTAAATTAAATGCCCGAGTACCTCAAGTCAGACGTGAACCACTTTTCAGTTTGAAGAGTAATAGGATTCTCTGGCATTATTAAATGAGATTGGCCAGAAGTTCACTAAGGTTACTGTTTTCCTGTCTCTCCTAAGCCCTTTTCCTGAAAGGTCTGCGTGTGTGTTTTCACATTTCACAAGTAGACCTACGGATGCTGGGGGAGCAGAGTGCAGGGACCGATGGTGGTCGGAAGCCCTGTGATGTGTGCTGTGGCGAGCGTGTCGCTTTGATTCCCGAAGCAGGCATAACAGTGATGGAGGCGGACAGTCGTCCTCCCGCGTGGGAATGTGCATGTCCTTGGCCTGTGCATGACCTTCATTACAGACAGCACAGTGAAGCACGCAGTATGGTGCAGGTTCCCTTTCTCCTTAATGCTGGTCCTGAGGCTCAGGGTCCCCACTCCTCAGTGTTCTCGTCCCATCTCTGTCCTCACGATACACCGCCCTGGCCCCTGGGGGAAAGGGTGCATCCATCTCTGGGGGATGCTCAGGACAAGGGTGGGAGAGGAGAGGCTGGCACTAGGGGCCGGGCACCGTGTGCTGGTACCAGTCAGGTGGTCCTGAGTTCTTTCTCCACCAGACCTGAGGAGGACCCCTCACATTGTCGTCTGGCGGATCATCAAGAGTAGTTTTGGATGGAAGATCACCGTGACTTTGCTGTAACACTTTCTGGGAATCAGTGGCTTGGGTCTCTGTGTGAAAAAGGTTTCTCATGCTTAAATCTCAGCAGATAAAACAGAGAACAGAAATATGCTGGACCCAGTTTCAGTACAGCAAGAAGTTGTACTTACTCATGGAAACATCTTTTAAAAGAACTCTATTGTGACGTGGTAAAAATTTAATCTTTATGTTTAAAATTGTTAATAAAAATTTGCATCAGCCCCAAGGATCCTGTATCAAACCAATACAATATTGTAATTAGCCTCCAATTAAAATAAATAAATTTAAATTAAAAAAATTTTTGCAGTATCTCTGTGAAACACTTGGAACCTCATGGTCACAGTAGGTCTTATTTCAATTCACATACATTTCTTTGTTGCAGGGAAGAATGAAATGACGATCAATAAAAACTTTCAAGCGTAAAGTATATTACTTTAGGATGAAATCCTTTGGGGTAAATGGAGTGGAATTAAGAGTTGAAGGCGTAAAAGAAACAGTGTAAAATTTCTAACTGCCTGGTTCACACACAGCTCAGAGTTGGACTTGCCCCCTGCCAGGAGCGCAGTCTGTCTGTGGGGCTTGGTCGGTCTGCTCGGCCTCAGTATCACGGCAGGCAGCCTGGAGCACTGAGGCCCCTGAACAGATATAGTCATTGTGAGGCCACTGGATGCATAGAGAAGAACAGGGGAGCAGTTTCATTTAATGGCAGTCAATATGCTATTCTAGGAATTAAATCATTTGCAATGCTCTAGTAGTCACTTAAAAATTTTCAAAGGGTGCTTGAGAAAAAATCACGAAGACCAGTAGTTTGGGGAATCGGGAATCAGGGGTCTGATGTTCGGGGAGCATGGGGATGGCGGGTAGGAGCAGTGGGAAGACCAGCTCTGGACGCAGAGGCTGGGAGGGCCCACAACCCCCACCCCCAGCTCTGGGGAAACATCCCCTGCCTTGGCCCTCTATTATACTGATTTGAGAAACCTAGTTTTTAGAGAAAGAGTTACCTCTTATTTAAGCCAAGTGCAGTGCTACCATATTCAGATAATCCTTTTTGCACAGGGATAAAGGGCCCTCTGCTCAGGGAATTTATGAATAGTGCTGCCTGAATCCGAGGGGCTGCAATGGGCCGTGCTGTCTTCCTGGTGAAGGGAGAGCCGCCCAAGGGAGTGGCATGGATGTGGCACCTTGAAGTGGGTCATGTTGGGCCAGGGGTCCATATCTTCGAGGCTGTTCCTGGGAGAGATTGTCTGAAGGGATCTGGGAAGAAAGAGAGATGGTTATGGAGATGAACGCATAGAGGATGGGCCAGGTGATCCGGAGAGACACAGCTGGCATCAGGTCAGGCCACGTCCAGCATCAGTGCTGCTGAAGAGGGGGTGAGCCTGCCTGGCGGGGAGCTGGGCGTCCCTCCCCAGGGCACACAGAAGTGCCACAGAGTGCCTCGTGCATGCAGAACTCGCAATAACCCTGTGCCTGCCGTGGGCCTGGAAAAGGCTGACAAGAGTCAGGGCAATGGAAACAGACACCTTCCTTATTGCGGTGTTGAACTTCAGCTGATAATCTCCTTGTTTAAAATAACAGGGAGGATGAAGCAGAAAGGAACTGGCTCATAAGTAAAGCAGGGGTCTCGCAGTACCAGAGTTGTCCAGCCGTCCTGGCTACGTCCCTGGCTTCTCACAGGCCCACGCCTTCGTTCCCTTGGTACGTTTGTGTCTGCTCATTTCCCCAGCTATGTTAGGGTGTAAGTATGTTAGATGAGGGCTTCCCTGGTGGCTCAGATGGTAAAGAATCTGCTTGTAATGTGGGAGACCTGGTTCGAGACCTGGATTCAGTTCCCAGGTTTGGAAGATCCCCTGGAGGAGGGCATAGCAACCCACTCCACTTTTCTTGCCTGGAGAATCCATGGTCATAGGACCTCGTGGGCTACAGCCCACAGGGTCACAAAGAGTCAGACACCACTAGGCAGGCGACTGAGCAACACCATGTTAGGTGACACTGTCAGAATAACACCACGTTAGGTGACACTGGGTGTGGGTCCCGTCCTCCAGGAACCCGCTGTCAGAACTCTGTCTGCACACAGTTCCCGGCCTTCTGAGGGGGGCCAGCAGCTGCCACTCACTCGCTTCCCTCTGCCTGGAGGGCCCTGGGCGTGGCCTCTGAGCAGCAGCACGTGCTGTGGGGCCGTGGTTTCATCTTAGGTCCTCTTTAGACAATGACTCCTTTCACAGCACCTTTTAAACACTCAGTAGTTTGCGTATTTCCTTTGATGAGATTAAAACTGACCTAAACACTTATTATATACATTTGTCACTATGGTGTTTAGAAAAGAACTCTCAGTTTCATCTAAAATCCATCACTGTATCTTCTGAGACAATATTAACAAGATTCTAACTATGGAGTCCTCGAGTGCCGTGTGGCCTCGCGCTGATCCTGAGCTCAAGCTGTTCTGTTTTACGACGAGTTCGTAAAACTCATCTGCATGTTGTGGGCCAGTCAGTTTTCTAGCCGTTGCTGATGTAGAAGCTGCAGCAAGTTATCCAGATCTAGAATTAGTGATTTTCAAGGTGGATGAAATACTCTTCTATTGGAAGAAGATGCCATCTAGGACCTTCATAGTGAGAGAGGAGAAGTCAATACCCAGCTTCAAAGCTTCACAGGACTGACCCTCTTGTTAGGAGCTAATGCAGCTGGTGACTCTAAGTTGAAGCCAGTGCTCCTTGACCATCTGAAAATCCCAGGGCTCTTACGATTATGCTAAATGAACTCTGCCTGTGCTCTGTAAATGGGACAGCAAAGCCCGGATGACAGCACATCTGTTTACAACATGGTTTGCTGAATATTTTCAGCCGACTGTTGAGACCTGCTGCTCAGAAAAAATTATTCCTTTCAAATTATTCCACTCAGTGACAATGCCCCTGCTTACCCAGGAGCTCTGATGGAGAGGGACAATGAGATGAATGTTTTTTTCGTGGCTGCTGACACAACATCCATTTTGCAGCCCACAGAGCAATCAGGAATTCCTACTTTGAAGCCTTATTATTTAAGAAACACATATCATAATGCTAAAACTGTATACCATAGACAGTGACTCCTCTAATGGATCTGGGCAATCAAATCAAGTCTACTAAAAATCTGCTGGAAAGGATTCACAATTCTCAGTGCTGTTAAGAACAGTTGTGGTTAGTGGGAAGGGGAAAACATATCAACACAAACAAGAGTTTGGAAGAAGTTGGTTCTGACCCTCATGGATGACTTTGTGGAGGTCCAAGACCTCAGTGGAGGAAGGAACTGCAGATGTGGTGGAAACAGAAAGAGAACTAGAATCAGAAGTGGAGTCTGAAGATGGGACTGAACTGCTGCATCTCATGATGAAACCTGAAGGATGAGGAGTTGTTTCTGAAGGATGAGCAAAGAGGGAGGCTTCTTGAGATGGAATCTACTCCTGGTGAAGATGCTGTGAAGGTGGTTGAAATGACAAGAGGATTTAGACTATTCAGTAAAGTTAGTTGATAAAACAACAGAAGAGCTTGAGAGGATTGACCACAGTTTTGAAAGATGTTCTGCTATGGATAAAATGCTATCAAACAATGTTGCTGCTGCAGAGAAATTGTTCGTGGGAGGAAGGGGTCAATCAATAAAGTGGATCTCGCTGTTGTCTTAATTTAAGAAATTGCCACCCCAACCTGCAGCAGCTGCCACCCTGATCCATCAGCAGCCATCAACATCAAGGCCAAGACCCTCCACTGACAAAAATATTACAACTTGCTAAAAGTTCAGCATGTCTTTTTAGCAGTAAAGTACTTTTTAATTATGTATAATTTTTTTATACCTAATGCTGTTGTATACTTAACAGACTAAGGTATAGTATGCAGACAACTTTTACATGCACTGGGAAACCAAAATTTCATGTGATTCACTTCATTGTAGTGGTTTGAGACCTCACCCCATAGCTCCTAGTGTCTCTGAACTATGCCTCTATTGCAGAAAGAACTTGAAAATTAGGGGGAGTAGGTGGCACTCGCATCTCTCCCCCCACCCCAGCTTCAATACAAGTTTGTCTATTTTTACCTGTATTTTATATAAGGAATTTTGTGTATAAGTTTATATAATTCAAAGGCAAAAAAAAAAATTGGTAACATGAACTAGAAGATTTTCAGCTAGTCCTTCTATGACTAAGATGATTTGATAATTGATATATTTTAAGTACTGTGTTTGGTAAAGACCTTGCTTTCCTTTGGTATGTATGTAGTTTGTTGAGAATATTCTTAAGCCTGTTGCACCAGTAGCTGGAAAATGAAGACATTATTCACCAAGTAGCTCTATAACAGTTGGGTCCCCCAGTTGGTAGAGGCAGTTTCTGTTGAGATATTGTGCTGGGAACAAACTAATCATTTGCCAAAAGCATGGCATTTGACTTGACTGACTTAAATGACATTGCAATACAGCAGCTCTTAGGGGCAGATGAATTTCAGTGTAGATTAGGTTCTAACACAACATCTAAAAAAGATCCTGAAATAACAGTGAATTAAAGATATATATATATAAACAAAGGCCAGCCTGGGAGCATGCATGGCTCTGTGCACGTTTCTTCAGCGTCACGGATATGGACGTCCTCTAGCTTGTCGCTCTGCCTCTTTCAGCCTGGGTCTTGTCTCCTGTGCCAAGATGGGTGCCAGCCATCATATAAACTTTCCACCCAGCACTAAGAAGGGCTATTGTTAAGCACTCCCTGTTATTAAGCACCTGTCTTAGGGGTCACACAACATTTCTGCTACCATCTTACCTTACGAAATGTAGTCAGTGGCCATTCCTGTCTTCAAGATAAGCTGGGAAAGGCAGTATTCATCCTAAAGCAGGAATATGCACACTTCTATAAAAGGTTGGATAATAAATATTTTAGGCTTTTCAGGTCATTTCATCTCTCTTGTACTTCTCATCTCTGCCATTATCTTCTGAAAATATCCCTGGCCACACATATATGAATACACATTGCCATATTCCAAGAAAACTTTATAGATACTGAAAATTGAATTCTATATAGTTTTCACATGTCATGAAACATTATTATTTTGGTTCTTAAAGTCATGTAACAATGTGAAGACTATTTTTATCTTATGGCCCATATAAAAACAGGGTGTAGCGACTGATTTTTGACAAGAGTGTCAGGTTTATTCAGTGGGGAAAAAATAGTGCCTTCAACAATTGATGCTGGGAAAATGGGATGTCCACATGCACCAGAGTGAATCTGGACCCCTACCTCATACCATATACAGACATTAACTCAGTATGGATCAAATACTGTAAGAGCTGAAACCCTTAGAAGAAAACATAGGAAAAAATTTTTTATACTGTTGGTATGGCAATGGTTTCTTAGATACAGCACCAGAAATACAGGTAACAGAAGAAAAAAAAAAAAANTTTGGAGCCCCCAAAAATAAAGTCTGACACTATTTCCACTGTTTCCCCATCTATTTTCCATGAAGTGATGGGACTGGATGCCATGATCTTTGTTTTCTGAATGTTGAGCTTTAAGCCAACTTTTTCGCTCTTCTCTTTCACTTTCATCAAGAGGCTTTTTTATGTATTGGTACCTGTGTACATTTTTGAAATTTTTCTTTTCAAATCTGCCAATTTTTAATATTTTGCCATATCTGCTTTGTTATCTCTCATGTATATAGATATATCCATATATTATCCACTTATATAGTTTTCTGAAAAAATGTTCTAAATAAGCTGAAATTACATTTTATTATGCTACTTTGTCTTTTAAAACTTTAAAGTTCATTTCTTTAGACTAGGAAGGTATGTTATATATCCAAAGGAAATTAAATCACTATCTGAAGGCAATGTCTGTACTGCCTTGCTCATTGCAACATCATTTACAAGCCAAGATAGAAACAACCTAAACGTCCACTGCTGGCTATATATGCACAGTGTACACATACCCGATGGAATATCAATAAGCCTTCAAAAGGAAGGAAATCCTGCCTTTTGATAACAGGGATGGAACCTGAGGGCATTATGTTAAGTGAAATGTCAGAGAAATATCAGTATGGTATGATCTCACTTATATGTGGAATTAAAAAAAGAAAACTAGAATAGAACCAGTTGAGCTCATAGAAGCAAAGGATAGAATGGTGGTTGCCCAAGGCACCTGTGTTGGTCAGAGGTAAAAGCTTCCAGTTACAGGATGAACAAGTCTGGGGGTCTGACATCCAGCTAGGTGACTGGTTAGTTGTGTATTATACACCTGAAGTTGCTCTGAGTTTAGAGCATTGATGTTCTCATTCCAACAGCAACAACAAGAAGCGGTACCCATGTGAGGTGAAGGACTTGTTAAGTAACACTTCACAATACATACATGTGTCAGGTCTTCATATCTAGACCTTCAATGCACAGTGTTGTGTCTGTGTGTCTGCTTTATTTCAGTGTGTGCTCAGCTTTGTCCGTCTCTTTGTGACCCCATGGGCTGTAGCCCACAGGCTCCTCTGTCCATGGAATTCTCCAGCCAAGAATACTAGAGTGGGTAGCCATGCCCTTCTCCAGGGGATCTTCCTCGCCCAGGGGTGGAACCTGTGTCTCCTGCAATGGCAGGGAGAGTCTTTACCACTGAGCCACCTGGGAAGCTTATGTTTCAGTAAAGGTGGGCAAAGAGAAGCTGTGCATCTGTCCCCCAGTCACTCGGTGGTGGCTCCCTGCGGTGACTCTGGGCTCCTAGGCTGCTTTGCCCACAGGCAGGCGCTCACCAGGCAGTTCACTGCTTTTCTGTTGGTGCCTGATGAGTTATGAGTATGGCCATGTTCTGAACTGTGTCCAACCGGGTGCTCTGTGGGAAGGTTTAAAAAGTCCCTGAGTGCAGTGGTGTAGACAGGGCCATGTCAGGGTCCCAAGAGAAGGGAAACGTGTACCCTGAGTGATGCGGGGGACTCCGGGGACCAGGCAGGCGCAGAGCTGTCACCTCGTCTGCAGACACGTCCCTAGCCATGGGCCTTCCAGTGAACAGAAACACAGCATGGGGGCAGGAGGAAGTGCAGCGTGCTGGGCTGGGGAGTCCGAGCCCCACCGTTAAATAGCTCTGGACAGAGGCCCTCGGAGTCCCAGCCACAAGTTGCCTCTTGTGGGTATCACTCTCTGAGGTGATGGCGGAAGCAGGGAGCCCCAAGAGGCTGGGTCCTGTGACCAGCAGCTCATGGTGTGTCCAGAGGCTAGGACTTGGATCGGGGTCCCTGGTCCACATGAGGGGCTGTCTTGAGACCTGTTCCAGCCTCCTGTTGTTTCCTGAGCGGAAGCCCAGCCGTTTGGACTTGTACCTGGTTTGTTCATATTTCCTTATGTGTATGCTAAGCCTCCTTACTGTAAATATTTTTAAAACTATGTAAATAGTGTTTATGGTTGCACAACATTGTGACTGTATCTGTACTTAGTGACATTGAATTGTGTGCTTAAAAGAGGTTAATGTGGTAAATTCCATGTCTATTTTACCACAATAAAAAGTATGTAGGGAGATGCTGATGATGCAGATGATTCCCTGACTAATACACCACTTTTTAAAAATGTTTTACTGATGCTGGAAGAGCCAATACATAAGGATTTCTCTGTCTTGGAAGCTCTACCCTGCACGGGTGTTTATAGTCACTGTAGGTATTTTCTGGTGGTGGTATAGATTTTTAAGAAGTGATGTCATTATAACACTTCATGTTTTCTCCTATGTCTTAGATTTTAAAGGATTGAAATACATGATTGTTGATATATTGGAGCTTCCAAAATACATTTTCTTAATATTTTTTGAAGTTTTTTTGCTTGTATCTCACTGCAGGGATCTCCAGCATCTCTCATAATTAAAGATTATGGTTATAGTTATATTTGTAGTCATCCCGAATTTTGTCCATCCATCACATACATTAAATGTGTTTTGTTAGAGGGCTTGTACTTCATTCGTCTTGCCTGGAGATATGAAAATAATCCAAACCTATTTCCGAATGGCCAATAGGAATAGGATTCTGTGTCTTGGACCAGAAGCACAGAATATAAGGTAGAAATTGTCTTCAGGAGCATCGCCAGATGCTCCTGCCCCACACTTTGCCTGTTATATTTAAAATGAAACTGACTTTGTGAAGTATCTGCACCCTAAAATGGAGAAGGAGCTTCTTCCTACCTCTGTTTCTGCTTCTAGAAGACTCTCCACCAGTACCTGCCCCCACTTCCCTGACTATCTTTCTCCTCCTGTAACTCACAGAGTTCACTGTTTCTAAGGAAACCCCCTGGAATCAACCCATCAGCTGTTAGGAGCTTGCATACTTGGATCCTCTGAGAGCTGGCTTTGAATTTATTTGCAGATTTTTTTTTTCGTTGGTGGAACACTCGTGTGTTTGTGTGGCATAGCAGCGAGGAATATGGGTTTGGAGCCACATAAATCTAAATCTAATTATGACCTCACCCTTACTGTCTTATACCAGCAGATGAGTCACTTGTCCTCAGTACTGGTTTCCTTACCTGAAAAGAGAGGCTTGTTCTAGTTCGCAGGGTGATTGTGTGCGTGGAGCCCGCGGCGTGGCACACAGAGCAGGATCAGGGCACAGATGTGTCTGCGTCCCTCACCTCTGTGCTCTGTCCCCTCACGGGCCAGCAGTGCTGCTCAGTGGATGCTCAGCGGATGATAGTTCTGCCGAACCTAGATTACTGAGCCAGGGGCCAGTGTCACAGGAAAAACCCGTTGTCTCTGATGATCGTGACTTCCTCAAATAAAGTTCCACTTGTAACGCAGCCACATTGTTCTGCATCCCCGATGTATTGTTGCTATTGGTGTAATAACAACAGCTGTGTAACCGGTGTGTTGAAGTATAAATTTTCCTTTGTTTGGTGCTCTTTCTTCATTAATTACAGTATTCTCCCTCCAGAATGACAATTTGTAGTCCTGAATGGGGTCCCTGCCTTCCTGATGTGCAGCCCCGTCTGATGGGGAGCTGGCGCAGGGAGGCCGTGATACACCGGCACATCTGGGCTCATCAGGGTTCCACTGATGGTGCCGGAGCAGCGTTTCTCATCCCCACTGGGGACCTTCCCAGATGCCTTTTAGAGTCATAAAGGATGATAAAGACAAAGGGCCATTGCCCATAACCTGAACTTTGTGAGTCTTTCAGGCAGTGTAATGAAAACCTAAGTCCCTGTTCACTTCCTGTGTCTGCAGCTTTGACCCCACCTTGCTGGGCGGCTGGCCGGGCTGGTGTCCCTGTGGGCAGTGTCCCCGGTCTGTGTGCTCTGTGAGCCTCCTCACCTCCCAGGTTGTTCCTTTCACTAGGAAACACGCTTTCCTGCTGCTTCTCTGCAGGACCCCTCCCGCCTTCCTAAGAGTCACGTTTTGGTGCCTGTAGACATCCAGGGTTTGGGCTTTGCACTCCCACCGACACCTGCATGTTAAGGGGGGCACGCGTGTGAAGGGGTCAGGCCAGTCCTGCCCGCACACGCCCTGGCCCCCAGGCCCTGAGTTTCTGGGGGCTCTGTCTCCATGTTACTGCCTGCATCTTGGTCCCCAGTTGTACTGGTTGTCCTGGCAGTCATAGTGGCAGTGGTGCTCATTTGTGTCCGATAGGTGGGCATGAAGTTCAAGGGTCAGTGCAGGGGCGAGGTGACTTGGTCAGGTCCAAGTAGCTGGTAGGTGGCGGGAAAGGAACTGAAAGTCAGGTTTTGCTGGCATCGAGCCCACCCTCCTCTTGTCTTACGGTGCTCCCCACCCCTATCCAAAAATATCTCTAAGGCAGCGACAGTGAAGAGACTTGTGTGTTTTCCTCAGTTCAGCAGGTGAATGAGCTCTGAGCTCTGCTGTCCTGTGTGCCACTGGTGGGCAGTGCTGTGCTGGACCTCGAATGGATCTCGTATTAAGTGTTCTTTCCCTGACACGGTAAAAAAATCAGAACGTGGCACCCATCTGCTTTATTTGGATCAAACTGCCTTTCAGAAACTCTCATCTCACTGTTTCCTTTTCACATGCTATGAGCTCGTCTGTTTACAGATCACCTCCTTTCCAGGCTTGGTCCTGGGTGATGATGCTTTGTGATGATTTTGGAGATGACCACAGAGATGCCCTGTCACCGCTGTGGATGAGCCACACCGGAGGGAAGCATGGCTTCCTCTGGTTCTGGTCAGAAGTGCTGTGTGTGAGCCCCGCGGGGCTCCAGCCGCAGGCCAGCAGGAGGGCTGATGTTCTCTGCTGTCCAAAACACGTGCTGGGGCTGGGGAGGAGGGGCTGGCCATGAAGCTTCCACCAGCCCTATGGAACGCATTTTGTCCTTTTAAATCAGAATGTGAGAAACACTGATCTCAGTGCCTTATGGAGAACTGTTTAATTGGTGACACAAACACGGATTTCTTTTCAGATGAGTTTTTGTTTTATAGTGATTTGGGCACAACATTGAGGAAACTGAGTAATTTGGGAAATGATAAAATTGATCATATCTTCCGAATTGAAATTTTACTTTATTCTTTCTGAGTCTTGTTTGTTTTTCATACATAATTGATTGTTTCATGGATTCCCAGGCAGAGTGATGGTGCATCAGCATGTATCTGTGCTTCTTTTCCTCTGACTGTTTTCAGCTGCCCTGGCTGCCAGAAGAAGAGACCAGGCCAGGGCTCCAGCGTGGGTGTCTGCTTCTCATTCTGGAGGCTGGCCACCTGGGCCCGGGGTCGGCGGGGCTGGATCCTGGTAAAGCCCCTTCCCCTCTCCTTGCCTGACCTCAGGGCTTCTGCCCTCCTCCTCCTGTCTCTTTTCTTATTAGGCCATGAGTCCTTTCAGCTGGGGCTCCACCCTTAGGACCTTGTAGGACCTTAATTACGGCCTTAAAGGCCCTGTTCCCAAGCAGTCACATTGGTAGTAAAGGCTTCAGCAGATGCATTTTGCAGGGACATAGTCCACAACACTGCTTAAAACACACATGGAAACCTATCTTTCTGCAAATTAAAATGGTCGTTGAGTTCAGTTGTAGGAAAACAAGTTCATTCATAGTATCATTGCTGATTCTCATGTTTTAGTAGAAGAGTAATAATAGCTTATGTGACCAGACCAGAGTTAAAACAGGTAGTGGCTTAGTTTTTCATTGTTATAATGTATAGGTATTACCAAGATGAATTAGTTGTTTTAAGTATGATGCAAACAACTCAAAAGGTAGAGGTATAGTTTCAGGACAGGCTAGATCATTTCCGTGAGAATGTGGTTCAGGACTGAAGACTGGACAGTTCCTTAGCATTTGCAGGTAAAGCAGAGCAGAGAGCTGCCTTTGATGACGTGCCTCTAATGGGGCAGGCTGCTCAGTCAGGCTGTTTGGTGTCGGTCTACTTCCTTCCTTTTCACAGAAAAGTCCCCAGTGCTTGGAAAGCTTGCCTCTTGTCCAGTACCACACAGTGGTGGTGCCATTATTTGAATGTGGGCTTATTTTAAAATTTGATATGTGATCCAACTGAAGGATGTTAGAATTTCCAGTTGGAAACGCCGGAATCTAAGTGAATCCTTTCTAACTATGCTGTGTCTGTCTTAACAATATGCTGCCATGAGTTATGTATGGATTGATTCTGCTTACACTTCTGTCCTGGGTATCAAGGAAAGAGGTGTTGCAGAATTTATGCTAGAAAGGAAGGTTCTACAAGCCATGATTTCCAAGGAAAGCAGGTAAGGTGAGGCAGAGAGCTGTGGCGACTTCAAGTCTTCTTAGGAAACACTGCCAGGGTCAGACACCACCCAGAGGTCAGAGACATGGCTCACTCTTGTACACAACAAGAGTGCCTGGAAAATCAGAATGCTTGTGTGTTCAGTCCTTGATAAAACTAGACCGGGAATTCAGAGGTGGTACATTAGTACCAGGCTTCCCAGGTGGTAAGTGGTCAAGAATCCGCCTGCCAATGCAGGAGACGCTGGTTCGATCCCTGGGTCTGAAGATCCCCCAGAGGAGGAGATGGCAACCCACTCCAGTATTCTTGCTTGGGAAATCTCATGGACAGAGCAGCCTGGCTGGCTACAATCCATGGGGTCACAAAGAGTTGTTCACAACTGAACACAGGGCATACCCCTGGAACAGTGGCAGGAATTTGTGTTGGATGTAAACTGACAGCTGGAGGTAAGGCAAGACCACTGAGAAGCCCTATTTCCAGTCCTAAGATTGAAGCTTAAGTAGAAAAGAGATAACACCCCTCCTTCCTACACTCTAGTAATAGGCTACAAGATTCCCTACAGCCTGTAAGAGCTAAGAGGGAGATTCGTGAATCAGTACCACCCAGTCCTCTGTAAGTAAAACGTTAAAAATCAATTTGAGGACACGGGAAAGGTCTGCACACACCCTATTGAGCAGGACGGCCTGCGAATCCCGCAATTGTAGCTTGTCTGCGCATGCGCTGCGCGCTCACTAGGGCTCAGTTGGTGGAGCGGGCACGTGGCCGCACACGTGACCCTGCGCCCAGCAGCCCGCAGCAACCGGGCCTCGCGGCTCCTCATGGGGCGCCGCTGTCCCGGCTCTGACTGAAGGGGGCTGCCTGTGCCCGGGTTTCACAGTCACCCTGCTTTAAGGTAAAGGTTTCTGTTTTGTGGGGCGCTGGGGTCTGACTGGATTTCCGTTTTTCTTGGCCCGTGACTTACTCAAGGGCCAGGTCACGGCCGCCTCCGGAATCTGTACTTTGGGCTCGAGGGCTCTCCTGGGCCCCGGGCACCCCGAGGGAACGGGCTTTGAGGAGCACGGAAAACGAGGGGCCTGAGGGAAGCTGTTGTCGGAGATTCGGGCCGGCTGAGGGGGAACAGCCAGCAGGGCTCCCTGTCAGGAGAAGCGGGCCTGTGTGCAGGGGCCCGGGGAGTGGGGCGCGGGTCGGGTGGCCTCGGGGACCAGGGAAGCGGCTGCTCAGTGCCCAGTCAGGAGGGACGTGCCCACCGCCCACTCAGGACCCCTGTGAGGTTGCAGGCGCAGACGGTGAGGGCTGAGATCTGAGGACCTCGGTGACGGGAGAGGCTCCGGCTCGACTCGGACCCCGGAGAGCCGGCCCGTCTGCTCCCTTCTCAGGGTGGGCGCAGGGTGGCCGTGCGTTCAGCTCGAGTCCTCGCGGGTTCACCTTGCGGCCGCCTTGAGGCCAAATGTCAGCTCCTGGCGTCAGTCCCTAGGAGAGAAAGAGCTAAAGAATGGAATTAGCTCATTCGGTTTTCAACAGATAAGGACATTCTCTTTATAGACCAGGGCCTTCCCTGCTGGCTCAGCGGTGGAGAACCCATCAGCAATGCAGGGGATGCGGGTTCGACCCCTGGGTCAGGAAGATCCCCTGGAGCAGGAAAAGGCAACCCACTCCAGTATTCTGCCTGGAGAATCCCGTGGAACGGAGGAGGCTGGGGGACTACAGTCCATGGGCTCTTAGAGTCAGACAGGACTGAGTGACTGAGCACGTTATAGACCAGAGAGGGACTTCGGAAATGAGGTGGTTCCGCCCTTGGAAGGTTCAGACTGTTGGAACAAGACCCGGCATCCAGGGGACTCACATACCCAGTGTCTGCTGAGAGCTTGCTAGTTGGCAGACGGCATCTCCTGCAGTGTCCTCACGCGGGGGGAGGGCTGGGGGCTCTTAGGGGTCTTTGTCATCAGGGCACTGATCCTATGCATGGAGGGCTGCACCCTCATGACCTCTTCACCTTGGGGTGGGTTGCTACATGGTGTTGGGAGGACGAAGGCGCTCAGTCTGTAGCAGAGGCTCAGGACCCTGTGCTGCAGTCCCATGGGCTCCAGTGAAATGGGCTCCAGGAATCATATACACAGATCTGTCAGTTGCCTATTCCCACCTGAGACCAGGGGTCACAAAGTAGAGCAGTCGTATCATAGAATCTCTTCCCAAATGTGCAAGGTTTTTCTGTATGTAGAACTAGTATTGACCAAATGTGATGTATTTCAGTATTAGGAGAAAATTGTTGTTGTTCAGTCACTCAGTTGTGTCCAACTTTGTGACCATGGACTGCAAAATGCCAGGTTCCCTATCCTTCACCATCTCCTGGAGCTTGCTCAAACTCATATCCATTGAGTCAGTGATGCCATTCAACCATCTCATCCTTTGTCATCCCCTTCTCCTCCTGCCTTCGGTCTTTCCCAGAATCAGGGTCTTTTCTAATGAGTCAGCTCTTCGAATTAGGGGGCCAGAGTACTGGAGCTTCAGCTTCAGCAACAGTCCTTCTAATATTCAGGATTTATTTCCTTCATGATTGACAGGTTTGATCTCCTTGCAGTCCAAGGGACTTGCAAGAGTCTTCTCCAACACCACAGTTCAGAAGTATCAGTTCTTCAGAGCTCAGCCTTCTTTATGGTTCAACTTTCACATTTGTACACGACTACTGGAAAAACCATAGCTTTGACTAGATGGACCTTTGTTGGCAAAGTAATGTCTCTACATTTTAATATGCTGTCTAGGTTTGTCATAACTTTTCTTCCAAGGAGCAAGTGTCTTTTAGTTTCGTGGCTGGAGAAAATAGGGATGTATAAATAAGCATCACATTTCCAGGGAATGTGTGATCTGAAATTAGTACCAGCTGCTGTTAATCATAACAGAGTTCTGTACTGCTAGTGACTGGGACACAGGAAACACGCCTGGGACATTTGCCTGTTCCCAGTGGTGTTCTGGAAACAGGTAAATGCCCAGGGTAACTAGGAATAGCTTTTCCTTTTGAAAAATAGCTTTGCTGAGGTATAGTTCACATACCCAGCAATTCACCATTTAAAGTGTATAATTCCGGGATTCTTGTTATATTCACAAAACTGCAGCCATCACCAAACCAATGTTGGAACATTTTCATCACCCCTCAGAGAAACTGTGCCCAGTGGAAGTAACTCCAGCGCCTGCTCCTGGCAGGGCTGATCTTCTTTTTGTCTCTGTGGATCTGTCTGCTCTAGAAATGAATCACACTGTCCCTGGTCTCTGGTGACCCGTATTTTTCACTGAATGGTGTGTTTTCAGGTTTCACCATGTTGTGGATGTATTAGCACTTTGTTCCTTTTCTTTTTGTGGTAAAATATCCATAATATTTAGCCTTTTTACTATTTTAAATTCAGTGGGATTAAGTAAATTTATTATATGCAACCTTCACCAGGGCTTCCCTGGTGGCTCAGATGGTAAAGAAACCACCTGCAATGCGGGAGACCTGGGTTCGATCCCTGGGTTGGGGAGATCCCCTGGAGGAGGGTCTGGCAACCCATTCCGGTATTCCTGCCTGGAGAATTCCCATGGATAGTGGTGCTTGGCAGGCTACCATCCATGGTGTTGCAAAGAGTCAGACATGACTGAGTGAATAAGCATAGTACAACCTTCAAGAGTATCCATTTTCAGACTTTTTTCCTTAACAACAGAACTTCGTCCTCATTCAACACTGACTCAATCCCACTGCGCCCCACCACCACCACCCCTCCCCCGCCCCACCCCTGGTGACTTTATTCTACTTTGTCTCTGTGAACTCACCTATTCT
>SJYQ01001320.1:419129-470762 GCA_006410935.1 Redunca redunca
AACTACCGCACAATTGCACTCATCTCACCCACTAGTAAAGTAATGCTCAAAATTCTCCAAGCCAGCCTTCAGCAATATGTGAATCGTGAACTTCCTGATGTTCAAGCTGGTTTTAGAAAAGGCAGAGGAACCAGAGATCAAATTGCCAACATCTGCTGGATCATGGAAAAAGCAAGAGAGTTCCAGAAAATCATCTACTTCTCCTTTATTGACTATGCCAAAGCCTTTGACTGTGTGGATCACAATAAACTGTGGAAAATTCTGAAAGAGATGGGAATACCAGACCTGCCTCTTAAGAAACCTGTATGCAGGTCAGGAAGCAACAGTTAGAACTGGACATGGAACAACAGACTGGTTCCAAGTAGGAAAAGGAATACATCAAGGCTGTATTGTCACCCTGCTTATTTATATGCAGAGTATATCATGAGAAACGCTGGACTGAAAGAAGCACAGGCTAGAATCAAGATTGCTGGGAGAAATATCAATAACGTCCGATACTCAGATGACACCACCCTTATGGCAGAAAGTGAAGAAGAACTAAAGAGCCTCTTGATGAAAGTGAAAGATGAGAGTGAAAAAGTTGGCTTAAAGCTTAACATTCAGAAGACTAATATCATGGCATCCGGTCCATAACTTCATGGCAAATAAATGGGGAAACAGTGTAAACAGTTCAGACTTTATTTTGGGAGACTCTAAAATCACTGCAGAGAGTGATTGCAGCCATGAAATTAAAAGATGCTTACTCCTTAGAAGGAAAGATATGACCAACCTAGACAGCATATTGCAAAGCAGAGGCATTACTTTGTCAACAAAGGTCTGTCTTGTCAAGGCTATGGTTTTTCCAGTGGTCATGTATGGATGTGACAGTTGGACTATAAAGAAAGCTGAGCACCAAAGAATTGATGCTTTTGAACTGTGGTGTTGGAGAAGACACTTGAGACTTCAAGGACTGTAAGGAGATCCAATGATTCCATTCTAAAGGAGATCAGTCCTGAGTATTTATTGGTAGGACTGATGTTGAAGCTGAAACTCCAATACTTTGGCCACCCGATGCGAAGAACTGACTCATTTGAAAAGACCCTGATGCTGGGAAAGATTGAGGGCAGGAGAAGGGGATGACAGAGGATGAAATGGTTGGATGGCATCACCAACTCAATGGACATGGGTTTGGGTGGACTCTGAGAGTTGGTGATGGACAGGGAGAGCTTGCATGCTGCAGTTCATGGGGTCGGAAAGAGTCAGACATGACTGAGTGACTGAACTGAACCGACTGGACTTTCTAAGTGATGTCTACATCCCCTGCAATGTGAGCTCTTCAGAGGGCACAGCCTTGCACAGTTACCCAGATAACAGTAGTTTTACTAGATTTTTGTCTGTCTCAATATTTTCTCTATCTTAACATTTCTGCCTCATTTGATATATCCAGCTGTTGTGTGAAATAAAAGTTGCACAGTTGTGTCTGACTTTTTGCAGCCCATGGACTGCAGCTCACCAAACTCGTCTGTCCGTGGAATTCTCCAGGCTCTGCTAATTGTCAGCTGATTGCTCTGTTGTTTTCTGTTATGCCCAGGGGAATACTTTGTGCCACACAGTCTGATCCAGTTACATCTGGGCCCCCTTTCAAGGCTGGTTTCTGAGGTCTCTCTTTGAGATTTGCTGCAACCCTAGGAAAGCTCTTCTTAGAAGTGTATTTCCCTGCTTCTTTGTGGTAAACTTGTTTGCCTTTATCATTGTTATCATACACTTACCATCCTCATCTTCATTCCTTCACCAAAATGTCCATTGTCTCAAGGGTGCTCTTGAGCTTGTGTTTCTCATAGTTTGTTTCAAATGAAGTCAGTTCCTTTGGGGAGAGTCGGGGGCTCTCAGTTCTCCTGGACTGCCTCTCCTGTGGGGCACAGGCTGTGGGCTGCGGCTCCAGGCTGTTTTGCTCTGAGTGACCCCTGCTCTAGGGGCAGGACCGGGCAGCTGCTGGTGTGTCTGGTCTTCTCAGCTTGCTTCTTGTCTTAGTTGTGCTGCTCTGACAAATCACTGTAGCCCAGGTGGCTTAAGTAACAAGTAGGTTACTTCTCATGCTTCTGGAGCCTGGAAGTCAGTTCCAGATGCTGAGGTGGTCAGGTTCTTGGAGAGGATTCTCTTTCTGGGTGTGGCCTTTTGCTGATCTGTTCAAGAGAGTGGGGAGGGAAGGAGGGAAGGAGAGAGAAGCCAGTGTCAGTCTCTTGTCTACTCCTCTTTATACAGGACTGATCCTGTCAGGGAGCTCCACCCTCATCTAAACTTGATCACTTCCTAAAGACCCTACCAGTTATTACCAGCACACTGACGATTAGAGCTTCAAAACATGAGATTGAGGGGGACACAGCATTCAGTCTGTTGTGCCTCTCTTTATAGAACCTCTGTTTTGTGGGCAAAGGACAGTAGAGGTGCCATCTGGCTTTCTGTATCTTGAGTAGAGCTTCCTCCCTGAGGGACAGACTGGGTTGGGGAAGGATGCTCTAGCCTGCTGGTGCATTACCAGAATTTTGGCCTTTGGAGTTTAGGAGAACGGGAGATGCCAGTGTCCTGGCCTCCTGGGCCCCTTCACTGAAGCTGAAGGGAGGAAACCCATTGGCATAGCTGGAAAGAAACTTCCCAGACACCAGGCTGGGGACAGGGAGGGAGCTGGTTGTGTTTACTGAGACCATGTTTACTGCAGGCTGTTAATATTTCTTTGTTACATGTTCTTAGGTCAATTTCCAGACTTTAAATGGTTGCTTTTTAATAAATTATTTTGACTCATGTGGTTGTTTGGCTGGGAACACGGTTGAGGGAGGCTAGCTGGTCCATAACACAGTGACCAGGAGAATACAAATTAAGGTACCGGCTGTAGCTGGGCACCTGTCGCATCCACAGGCATTAACTAAGCGAATCATATCGAATGGTGAGGACGTGGGAGAAGGAGCCCACTCACACTGCGTGTGGGATGGTTAGCTGTGCGTCCAATTGCCAGTCAGCCTGGCAGCGTCCAGTAGCATGGAAAAGCTTCACCCGGCACCTGGAAAGCTCATCTTTTCATGTCCATTCTAGAGAAACCCTCACGCCAGTGTTGAGCGCTACGGTGTTTGTTTCAGTGTGGCCCATAGTCACCTATGTGGCACTTGGAAAGATTCTTGAGTCAAAATAAGAGCAAGTGTCGAAAAGATTGTTTCATAGGATGTCCCTGGTGTATGTTTAAACATGTTTATAGTATATTTATTTGTGGATAAAGACAAGGAAACTAACAACAACGTGAGTGTGGGCATGTTAGTATCTCTGTAGGTGTGTGTATGAGGATACTGTGGACACCCAGCATGAAGGTCTTACTTCTTAAGAAAATGTAAGCAATGGATGCCCAGTTTTGTTATATTGTCCTTTGTGCTTTCTCATATAAGAAACTCAAAATGGGAAACAAACATGCAAAATCAAGTTCTTAATTAAGGAAAACTTTCTAGTATTTTGGAGTAAAAGGCAGAGGGCATGTGAGTATCTAAGATAAGATGTGGCACTCATCTGGAACCGCCTTCTGACTGTCCGTGGGTTTGCNCCCCCGCCCCGCCCCGCCCCGACTGCAGTCAGGTGCCCACAGCTACTGCGGCTCCACTGCTCTGTGCTCATCTCCCCTCAGCGAGAAAGAGCATCCTGAGCTCAGTCACACAGTGGCGCCTCATCTGCTCTCTGCCTGCAGAGTCTGGGCCCAGCTTTCTGTTTGTTTGACTAGCTGCTCCCACTTAGGGTGCTGACTGAGACCCCGAGGGCTGGGGCCCTCCTTGTGCTGCCCATGGACCCACCCAGAGCCCTGGCTGTGTGTACAGCTGAGGCTCCAGGCTCTGCTCTTGGCTGCTGCATTCAGGGAATGGGTGTCAGACACGCTCCTGGGCGATGCCCCGGGCCTCCCTTCCTGAGACTCGTCCTGCGCCTGATAATGAAGCATGTGGTCGATACCTTCTAAACTGTGTCACAGGTGCTGCCCATGCCCCTTCACCACAACCAGTGCCATCTGAAGCTGCACCCTGATTAGAACCTGAAGGTACTAATTAGTACCTGATTAGTACCTGTTTCCCCAGTGTCGGTTTTCCTAAATTTGCTGGGATGTGTTTTGGGTGTGTGGAAATGTTTCATGGATGGGCTTGCTGAGTGGTGTATGAGCCCTTGGGCAGGGCTGCCGTGGCTCCCACACCCTGACTCCAGCAGGTCCTAGCAGCTTGGCAGTTGGACTTCGTAGTGGCTTCGTAGCGGCTGGGCTTGCTGATGTGGGTTGGTGCTCCAAGACCCGAGTCACTCTGCAACCCTGAGTCTCTTCTCTTTCCTGAGAAGGAGGGTTTTACATGGTTTTAATCAGACAGTGGTGAGCTCAGCTTAAACGGCGCTTTACTCAAACCTCAATTCTGATTTCTTTACCTACAGGAAGTACCTTTGGGCTGTTGTGGTTTATAACTTGGTTTTCTAGGGAAGATGTGCATATTGAGATGATCTTTTCCCCAGTGGCACGTGTACAGCTCAGAGGGCTTGGAGCTGGTCTTAGAGAAAGCGGTGTCTTCTCTTTGACTCATGAGCCAGGAGCTGAGCTTGTGTGTATACAGTGGGCGGGGGTGGTGGGGGTGGGCAGGAGTCGGGGAACGGGCCAGCCGAGCCTGGAGGTGATAGTTGGCACCACCCTCCATTCCCACCTCCCTGTGTCTCCTCTGTCTGTTCGTGACCTTTCCCTTAGCAGTGCTGGCTGGCAAGATCATGAAATCAGAGCTCACCGACCACAGGACTAGAAAGGGACTTAAAAAATTGCCTATGAAACTAACAAAACATTGTAAATCAACTGTAATCCAATAATATTTTTAAATTGCCTGGTTCTCAATTGAAATTAAGTGCCTGCAGCTCTGGGAGCTGCGTCCTCCCTGTCCTCCACGGGGACTAAAGGGGACGCTTCTGCCGCTTGCTGGCTTAGGTCAGCAGTTGTACCCCGTCAGCGGTCGTTTGTGCTCTTCATGTTTGTAGGCTGAGATCAGGGCACTGGGACCAGGTTCCTGGCTGGTGTGAGTCTGGAGGGAGCACAGGGGAACCCTCAGGACCAGGACACACGGGGCCTTCCTCCTTCAAAACCATATTCCTGTGTCCCATTGCTCTAGTCTACATGCTTTCTCTTGCAACTTAGCCTGTAGGCCAGTTTCAGAATTTTATACTGTGGAGTCTCTGGATTAAGTCAGACTTAGGCCAGCGGGGATGTCTGCAGTGGGGTCATTTACCAGGTGCCGAAGCCAGTGGGATGAGGAGTAGACAGCTCCTGTCCTGGGTGTCAGCCATGGAAGGTGCTGGGAAGAAGAGGGCACAGGAGGTGCTGCCCAGAGACCCCAGGTTATCCCCCCAGAGGCACGGGTATCCCAGGGTGGGTTAGCCTTGTCCTGTCTGCAGGGGCAGGGTCTTCACACCCTCTCCATGAAGGGCAGGGGCATCAGGCTGTGCTGCCAGCTGAGTCGCCCACACCAGTGATTTTCAGAACCTTTTAAATTTGGGCTTTTGGACAAAGAGGTATGCACTTCAGCTGTATTTGCTCTATTTGTGAGGGCAGAGGCAGCTGAGAGTGCAGGAGGGCAGGTGAGGGGGAAGAACCATCAGGTCTGCCCTTCCTGTTCTGCCCTGTTTCTGGCACACATGTGCACATGTGTGACACACAAACACACATACATACACATGCACACAAGTGCACACACAGGCACATGTGCACAAGCACACACACACAAGAACATATGCATGCACACAAGCACACACGTGCACAAGCACACATGCAAAAACACACACAAGTACGCACATGCACGTCCTGGGTGTGGGGCTACAACTCTCCTCCAGACCCTTGGTAGGTGGGCTACTTAGACTTGAGGTGTGGGCTGGACCTCACATGTATTAGGCTTATGTTGCGGACTATTCTTGAGGTGAGTTGTACTATTTGTCGAAATCAGTCAAATCAATCCCTCTAGTGATCTCCAAAACCAAACTCTGGGGTGACGTAAATTGTGCAGCAAATAAGTTTTGACAGTGGACTTGTCTGTGTCGTCTCTGAACTCACAGGCTCCAGTTGGGGGATTGGAGGTGGAGCTCATCCAGGTAAAAACACTTTCCTCTGGGCAGGGATGGCCCAGTAAGGGTGTAGCATAAGTATGCGATGGGTGCTATTGGCAAGTAGTTTACATACTAGCAAGTGATTTTTTAATCAAGTTCAGAGGCTTAATCATCTGGAATAAATTTATTGGAGGAGAATGTGATCGTATCTATTCTGTGATAGCCAAAGAGGTGCTGTCAATGTGCGATCACCAGGTACGCTAAGTGGCTCATGAATATCGGTGTTGCCAGCCAGGCCCTCTCAAGAAAGAAAATCCACACAAAAATCTTTAAGGTTAATAAATAATGGTAAGCAGAAAAATCTCAAGGACTAATTTGGAATAATTGGAAGCTGAAATTCTATGAAGTGCAGACTTACAGAGACTCGTGGTATCAGATCTCAGAAGGAAAGACATGTTGGCCTCTTGAATTCCCACATGGTGTCCCGTGAGGAAATGCTGGATGTTGTTTCACTGGACTGGTGGTGTCCTTGTCGCATGGTTGGGACGGGTGGCCACAGTGAGAGCAGCCGCTGACCTGGACATGTACCCTTGACTTAAAGTCAGGAAAGATGTGATATGACTTGTTCAATGAAGTGGCACAGAGATAATTCCCATAAGCCTTCACATTCCTCTGCTGGTCCTTAAAAAAGTTTTTTTATGGAAACTTTCATGTAGTTTGGAAAGGTAGAGAGGAATGAAGCTCTGCTAATATTAGTTCAAATGGAGAAGGAAATGGCAACTCCAGTATTCTTGCCTCTAAAATCCTATGGACAGAGGAGGGCTACAGTCTCTGGGATTGCGAAGAGTCAGACATGACTGAATGTGCACCCACATTAGTTCAAAAAAATCCCGAGTCACTGACATTTGGAGGGAAACACTGGATTCTGAATGACTTAGATGAAGTTTCCACATCCACTTCTGTGTGACCACATGAACCAGAGAACTGGTCAGTTTGGGGATGACAGGAGAACTTTATTTCTGCTCCGTATCCTTCTAGGACAGGAGCCTGTGGATTCTAGGGGATTCTCCCATCAGAAATGATGCAGAGGAGGCATTCCATCATGAATGACACCTGACAGTCCTCTGGACTGAACTGGTGCTGCAGCAAGTGTGGGTGCTGGTTACTGAGGCCCTGATGTGGCCACCTGGAATGTTTCTCTATGTCTAGAGCAGTCAGCAGCTGAGGGGAAGACATTTGTAGGTATGACTCATAATAGTGAAAGGCTTTATTTTCATGTGTCACTTTTTAACCAGTACCTTCAAGGCCTTTTCTAGACCATCTTATTACATATTGTTTTCATATTATTACATATTTATTATGTATTATTACATTTTCTAGAATACCTTATTATTACATATTACATATCTTGTTACATATTTTGTTGTTGATTTAGTTGCTAAGTCATGTCTGACTTTTTTCTGACCGCACAGACTAGATTGCCATTTCCTTCTCCAGGGGATCTTCCTCATCAAATCTGTGTCTCCTGCATTGGCAGGTGGATTCCTTACCACTGAGCCACCAGGAAAGCCCACATATTTTGTATGTTCCTGCAAGAAAAGTAACATACTATTACTATTATTTTCACTGATTTCCCCAGCACAAGGCTGTTAGAGACCCTCCTGGGATCCTGGGATCAGGATGGGTGCCCACACTTCTGCCAGGGAGCTTAGCGGACGTGGATCCTGTGTGCTGGGCGCCCCACTCAGAGGAAATGTGGCTGCTGGGTCACCACGTGGCTTCACTGTTCTTTGCTGCCTCACCCTGGGGAGTAGGTTACACTTCTGATTTATTGAGTTATGGGATCCTATTCTGTCAATTTGTCTGTGACTGGAGACTTTCTGACTGAGGACCAAAAGCCTTTTTCCTCCTGGAAATTGAATTTGGGACCTGAGGGTACCTGGGTACATGCTGTTCACTGCAGAAAGCCATCTGTCCTCAAGAGTTGCCGGGTCTCCCTTGGAGAGTCTCTCTAGTTCATGCCTCTGCCTTGTTCTGTGGAGCCGGTGCTCTCCAGGGTGAGAGGTCCTCAGGGTGAGGACTGGGTGAGCCTCCTTACCCATAGAGGTCCTTTTGGAGCTGTGAGTTGTGGTCACTGGGTTGGCTGTGCTGCCACGGCCATTTCTGAAGATTGGTGAACTTTTTGAGCAGACCCGGTTGAAACTGGGGGTGGCGTGGGATGGGCAGCTCTGCTTTTGGGGTAGGTATTGTGTGATTGGATGAGGACCCGTTTCTCTTGTCCACTGCAGAACAAACATTCGACCTCTCAGCCCGATTTTGGCTTAGAAACTGTACTTTGTGAAAAGCACAGTGAGTTTCATAACTGTATCCACAGTCTTCACACCCAGTGGAAATGTGAGTCAGTTTTCTGTATGGCGTGTTGATCTCGTCTCCTTAGTCCTGGGAGGAACCATGAAAAAAACTACCTTTAGATGATCTTTTTATCTGGAAGCTCAGATTACAGTCAACAAATGTATCATCAGAGCAAACCGTACCCTCTGAACCCAGCAATAGGACTTAAAGGTTGGATTGTCTCCTCTTGACTTCTGCCCCGGCCCTGATCTCGCCAGCTGTCCATGCTCTGTCACAGTGGGACTAGTACTTAGCTCCTGGTGACAATGGCTTAAGTTCTCATAAACTCTAAAGGCATCATCATGTGTATTTCTACTTTAATGGCCATTTTGTTGTTCAGTCACTCAGTCATGTCTGACTCTGCGTCCCCCTGGACTGCAGCACGCCACGCTTCCCTGTCCATCACCATCTCCCAGAGTTTGCTCAAACTCATGTCCATTGAGTTGGTGATGCCATCCAGCATCTCATCCTCTCTTGTCCCTTTTCCTCCCACGCTCAGTCTTTCCCATCATCAGGGTCTTTTCCAGTGAGCTGGCTTTTTGCATCAGGTGGCCACAGTATTGGAGTTTCAGCTTCAGCATCAGTCCTTCCAAAGAATATTCAGGACTGATTTCCTTTAGGATGGACTAGTTGGATCTCCTTGCAGTCCAGGGGACTATCAAGAGTCTTCTCCAACACCATAGTTTGAAAGCATCAATTCTTCGGCACGCAGCTTTCTTTATGGTTCAACTCTCACATTAATTAAAAAATGTTCAGTACTAGTCTGGGTGCTTTAGATGATAGTGATGGTGGGGGTGATGACGATGATGGTGTTGGTGGTGGTGCTGGTGATGCTGATGGTGACGATGCCACACCACCACCACCATCTGTCCTAAACAGCTCAAACATATTTAACAAAGTTTTGACTGCATCTCTGGAGCTGCCGTAGCATTAGGTGAAACAAATTTATCTTCAGGAGCTCTTTTTCTCTAAAAATAACTTTGTTTAAAAATTCTAGAATTAATTCCTATTCACCATAAAAGTTAAAACAGCACAGACATATGTAAAGAGCGAGAATTTCACCCTCTCCAGTCCAGTCTACAGCAAGTAGCTACTCGAAATCAGTGTCCAACAGAAATATAACAAGGGATGTTACCTGATTTTAAGTTCACTAATTAAAACAAATACAAATGAACAGGTAAAATTATGTTTAATAATATATTTTGTTTAAGCCAGTATAGTTTAAATTTATCATCTTATTTTATTATAATCTTTATAAAATTGCCAAGAAAGGATTTTACCTTCTTTTTTGTACTAAACTTCTAAATTTGATGTTCCACACTATGACACATCTCATTTGGACTAACCACACCCTGGGTGCTGGAGAAGCATGTGGCTAGTGGATGCTGTATTGGACGAGATAGTTCCAGACCTGGTCCTTTGCCCACAAATGGCTTTTTGTAGCATAAATGTGGTTATGTTTTCTTCAAATAACTTCATTTTCCGTTGCACATTGGAGGATTTTCTAAGTAAGTACATAGAGGTCTTTACTCCTTTTAGTGGATAAATAGCCTAGAGTCCATGTAGCACAACCAGAGTGCAAGAAGACATGAGCACAAGAGCATGCTCACACACACACTCACAGTCACACACACACACCTGGGATTTCCAGTGTGCGTTTCACAGCAGCGTGACTGGGAGCATCCTAGGGCATGTTGGGTGAAGGTGCAGGCAGACCCGGCTCACTGCACTTTTTGAATGCTGCCTTTCTTTCCCCCTACAAATTGAGGGTTTATGGTAACCCTGGATCAAGTAGTTTTATTTGTGGCATTTCTCTCACTGTAATTTGCTCGCTTTGTATCTGTGTTACATTTTGGTAATTCTCACCAAAAAAAGTTCAAGCTTTTCCTTATGATTATATTTGTTACGGAATCTGTGACGAGTGATCTTTGATGTTACTACTGTGTCTCCCTGAGGGCTAAGACGATAGTTAGCATTGTTTAGCAGTGAAGTATTTTTTAAATTAAGGTCTGTACATTTGTTTTAGACATAGTGCTTGCTGTTGTTCAGTGACTCAGTCATGTCCGACTCTGCGACCCCATGCTATTGCGCACTGATAGCTTCCAGTCTAGTGTAAGCATAACTTTATGTGCACTGAGAAACCAAAATATTTGTGACTGACTTTATCACGATGTTTGCTTTATTGCGGTGGTCTGGAGTTCAGAGTCTAGGATCACTGCAGAGCCTCCTGGCCTCTTTGCTTTCCTTTGGACTCAGATCTGTTTTTGCCGACAGTGCTTCTGACACCAAATGTGTGGGTTTTCCTGCCCCAGCCAGTAATTCCTGACATCATCTGGGTGTCTTGGAGTTTAGTTCATTTCTGACACCAGCTCCTGGGGTCACCTCAGACCTGCAGGTTAAGGGCTTGGCCCACAGGACGCCCCCACCCCCAGATGCAGCAGCAAGTCCCAGGTTGTCACCTGTACCCTTGGCTGACTGGATGCAATCTGGGGTTCCCACCACCCCCTCTTTGGGTTCAGTAATTTGCTGGAACCCACAGAACACAGGAAGGCAGTTTGCTCACGCTGATCAGTTTATTATAAAGGATACAACCACAAACAGCCCGACAGAAGAGAAGACGACATGCACAAATTGTGGAGTGAGGAGAGAGTGGGGCTTCCCTGCCCTCCGGATGCACCACACACCTCCCCTGCAACCTTCTTGGGTCTACCAAGGGCCTCTGAACTTTCATTTAGAGTGTTTATGGAGGTTCCATTGTAGAAGCACGGTTTATTAAATCACTGGCCACTGGTGATTAAACCCAATCTCCAGCCCTTCACTCTCCCAGGGGTCCGGGGTGGGGTGGAAAGTTCCAATCCTCAGCTCAGCCAGTTCCCTTGACAACAGGCCCCTATCATCCCAGAATCACCTCATTAGCATAGCTCAGGTAGGTTGAAAGGGGCTTGTTAGGAATAAAAAAAGACTCTTCTTTTCTATGTCTCACTCAGAAATTCCAAGGGTTTTAGAAGCTCTTCTGGTAGCAGCTGGGATGGAGACCAGTTATACATATCTTATAATTTCACGATATCATGTCCCTTTTCTACTGGCTGGAAGGACTCGTTCCTGTACCAGAGTGCAGATGATTGAAGATATCAACAAAGAGACAAAGATAGACCCACTGTGTTATATTGCGTGTTAGGGAAAACATCATTTGAAGAGAAACTGTTACCTCCGTCTAGTCAAAGTTATGGTTTCTCCAGTAGTCATGTACGGATGTGAGAGTTGGACTGTAAAGAAAGCTGAGCACTGAAGAACTGATGCTTTTGAACTGTGGTGTTGGAGAAGATGCTTGAGAGTTCCTTGGACTGCAGGGAGATCAAACCAGTCAATCCTAAAGGAAATCGGTCCTGAATATTCATTGGAAGGACTGATGCTGAAGCTGAAACTCCAATCCTTTGGCCACCTGATGTGAAGAACTGACTCATTGGAAAAGACCTGATGCTGGGAAAGGTCGAAGGCAGGAAGAGAAGGGGATGACAGGGGATGAGATGATTGGATGGCATCACCAACTCAGTGGACATGAGTTTGAGCAGGCTCTGGGAGTTGGTGACGGACAGGGAGGCCTGGCATGCTTCTGTCCATGGAATCCCAAAGAGTCGAACAGAACTGAGCAACTGAACTGAACTGAACGGTTACCTCCAGGCAGTTGTGTAGTGATTTGTGATATTTTAAATGGGCATATAACATTATATTACCTTTAGGTGTAACACACAATGATTCTGTATTTGTATATATTGTGGAGTGATCACCACAATGTGTCTAGTTAACCATCCATCACCACACATGGTTACACTTTTTGTTTTTTACCTTGTGATGAGAACTTTAAGGGTCTGCTCTCTTAGCAACTTTCAGAAATACCATACAGTATTTTTTTAGCTATAGTCACCATGTAGTACATTACATTCCAGAACTTATTTATTTTATAACTGGAAGTGTATACCTTTTGACCCCCTTCACCCACTTGGCCTGTTTATGATTTATGATTTGTAAAACACTTTTTAGTTTTGTTTCAGACTAGATAGGAAAATATGTACCTATAACCATTTTTTAGACTTTTGTTATTGTCACCTTTATTTACATAAGTGACATATCTATTAAGAATTCTACCAATTATTTGTTTTAGCACTTCATATTTACTGTTAAGTACTAAATTAATCCAGTAGTCATGTACAGATGTGAGAGTTGGACTATTAAAATAGCTGAGCACCAAAGAATTGATGCTTTTGGATTGTGGTGCTGGAGAAGACTCTTGAGAGTCCCTTGGACAGCAAGAGATCAGACCAGTCAATCCTGAAGGAGATCAACATAGTCACTGAAAGGACTGATGCTGAAGCTGAAGCTCCAGTGCTTTTAACTATAGCTAAAAAACTGTATGATATTTCTGAAAGTTGCTAAGAGAGCAGACCCTGAAAAAGTTCTCATCACAAGTTAAAAAACAAAAAGTGTAACCATGTGTGGTGATGGATGGTGAAGGTCCAGTGCTTTGCTTTGATGGGAAAAGTTAGCTCATTAGAAAAGACCCAAACACTGGGAAAGTTTGAAGGCAAAATGAGAATTGAGCAACACAGGATGAGATGGTTGACTGACATCACTGACTCAATGGACACGAGTTTGAGAAGAGTCCAGGAGACAGTTAAGGAAAGGGGAGCCTGGCATGTTGCATTCTGTGGGATCGTAAAGAATCGGAGCTGACTTAGCAACTGAACAAGTGCTAAATTACTTGCCCCAGTACACCTAATAGGGTCAGATTTGTATATGCCTTATATTAATTGAATATTAAAATTTTGTGTTAAAATTTTTTGCCTATATTTTCTCCATAGTCTAAATGCCATTAATGTTTTTTCTTATTTCTTGACTCATTAATAAAGATTCCTAATGATACTTATAGAAAAGCAAAAAACATTAAAGAAAAAATTGATATTACCTTAGATCATAGGGTCACAAAGAGTCAGACACGACTGAGCGACTAAACTGAACTAGGGTTTTTTTAAAGTTAAATAGGTTAAAATGCAAGCAATGAATGAATACATGAAAACGTTTGACACACGCTACAACTGTGATTAAGTGCTGTAATTAATTTTTTAGTGTTCACAGCCCTCTTAAAAATGAAGTGTTGTTAAAGTGCCACATTAATTCTGTGAATGGTGGTGGTTCTAAGACCATTGACCCAAGAGGAAGAAGGAAGTTCATTGTGAGGAAGGTTTTTGGTTGAACATTTAAATGACAGGTTAAGGAATTAGGTTACTTCTTAGAGTCAAACAAAACAAATGCACAGAATTGGTCTAAAGGCCCCTGTGGTTGTTGCTATGGGAACCACAACCTCACTTCCTGACGTGTTCCTTAGAATTTTCTGCAGCAGCAAATATTTAACCCAGTTTTTGTGCTATAATTTTTGTTTGTGTTGTTAAGAGGAAAGGGTTGAATGTGTTTAGGAGATAATAACACTATCGTTTGATAATAGAGGGCTGGCTCCTGCTTTTCAGAATCCAACAATAACTTCTAGTGATTGGTGGGATCTCGGTAGACATCGAATCCTTTCAAACCGTGTAGAGTTTCAGACTGCTGCTGAGATTGATGACAGATAATAAATACTGTCTCTGTTGACTACCAATTATTTCTAAATTCCTAAATACTGTAATATTGAGATGCTTGAGGTTATTTCATGTTCATCAATATTTTAAAGTTAACCACTCTCAACTCCCAGTATTTATACACCAGTTAATTTTTTTCTTATATGTTGTTGTTATTATTTTTTGTTGTAATATTTATAAAAATTGATGTTCAGCCTTATATAAGTTACAGGTGTACTGTGGGGCGTCCCAGGTGGCTCAGTGGTGAGGAATCCTCCTGCCAAGCAGGAGATACAGGTTCAGTCCCTGGGTGGGGAGGATTCCCTGGTTGGGGAGGATTCCCTGGAGAAGGAAATGGCATCCCGTTCCACACCTGGGAAATCCTGTGGACAGAGGAGCCTGGCAGGCTACAGTCCATGGGATCGCAAGAGAGTCGGATGTGACTTAGGTACTAAACAATAACAACAACAAGTGTAAAATATAGTGATTCACGATTTTTGAAGATTTTACCCCATTTATAGTTATTGTGGGCTTCCCTGATAGCTAAGTTGGTAAAAAATCCGCCTACAGTGTGGGAGACTGCAGTTCGATTCCTGGGTCGGAAAGATCCACTGGAGAAGGTAGACTACCCACTCCGGTATCCTTGGGCTCTCTTTGTGCCTGAGCTGGTAAAGAATCTGCCTGAAATGCAGGAGACCTGGGTTCGATCCCTGGTTTGGGAAGGTCCCCTGGAGAAGGGACAGGTTACCCACTCCAGTATTCTGGCCTGGAGAATTCCATGGTCTGTATAGTCCATGGGGTCGCAGAGAGTTGGACATGACTGAGTGACTTTTACTTTCATAGTTATTATAGAATACTGGCTATATTCCCTGTGTCGAATAATATATCCTTGTAGCTGATATTACAACTAATAGTTTGTACCTCTTACCCTCCTCCCACTGATCTGCCCCTTTCTCCTCCCCACTTGGTAACCAGTAGTTTGTTCTCTATGAGTCTGCCTCTTTTTTGTTATATTCACTAGTTAGCTGTAATTCTTTTAGATTCCACATATAAGTGATATTGTACAGTATTTGTCCTTCTCTGGCTGACTAATTTCACACAGCATAATGCCCCCCAAGTCCATCCATGTTGCTGAAAATGGGAAAAGTTGGTTCTTTTTTCACGGCTGAGGTAGTATTCCATTGTATGTATGTACCACATCTTCTTTATGCACTCATCTGTTGATGGGTAATTCGGTTGCTTCCATGTCTCGGCTGTTGTGAATACTGCCACCACGAACCCTGGGGTGCATGTGTCTGTCTGAATTAGTGTTTTGTTTGTTTCAGACATGTGCCCAAGAGTGGAGCTGTGGGATTGTATGGCAGGTCTGTGTTTAGTGTCTAGAGGGGCCTTCATACTGTTGTCCACAGTGGCTGCACCAGATCATGCTCTTGCCAACAGTGTAGGAGGCCTCCCATTCATCCACATCTTCTCTAACATTTGTGATTTGTATTCTTTTTGATGATGGCCGTTCTGACATGTATGAGGTGGTATCTCTGTGTGGTTTTGATTTGGATTTCCCTGATGATTAATGACAATGAGTATCTTTTCAGTGCCTGTTGGCCATCTGTATGTCTTCTTTGAAAAAACTAAGTTTTTCTGCTGATTTTTTAACTGAATTTTTTAACATATTGAGCTGTGTGTACCGATTACATATGTTGGATATTAACCCCTTGTTGGTCGTATTATTTGCAGATATTTTCTTCTGTTCAAGTACATTATCTTTTCATTCTGTCAGTGGTTTCCTTTGCCATGCTTTTAATTAGGCCCCATTTGTTTATTTTTGCTTTTGTTTGCTTTAGGATATAGATCCAAAAAAATATTGCTACAGTTTATGTGAAAGAGTGTTCTTCCTATGTTTTCCTCTAGGAGTTTTATTGTATCTGTTTTTACATTTAGGTCTTTAATCCATTTTAAGTTTAATTTTGTGTATGGTGTTCGAGAATGTTCTAATTTTATTCTTTTACATATAGCTATTCAGTTTTCCTAGCATTATTTATTGAAGAAACTAACTTTTCTCCATGTGTATTGCCTCCTTTGTTGTAGATTAATTGACCATAAGTGTGGGTTTATTTCTGGGTTTTCTATTCTGTTTCATTGATCTATATGTCTGTCTTTATGCCAGTATTACATTGTTTTGATTACTGTAGCTTTGCAGTATTGTCTGAAGTCAGAGAGTGTGATTCCTCTAACTCTGTGTTCTTTCTCAAGATTGTTTTGGCTATTTAGGGTCTTTTATGTTTCCATACAAATTTTAAAATTATTTGTTCTAGTTCTGTGAGAAAATGCTATTGGTATATTGATAGGGATTAAATTGAATCTGTAGATCTTGCACTACTTAATGCTCAATGAAACATTTTAATTCTTTATAAAAAGAGTTGAGAAACAAATTTGGGTTAAATTATTGTTACAGAAAATTGAAATCAACACATATCAAAAACCTGAAGTTATAGTTTATATGTCAAGGTAATCGAGGGCTGTTTGAGCATGAATTTTATGAACTATTTCTCTCAACTGATGACTGATCTGATTTGTGCTGCTTACATGGATAATTCACAGGAATTTATGTCTGCTTAGTCACATGCCTGTTTTACCATATTTCTGGTGCAGAACTATTTCTGAGAGTCTCCCTCTGGGACTCTGTGGGCACCCCAGATCCCATTCACCTCTCATGGTGTTCTCAGCTGTAGGTTCTCACCCCCGAAATCTTGGCTCTGACCCATGCCTCAGAAACTGTTCTTGGCTAACCCACTTTATCCAGGAGGGTAGAGCAGGGTGGTGGGGGCAAGTGGAGGGATTTGCCAGTTGTTTCAGAACTGAGTAAAACCGCCCAAATTCCTTGAGTTACACTCAAGACTCTGATTTTTCTAGAAAATAATTTAACAGTGAAAGAATCCTTTGACCAAGGAAAGTTTTCACTCTGCTTGCCAATGGTTCTATTGCAGGAAGGAGGATCCCTTCCAGGGCCCAAAACTGGGCTCTTGTCTAACACTTGGAAATGAATTGTCCGAGGAGACACATGTGCTGACAAAGCAAGAGATTTTATTGGAAAAGGGCACCCGGGTGGAGAGCAGTAGGGTAAGGGAACCCAGGAGAACAGCTCTGTCATGTGACTTGCAGTCTCGGGTTTTATGGTGATGGGATTAGCTTCTGGGTTGTCTTTAGCCAGTCATTCTGACTCAAGAGTCCTTCCTTCCTTGTGGTGCATGCCTTGTTCAACCAAGATGAATGCCAGAGAGGATTCTGGGAGGTGGTCGGACATGTGGTGTCTCCTTTTGAGCTTTCCCGAACTCTTCCATTGGTGGAGGCTTATTAGTTCCGTGTTTGTTACCAGGACCTCCTGTCATAAAACAACTCATGCAAATGGTTACTATGGTGCCTGGCCAGGGTGGGCAGTTTCAATCAGTGTGCTTCCCCTAACAGTTCCTTTAACGTCCCTACCTTATGAGTACAGTCACCTTTGCCTGTTGCTGCTGTAGACTCTTAAACAAACTTTGAATTGCTCAGAAACAGTGGAAGATGGCTTGCTGCAAGAAGCTCATTCGAGGGGGAGAACATGGTGAAAGGAATTAAAATGCACGTGAACATCTCTGTCATTTGTCTTGGTTTAGTGTTGTTTTCATATTTTTAAAGTAATCTCATGAGATAGTGTACCTAGGGAAATAGCACTGTGACTGTTTCTGAGTTTACAAAACTGATTGCAGAAGGCAGATACATTGTTGACATTTTAAGTAGGAAAGGGAATTTGGGTTATTTCTTAATTTTAATTCAGTGTCTTCAAACTGAGGTGCTCTGTCTGGCAGTGCATCAGGCTTCTTGTGGAGAGCATGATGGGAGCATTTTAAGGAAATTAGTTTCCTGAATGTAAGTTTCACATGTGCTTTTTCTTCTAAAATGTATTAATCTGAAAGGTGTTTGAGTTGTGCTTGTACAGCTCTTCTCTACCCTGGTCTCATTTCTGCCTTTCTCCTCCTTCGTAAAGACAGCCTGCACCTTTCATCCTGAACCTTGGTGCTTAGCCATGGCAGTGTTGCTGTTAATACAGTTAATGACTCTAATGAGTGGGTAAAAATTATTTTTGGTGTCTCACTGCCTGCTTTCAGCATAATTAAAAGAGGGTATAATAAAGTTGTTAGCTAATTAACAAAGATATTTTTTGATGGTGGAATTGAGGGTCATTGCCATAACAAGGTATTGGTTACATTTTCATCCACTTGTTAATGTAAGTTTCTCCATGCTTATAGTTGTTAACAAAGTCATTGATGCTGAACAGTTTCATTCACTAAAAGTAGTACTTATCCGTGGATACATTAATGAATTGGAATAAGAAACTATTTCATTGAGATGCATTTCTAATTGAATTTTTAGTGTTAATATTTAATATTCATTAGGAACTTCCCTCGGAGAAGGCAATGGCACCCCACTCCAGTGCTCTTTGCCTAGAGAATCCCATGGGTGGAGGAGCCTGGTGGGCTGCAGTCCATGGGGTCGCTAAGAGTTGGACACGACTGAGCGACTTCACTTTCACTTTTCACTGTCACGCATTGGAGAAGGAAATGGCGGCCCACTCCAGTATTCTTGCCTGGAGAATCCCAGGGACGGGGGAGCCTAGCGGGCTGCCGTTTATGGGGTCGCACACAGTCTGAGACGACTGAAGTGACTTAGCAGCAGCAGGAACTTTCCTGGTGGTCCAATGGTTAGGACTTGATGTTTTTCACTGCCAAGGGCCCGGGTTCAATCCCTGGTCAGGGAAATAAGATCCTGCAAGCCAAGCAGCCAAAAAAAAAAAAACCCAAAGTACTCGTTCATCAAAATTTATAATATATTTGTATCTTTGGGTCAATTATGCAAGTCTGAGAGAAATGAAAATTTAGTCAAGTAGAAACTTTTTATTATTTATAATCTTCATGTCCAGAAAATTGAAGACTATGTTTCTGATTTTTACATTACATGTATATGTGTGCATACATGTGTGCATGTGTGCATCTGTACAGAGAAAGAGAGAAAGCATACTTTTGAACTTAAATCTGTGTTTGAGGAGGATTCAGTTCTGTGGGGAAGGTGGGAAGAAAATGAGAATTTGAGAACAAACCTGAGAATTATAAACCAGCTTGCTCACATGTTTTTATGTGGATGATAGTTGGTAATTAAGTCTGTACAGCTTAATTAACGTATATGCAGAGTCCATCATGAGAAATGCTGGGCTGTATGAAGCACAAAATGGAATCAAGATTGCCGGGAGAAATATCAATAACCTCAGATATGCAAATAACACCACCCTTATGGCAGAAAGTGAAGAGGAACTAAAGAGCCTCTTGATGAAAGTGAAAGAGGAGAGGGAAAAAGTTGACCTAAAGCTCTACATTCAGAAAACTAAGATCATGGCATTGGGTCCCATGACTTGGAGGAAAAGTTATGACCAACCTAGGCAGTGTATTGAAAAGCCGAGACATTACTTTGCCAACAAAGGTCCGTCTAGTCAAGGCTATTGAAAGGTTGTTGCTGAACCACGAAAAGATGCCAGGATTCTTGGCCTCCAGAGGAGAAGAATTCAATCCGGGGCCAGATATAAGTCTTGATTGCTCAAAGCTGTTGTGTAATAAGGTTTTATTAAAGTATAAAGGAAATAGAGAAAACTTCTGACATAGGCATCAGAAGGGGGCAGAAAGAGTCCCCCTGCTAGTTTTTAGTTGGATATTATGTAGTCACTAGCAGTCTGTTAATGAAAGGAAGGAATGTCTTAAAACTGAGAGTGACACCAGGCCCCTCATCCATAAAATGTATTTTGGGATAATCTGGCACCAAATGAGTCATCCCAGGCCCTAAAACGATTGACTTGAATCTTGTAGAAAGGCAGATTACCATACAAATAGTTTCATTTACATAGATTAGGGGAGTATAACATACTGGTTTGTCAAGTAGGTTCTGAGCCATTAGGTGGAACTGACTTGAAGACAGAGCCTGGGGTAATGCATAGTACATTAACATAGCTTAAGACGACATTTCCATAAGAAAAATGCATTGGTTAACTCAAGGTTTGAGAATAGTTAGCTTCAGGTGAAACCAGGTGTCATTATAGCAACACAGTATTTTAAGAGAAACCTCCTTTTAAATTGGTATAGAGAAGACAAGAAATATCGCTAGTTTGTTCCAGAGAGAGAGAAAAATGTCTGACACTTGTAGCCTATTTCCTCCATTCGGAAACCCCTGGGCTTCCTGCCTGTTACCCTCTCCCTATGGTTTTTCCAGTAGTCATGTATGGATGTGAGAGTTGGACTGTAAAGAAATTTGAGTGCCGAAGAATTGATGCTTTTGAACTATGGTGTTGGAAAAGACTCTTGACAGTCCCTTGGACTGCAAGAACATCCAAGCAATACATCCTAAAGGAAATCAGTCCTGAATATTCATTGGAAGGACTGATGTTGAAGCTGAAACTCCAATACTTTGGCCACCTGATATGAAGAGCTGACTCATTTGAAAAGACCCTGGTCCTGGGAACGATTGAGGGCAGGAGGAGGAGGGGACAACAGAGGATGAAATGGTTGGATGGCATCACCGACTCAATGGAAGTAAGTTTGAGTAAATTCCAGGAGTTGGTGATTGACAGGGAGGCCTGGTGTGCTGCAGTCCATGGGGTCACAAAGAGTCGGACACGACTGAGCAACTGAATTGTCTGAAGTCTGTACAGCACTTAGACTCCAGCTGATATGAGTGACATAAGAATTTTCTCTCAAAATGTCCAGTGTTAATTACATAAGATACTATGTCTGTCAACACTTAAATTTACAAAGGAAAATTTTAGATACCAGTTTAAAAACATGCAACGGTTGTGTATAATATTTTCTCTGAATCCTAGAGAAAGCCAGGGCCAAGCATCTTTGAAGCCCAGCGCCGTGTATGAGCCTTATTTCCTGTTCACTGTGGCATGACCCCTGATGTGGGGAAGATGGAACCAGCCTCAGTGCGAGGTTCTCCCTCTAGTTGAGTGTGTTTTGGACAATGTCTTGAGTTTCAGGCACGATAGCTTTCAGTTCCTGCCCCCTCGGACCCTGGTGGTCCTGATGCCCACTCTAATCCTTGTTACCCATGACTGGAAGATAAAGACACACACAAAAGGGTGATTCTTAGAAAATGTCAGGAATGTGGAGGAGGCGTTGTGTGTGGCGTAAGGGGACAGAAGTGGTCCAGAAGGGGTTCTGGTTGTCAGCTTATTTCACATGGACAATCATAGAACTTAAACTCTAAACATTGAGTGACTTTGAAAAATCATAAAACTAGTGTTAGTATTTTAGTACAGTCTCTTTTGAGGCCAATGGAAAAATACCTTCTTGGCTGGAGGGGAACTACTGGACCCAGGCACTGCCCAGAGCCAGGGACCTCCTCAGGTCAGACAGGGTCTCTCAGCGAAGCCGGAAGACAGAATCTGGTCTCTTGTGAGTTATAACTGGGAAGAATAGCTTTCTCTTTAGCTCTCTTTTTAAATTTTATTTCTCTGTTCTGTTTTGTTATTAAAGTAGCCCCCGGACTTGATATTATTTTAGATACTTTAATCAAGCAGATCCTTTAATCTCACAGGCTCATGATTTTCTTTCAGGAAACGAATCTCCATCCTTACTGCTTATCTGTCTTTCCTGATCCAGGTTTTGCCCAGTCTGTAGGACTGAGTGCTTCCTGAAAGAGCTGGGCAGTTTCTTCTGTACTGCCTACATCCATGCCCAGTCACATCCTGATCCTGTTTTTTGCACCTGTGTCCTGATGCTCTCCTGCCCCTTGTTTCTGTGTGTCCTGGGATTTTCTGCAAAGTTAATACTATGAAGCTCTTAGGAACCTATTATGTTCCCCATGTTGTCTTCATAAATCAGATGGGGAGGCCTGGTGTCCCCCCGCAGAGGACCAGTCCCCCATCTCAGCACCTTGACTCTCCTCCTGAGACTGGACTTTGGTCTCTGGAACTAGAAACCATACACTTACGCTATTTAAGAAAAGAAGTCATGTTCCCCCCTTCTGTCCACTATGTTCTCTGCTTGTTGAATTCCTGTTACCCCTGTCTTGACCTCCGTGTTCTTTGCTTATTGGAAGGAAGGTCAAGAGAGGGCCCATCAGATGGGTCTTTTGCTTAAACAGCTTGATGCTGCTCCACCCAGTTCTCATCCTCGAGTTTGGGTGAAGATGCAGGTGGGAAGTATTTGCAGGAAGCCGGGCTGGGAGGCCCAGGGTGGGTTTGCCCCACCTGGCCATTTGGTGTCTGGGCCCCTGCTTGGTCAGATCATTTTATGTGGGGACTTGCTGTGGGTGGTCCCCTCACAGTGAGTGTGGTGAAGCCCTGGCTAGTGTGATGTGACCTTTGGGAAGTGACCAGGGTTATGGGGTCGTGAGTGGGATCAGTGTCCTTGTGGGAAGAGACACAGAACCGCCTCTGTACCTGGAGAAGGTGGAATGAGAAGGCGGCTGCAAGGTGGGAGGGGGGAACCTCACCTTGACCCCACTGCCAGCACCTGGATCCTGGCCTTCCAGCTGCAGAAGCATGGGGACGTGTGCTGGCAGCCAGAGCAAAACCAGATACTGCTGTCTCAGCCTCTGCTGGAATTTTCACCTTGGAGATTTATTTCAGAAGACACTTTTGTAGGACACCCAGAACCAGCTGGAGTTGGAGGCTGGCGCCTGGGTGTGCACCTGCTTGGCCGTGAGGTGCTCGGGAGGAGGGGTGCCCCGGGGCAGGGCTGGGCCTGTTTGCTCTTCGCCTGTTGGTCCAGACCAGCCTTGACCAGTGGGTAGCCTCACAGCTCTCAGAACCCTGGCATCCTTGACCCAGGAAGCTTGGTGGCTCGGAACTCTATCCATCACATCTGAGGAGACGGTTTCATGGTTTGCCTGCCCCTCTCAGAGTGATCATGTTCAGTCTCTCTCTGTTCATCTTGAGTGAAACCCTCTTTATCAGTATAATACCACCTGGTCAGATGTGTGCCCTTCAATGATGAAATATAGTTACACCTGACAGGTTATGAAGCTGTTACCTTTCCCCCAAATCTAGAACCAAACCCTGTGTTTTCGCGTGACTCCTTTTTATCACTAATTCTGTAGAGAAATGGGCATTTCTGCGGTGCTAGCTGTCCGTCTTCAGTGGTCTGGCCAAGGGAACCCTGGGGCCTCGGGAGTGTTCCTTGGTCATCTCACTGTTCCCGGGATGGTTGTGAGGGACTCAGAGTTGTGTTTTCATCCTTCAGAGGAGTCAGGAGCTGTGTATAAATCCCCCACCTTTGGTACTGTAGGTGTGCATTCCACAGGTCAGGTCTTGCACCCTGAGGGACAGTGCTGGTGTCGCGTGTGCGGCGCTCAGGGATGTAGTGTGCAGAGCGGACGGACTCAGGGATGGGCTCTGCCTTCTTCTCACACTGAACTCAGCCTTCCTTACCTGAGGCAGCATTTTAGTCTGAAGCCTTTTTAATGTAACTGAATGGTATCAGTGATAGAGAAATTCACCAAGAGCCTCCTTTTTTCATCCAGTCGTGACAGGCTCCATTCTGCTTGATCAGAAGTAGTCATCTTCATGACTTTTTTCCCCTGGGTTTTTATTATGTTTTCGTTGTTCCCTGTGGGATGCCTCTGGGCTTCAGGTGATGCCCAGGGTCGTTCCTGTCCCCTTAGGGGCCCTCGGTGCAAGTGGAGTCTGGGTCCCATCAACCAGACCTTTCCTGCCACCTTCTCCGCCGACTCAGCAGGTTTTCACCTGCCTTTGGGACTCAGGGTGTGTCCTTCCTACTGAGTGTCTGGAGCTCACACATTCTCAGGGCTCGCTGGACACGTGCCTGCAGTTGTCAGGCGGTGGGTCCCGGTCGTTGAGGGTGTCCTGCTGTGGGGGCTGGGTGGGGCCATGGGCCTGCCTGGGCAGGGCTGCGCCCCGGTCCCTCGGGACCAGTGGCGTGGCCAATGGTCTGTTTCCTCCTGTGTAAAGTGGGGTGCTGGGGGAGCACAGAGCTTCCCGAGGGCTGGGGCTGCACCTCCTTCCCAGGGCCAGGGACGGTTGTGAAAGAGGAAGGACATTCTCGGATCCCCAGGGAAGTTTGGGTCCTTCTTTGCAGCCTGTCAGGGTCACAGAGAAGGACAGAACCTTGATGGGGGAGGGAAGGGGAGATAGTCGTTACAGGAGGTCTTGGGGGCCACATTTCCAGGACAGTCAGTGAAGGGTGGCCTGGACGTCCAGGAATGGGGAGGGATGAAGGAGCCGTGACAGCGAGATGGGATGAGGAGACCAAACACGAGGAAGCTGAGCAGGTCTACGTGGGGACTCGTCTCCACTTCCCACCCTTGAGCACTGGAGTGCTTCCTTCATGCTCCTTCCTGGTTTCCATCTGTGAAAGATGGAAACACTGTATGAACAGAGGAGCCTGGAGGTGGGGCGTCCTGTGAGTGTGATGAGTCACACCTAGATGGTTGGTTTACCTGATGGCCAGGTTAAACTCGAACAGACTTCCTCTTGTGACAGATTTGCGTGTGGCCTGTGCTGCCAGGAAGCCAGTCATAGGTGCCCCCATTTTCTATTTCTTTCTGGGGAAGAAAACCCATTTACTCTCTCCACTTTTCCACCTTCATTTGACACATGTTTTTGAACCATCTTTTGTTATAATTGATGTTGAGATGTAATTACATTATTTAGTTCATATCATTTGCCCAATTTTCAAATAATAGAAGTACATCATAGGAAACTTGGAGGATATTGAGAAGTTGAAGGAAGGAAGTGATGATCAGTCATAACTGCAGCACCTGGCGTTTTGCAGGTTTTCTGGGAGAACGACGTCTCCACTCCCAACCTTGTGGGCTTCTGCAACCGGGTGGTTTTCTGCAGTGAGAAGCTGGGGGTCCCTCAGTCCTCACCTTCCCCACAGTCTTCAACTCCCCACCCCACCCTCGCCAGTGTTGTCAAGTGCAAATAGTTCAACAAGGAGCGTGTTCTTAAGAGAGTTGAAAACACTCTGGAAATTCATGGAATGCAAAATTTCTAAGCCCCCAGGTTCTTACCTCCGCCCGCCTGCTGTACTGCGCTTCTGGGTGCTGGTGGGTAGAAATGTAGCTGTTATGAGTGTGTATTTGTGTCCCTATAGATTCTAACATAAATATGGTCGTGCTGTGCATCATATTCTCCAGCTAGTTTTCTCACTTAATGTGCTGAACAGCTTTCTATTTTAATGTAAGTGCATAAAATATGCTTTATTCATTTAAAGAAACCTTTTTATTCCAAACCTTTTAGTTTCAGACTGAGGAAAATTTCAGGAAGGGACCAGTAGAATCTCGCCCCTGTTCACCCACGGTCACTGTTTCCCCTTGCTCTGCCTGTACTCGCGCTCCATTCTCTGCACACGGCTCACAAACGCTGTGTATTTTTTGTGAACCACGTGAGTGTAAATGAGAAATGGCCTTGCAGGTCACCTCCAAGTCTTTCGGTGTGCTTCCTAGGCGTAGGGAGATCCAGTCCACAGGCCTGGCACAGGGATCAGCGTAAACTCCACACCAGACAGTTGCATGCAGCTTGCCTGCCACCCACACTCCAGTCTCGTCAGTTGACCCAATACGTCTTTTCTGACCTTTCCCCTTTTGCGCAGACTCACGTTCAGCTCTCGTGTCCTGTTAGCCCCTTTGCTCACAGCTTCATGTGCACAGTCCATTGCGGTATGGATACATAGTGTCTGCTTATGTTCCCCTGGTGATGGACACACAGGCTGTTTCTGGCTGCCCCCTGCCAACTCTGGAATAAGCAATGTTGTAATAGTCAACCTTGCATACTCGTCTTTTTGAATATGTGGAATTGCTTAATATGTGGAGTTGCTGAATCAGTGAGTATTCAAGCATATAACTGATAGGTGAAGTGTTTACCAGTTGAAACTTTATCCACTTTCCACAATTTCTACCCTGATGAAGAGGTGTCCTACCATTGTTTTAACTGAAATCCAAGATTACTGGTGATGTTGAGCATACTTACATAATTTTATTTGATATTAGTATTTACATGATATTTGGCATTATTTTATAAGTCACCTTTTGGTATTCGTTTCCTGTTTTTAGGATTGTGCTATGGTATTCCTTGTCTTATTGAAGATTTGCTTATTGGTTGTCAGTTGATACCCTTGGACTTTGAGGTTATTTTGGCCTTCCTGCGTGTCTTGTAGGGCCTTCATTCCTTGACCAGAGACTGAATCTGAACTCTGGCAGTGAAAACTTGGAGTCCTGACCATGAAACCTCCAGGGAAATCCTCTTTCTTAAATTTTTTTTTTTTTAATCTTTTGGGGGGATTTTCTAAGTAGATAAATCCTCAGTGAGTGCTAATTTTGTTTTTTCTTTTCATTATTTTTATTTATTTATTTGTCTTATGGCATGGCTTACGACAGGTACTATTATGTTAAATACCAAAATAATCACGATATCCTTTTCTTTTGGACACTCACAAAAAAGACTTTAACATTTCATCACAGCATGATTGTCATAGGTCTGAGTTAAACAACCTTTTACCAATTAAATTTCCCCCTCATCTTAGTGTGCAGAATATTTAAAAAGTCAGGAATGGTGTTAAACATTAAATACCTATTCAGAACCTGTGTGAATGGATTTCTTTCCACTTCTTTTATGGCTTGTTTTCCTCCCTGAGGAATCTTCTTTTTTTATTGAAGCACAGTTGACTTGCAATCCTGTATTAGTTTCAGGGGTATAGTGCAGTTATATATTCTTTTCAGATTCTTTTCCATTTTAGGTTGTTACAAGATGTTGACTGTAAGTTCCCTGTGCTACACAGCAGGCCTTGTTGCTTGTCTGTTTTGTGTATAGTGGTGATGGTGCTGTGTGTCTGCTAATTCCATACTCCTAATTTACTTTCCCCTTAATGCCTTTTGTATAAAGTAACCAGTATTCTAACCGTGAACCACCTGGGGTATGTTGTGTCTACACAACTCACGTGTGTTTGCTCCTGGTGTGTGGAGGGTTTTGTGTTTTCATTGATGGAGTGTAGTGTCTTTGAGTTCAGCCCATTTGACTGGTATTTTGTCAGTGTCTTCCCTGGACCAGCAGGACTCTGTCATGCCCCCCACCCTTTATGGTGACAGAGCCTCAGCTCCGGGGACTCCGGGCCACACGTTCGGGTGCAGCTGGTCTGCCGTGCCAGCTTCCTTCCCTGTTTCATTTGCTGCTGGCTTTTCTCCTGTGTCTCCTTCTTAATTTTTATTCATCTTTCACTTTGCTGGTATCTGTCTTCTGTAGAGAGCCTTTGTTAACATCTGTGAGTGGGAAAGCTTTCAGAATCCTTGGTGACTAAAAATATTTTATTCCCACATAAAATCTAATTTTACTGAGCATTGGAATGAAAATTCACAGTCATTTTCCTTCACAACCGCTGCTGTGCACCTGTGAGCAGCCTGATGACAGTTTGTGCTTCTTTGTGGGTGCTCTTGGTCTTGGTGGTGGTGGTGGCCGTGCTGACGTCTCTGGGGGCCACTGCCCTTCTTCCTGGCCCCTCCCTCCCTTAGCCCCCTGTCTCCCCGCCCCTCCTGCTGTGGTCCCGTCCTCCCCACTGTCGCCTCCCTCGCCCCCACCTCTCCTGTCCCCTGCTCCTCTGGCCCCTTCTCCCCACCGTCACCTCCTTCCCCAGCCTCTCCACGTCCCTAGGCCCCTCCTCCCTCGCCCCTTCCTTCCCCACTCTGATCTGATCTGGTGTGTTTATCACACCCGCGTCATGTGCGGTTTCCTGGTGGACTCCCAGGTGCCCGCCGGCTTCTAGCTGCGCCTCAGGGCCCTCAGCCTGTCCTCCTGCTTTATCTCCATTGTTACGTTTTCACTTCAGATGCCTCTCTTCAGGTCTTTTTCACAGGATTTGGGGCACTGTTTCCTAGCGCACGCCGTTGCCACATTGGTGTTGCAAGGGCTGTTTCTCTGCTTCTCGTCTGTTGCTGGAGTCAGTTGCCCGTCCATCCTGTCATGATGTCCTCATGCTGAATGGCCGGTTGTCTGTCCATCTGTGCTTCTGAAATCCTTTGGGCCTGATGACAAGTATTGTTTCTAACAAACAGGATTTTCCCCGGTGATCTGCATCAGGCTGGAGCCAGTCCTGTGGCAGTGACCTGGGGAGGCTCTGCCCTCCTGCTGTCCTGAGTCACGTTAGCTGCCCTGAGACCCTCTGGGCAGCCTGGGGAGAGATCCAGCTCCCCCAGGACTTAGCACAGCACACAGGGAGGGGGGCTGCTTCAGAAGCCTAAGTGCTTCCTTCTTTGGTGGCCGTGTTCTGTGAAGCCACTGAAGACAGAGTGGTGGGCTCAGTGTCATGTTTTTATTAGCCGATCAATATAGGACAGTGTTTACGTATGTGTCTGTTGAAAGGCACCTTATTAAATGTATGTTATTGATCTGCTCCTTGAACTTGATGGCAAACAGTGGTGTAATTTGCACTTGAGCAAACTTCATCTGACACACATGCTTGCTCTGTTTTTTAAGACACGTTACAGTTTTCTTGTACTTGGGAACCTTGGAGAGGACTTCAGCATGGAGTGTTGGGGCATTTTCAGCAGTGAAATCACCTATAAAAAGTGGGAGACTGCCACAAGCCGAGTGTGATAAGGACACTAGTGGTGCCAGGGCCAGAAGAGGGAAGGCATGACTGAGCTCCACGGGGGGCACAGTGGAAAAGACCCCATCTGCCAACGCAGGGGACAAGAGACACGGGTTCAGTTCCTGGGTTGGGAAGATCCTTGGAGGAGGAAATGGCAACACACTCCAGTGTTCTTGCCTGGAGAATACTATAGACAGGGGGGCTTGGTGAGCTACAGTCCATGGGGTCGCAAAGAGTCAGACATGACTGAAGCGACTTAGCACAGCACCAGGGCTGTGTGCACCAGAGCTTTCTGCGTATTGTCACTGTGCAGATTACTCTAAGTCCAGTACCGATTTTGGGATACAACACAGATGAATTTTAACGGGTAGGTGAGTTCAGGCTCAGGGACCCTAAAAGTGAGGACAGGCTGTGTTGCCAGGGACCCACTCAGTCTCTGCATCCTCATCACCCCACTGGCCACTTCTCATGACCCCCAATCCGTCCAAATTGCCCTCTGCTCTTCAGGAAATTCTCAGGATTTCTGTGTGGCTGGTTGGATTCTTTCTTGGTTTTTGCACCATTTGAGAAATCTTTCAGGGGACATAGCGGGCTCTGGGGGAAATCGTCTCTCCTGCTGACTCTCAGATCCTCACTGCTGTTCTCTGGGCACAGCTTCAGTCTGAGCCATGGACTCAGGACTCCTAATTCACAAAGGTACAGGCCTGGTTGCTCACCCTTTCTCCTATTTGAAATCCGTCACCAACTCCCAGCCACCAGTAGGACGGCTGGGACTCCTGGGCACGAGTCATAAGTCTTTCCACTGTCTGATCCCTGACCCCTGTCCAGTGCTGGTGCTCAGCTCCTCTCCCAGCCCCACCCCCTGCCTGCTTCCTGGTGGACCCCACATGGCCCTCTCCCAGGCTCTCTCCTGGGACCACCTTCCCTCCCCCAGAGCCTCCTGGCACCAGACGCTTCCCTGCTTCTCACCTGCCTCTTGTTCTCAGAGGTCAGGGGCCCTTTGTCCCGAGGCCTCCATAACTGCGAGTGCTGTCAGCAAATCCCATCGGAATACCTGAGGTCACTTCTTTCGTAAGTTTTAACTGAGGAATAATTATGTTTTCCTTGTCGTTCAGTCAGTCAGTTGTGTCCACCTCTTTGCGACCCCATGGACTACAACATGCCAGTCTTCCTGGTCCTTCACTGTCTCCCAGAGTTTGCTCAAATTCATATCCATTGAGTCAGTGATACCATCCAACCACCTCATCCTCTGTTGCCCCTTCCCCTCCTGCCTTCAGTCTTTGCCAGCATCAGGATCTTTTCCAATAAGTCAATAGTCTGGGTTGATCTCTTTTAGTATGGACTGGTTTGATCTGCTTGCTGCCCAAGGGACTCTCAAGAGTCTTCTCCAGCACCACATTTCAAAAGCATCAGTTGTTCAGCTCTCAGCTTTGTTTATGGTCCAACTGTCACATCCATACATGACTACTGGAGAAACCATAGCTTTGACTATACAGACCTTTGTCGACAAAATGCTGTCTCTGCTTTTTAATATGCTGTCTAGGCTTGTCATAGTTTTCCTTCCAAGGAGCAAGCGTCTTTTAATTTCATGGCTGCAGTCACCATCTGTAGTGATTTTGGAGTCCAAGAAAATAAAATCTGCCACTACTTCTACTTTCCCCCCTTTAATTTGCCGTGGAGTGATGGAACTGGATACCATGATGTTAGTTTTTTGGATGCTGAGTTCCAAGCCAGGTTTTTTCACTCTCCTCTTTGACATTCATCCCGAGGCTCTTTAGATCCTCTTCCTTTGTGCCATTAGAGTGATGTCATATGCATATTTGAGGTTGTTGATATTTCTACCAGCAATCTTGGTTCCAACTTGTGGTTCATTCAGACTGGCATTTCACATGATGTTCTTTGTATATAAGTTAAATAAGAAGGGTGACGGATTACAGCCTAGTCACACTCCTTACCCAATTTTGAACCATACAGTTGTTTCACGTCTGGTTCCAACTGTTGCTTTTTGACCCACATAGAGGTTTCTCAGGAGACAGGTAAGGTGGTCTGGTAATCCCATCTTTTTTAAGAATTTTCCACTACTCAGCATCATTTCTGCTTTGGCACAGATGCTTCATTTCTTCTGGAGCTGTTTGTAATTGCCTTCCACTCTTCCCCAGTAGCATATTGTACACCTTCCGACCTGAGAGGCTTATCTTCTGGTGTCATACCCTTTTGCCGTTTCATATGGTTTATGGCCCCTTCAAGGTGAAGGGGCTTGTGTAACTCAGTGAAGCTATGAACCATGTTGTGCAGGGCTATAGATGGATAAGTCATAGCAGAGAGTTCTGATAAAACGTGATCTACTGGAGAAGGGAATGGCAAACTACCCCAGTATACTTGCTGTGAGAACCTCACAAACTGTATAAAAGGTCAAGAAGGTATGACACCAAAAGATGAGTCCCCCAGGTCTGAAGGTGTCCAGTATGCTACTGGGGAAGAGTAGAGGAGACTTACTGATAGCCCCTGAATGAATGAAATGGCTGGGCCAAAGCAGATACAACACTTAGTTGTTAATGTGTTCGGTGATGAAAGAAAAATCTGATGCTGCAAAGAACAGTATTGCATAGGAACCTGGAGTGTTAGGTCCATGAATCAAGGAAAATTGGACGTGGTCAAGCAGGAGAAGGTAAGAGTAAACATTGACATTCTAGGAATCAGTGAACTAAAAGGTACAGGAATGGGCGAATTTAATTCAGGTGACCATTATATTTACTAGTGTGTACAAGAATCCCATAGGAGAAACAGAGTAGCCTTCATAATCAACAGAAGAGTCTGAAGTACAGTACTTGGGTGCAGCCTCAAAAATGACAGAATGATCTCAGTTCATTTCCAAAGCAAACCATTCAACATCACAGTAATCCAAGCCTATGCCCCCACCACTGATGCCAAAGAAACTGAAGTTGATAAGTTCTTTGAAGACCTAGAAGACCTCCTAGAACTAACACCTAAAAAAGATGTTCTATTCATCATTGGGGATAGGAATGCAAAAGTAGGAAGTCAAGGTATACCTAGAGTAACAAGCAAGTTTGGCCTTGGAGAACAAAGTGAAGTAGGGTAAAGACTAACTGAATTCTGCCAAGAGAATACACTAGTCGTAGCAAAGACCCTTTTCAACAAGAGACAACGTTACACATGGACATCACCAAATGGTCAATACTGAAATCAAATTGATTGCATTCTTTGTAGCCAAAGATGGAGAAGCTGTATACAGTCAACAGAAACAAGACCTGGAGCTGACTGTGGCTCAGGTCATCTGCTTCTCATAGCAAAATTCAGGCTTAAACTAAAGAAAACCAGGAAAAACACTAAGCCAGCCAGGAAAGACTTAAATCAAATTCCGTATGAATTCATAGTAGATATAATGAATATATTCAAGGGACTAGATCTAGTTAGCAGTGTGCCTGAAGAACTGTGGACAAAGATCTGTAATGTACAGGAGGCAATGAACAAAACCATCCCCCCAAAAAGAGTGGGAAGGATACCTCCAATTAAACTCAGAGTTCCAAAGAACAGCTAGAAGAGACAAGAAGGCCTTTTTCAGTGAACAGTGCTTACTAATAGAAGAAAACAACAAAGGAGGAAAGACTAGAGCTCTCTACAGGAAAATTGGAAGCATCAAGGGTGCATTCTCCCCAAAGGTGGGCACAGTAAAAGGAAAAAAATGGTAGAGACCTAGTAGATGCTGAAGAGATCAAGATGAGATGGAAAGAATCTTAATGAAACCAGAAAAAGATCTTAATGAACCAGATTGCTATGATGGTGTGGTTAGTCACCCAGAGCCAGACATTCTGGAGTGTGAAGTCAAGTGGACCTTAAGAAGCACTGCTGTTAATAAAGCTACTGGATGTGATGAAATTCCAGCAGAACTATTCAAATCCCTAAAGGAGGAGCCATCAGAGTTTTGCATTCATTGTTTCAGCAACTCTGGAAGACCTGTCAGTGGCCACAAGACTGGAACAGGTCAATCCTCATCCCAGTTCCCAAGAAGGGTAGTACCAAAGAATGTGCTAACCATCGGACAGTCACACTCATCTCCCATGCTAGTAAGGTCATGCTTAAAGTCTTGCATGCCAGGCTTCAGCAGTATGTGAACCAAGAACTTCCAGATGCCCAAGCTGGGTTTAGAAAAGGAAGAAGAACTAAATTGCAAACATTCACCAGATTATAGAAAAAGCAAAGGAATTCCAGAAAAACAGCTCTCTCTTTTTCATTAACCATGCTTAAAGCCTTTGACTGTGTGGATCATAACAGACTGTGGAAAGCTCTTAGAGAGATGGGAATATCAGACCATCTTATCTGTCTCCTGAGAAACCTGTATGCGGGTCAAAAAGCAACAGTTAGAATCCTGTATGGAACAGCTGATTGGTTCAAGATTGAGAAAGGTGTATGACAGGGCTGTCTGCTGTCACCCTGTTTGTTTAACCTATACACTGAGCACATCATGAGAAATGCCAGGCTGAATGAGTTATAAGCTGGAATCAAGATAGGTGGGAGAAACATCAACAACCTCAGATATGTGGATGGTACCACTCTAATGGCAGGAAGCAAAGAGGAACTAGAGTCTCTTTCTTGATGAGGGTGAAGGAGGAGAGTGAAAGAGCTGGCTTAAGACTAAATGTTAAAAAGACTAAGATCATGGCATCTTCCCCTATTACTGCATAGCAAATAGAAGGGGAAGAGGTGGAAATAGTGACAGATTTCCTCTTCTTGGGCTCCAAAACTACTCTGGATGGTGACTGCAGCCATGCAATCAGAAGACGACTGCTTCTTAGACAATATGCTGAAAAGCAGAGACATTACTCAGCCAACAAAGGTCTGTATAGCCAGGGATATCATCGTCTTCCCAGTGGTCATGTATGGTTGTGAGAGCTGGACCATAAAGAAGGCAGAACGCCAAAGAATTGATGCCTTTGAACTGTGGTGCTGGAGAAGACTCCTGAAAGCCCCTTGGAAAGCAGGGAGATCAAACCAGTCCATCTTAAGGGAGATCAGCTCTGAATATTCACTGGAAGGACTGATACTGAAGTTGCAGCTGCAGTATTTTGGTCATCTAATGCAAACAGACATCTCATTGGAAAAGTCTCTGATGCTGGGAAAGACTGAGGGCAGAAGGAGAAGAGGGCATCAGAGGATGAGATGACTGGATGGCATCACCGATGCAACAAACATAAACTTGGGCAAAGTCTGGGAGATGGTGAGGGACAGTCCATGGGGTTACAGAGTCGGGCACAACTGGGCGACTGAATGAAGGAACCAGCAAATGAACTGTTTATGGGGTTCTTACGGCAAGAATACTGGAAAGTGAAAGTGTGAAAGTGAAAGTCACTCAGTTGTGTCCGACTCTTTGTGGCCCCATGGATTATGCAGTCCATGGAATTCTCCAGGCCAGAATACTGGAGTGTGTAGCCTTTCCTTTCTTCAGGGGATCTTCCCTACACAGGGACTGAACCCGGGTCTCCCACACTGCAGGCAGATTCTTTACCAGCTGAGGCACAAGGGAAGCCCAGGAATACCGGAGTGGGTAGCTTATCCCTTCTCCAGGGGATCTTCCCGACCCAGGAACTGAACTGGGGTGTCCTGCATTACAGGTGGATCCTTTACCAACTGAGCTGTCAGGGAAGCCAGTACTTGAGTGGTTTGCTGTTCCCTCCTCCAGTGGATCACAGCTTGTCAGAGCTGTTCACTGTGACCGGTCTGTCTTGAGTGGCCCTGCCCAGCATGGCTCACGGCTTCACTGATACGTGAACCCCTTCACCATGACAAGGCTGTGATCCATGAAGGCGAGGAGTCATTTACGTTCAATAGAATGGACGGATTTAAGTACTCAGTTAAGCGATTTCTGACAATTGTACGTGACCATGTAAACACCCCACACACAAGATAGAGAGCCAGGCCCTAGAACCTCCTTTATGCCCGTTTCTGGGAAGTTCTCCTCCGGAGGTCCCCAGAGGCAGTTACTTTCTGACTCTGTCACCTTAGAGTAGTTCTGCCTCTTCTCTTAAAAAGAGTGGATCCACATGGAATGCACATGACGGGTTTTTTTCACTCGAAATAATGTCTTTAAAGATGTACTCATGCTGTTGACAGGTCAGTCTGTAGCTGTGAACAGACCATGGCCATGTTTATCCCTTCTCCATGGGCTATTACCAGCGTTTGGCTGTCATGGACGAGATAAACCATCTGTGGGTGGAGGTTTTCATTTCTCTTGGGTAAATTCTGGGAGTCGAACTGCTGGTCCATGCTGGGGTGTTGAACTTTGAAAGGATGTGCGCGGTCATCCTTGCATTATGCTTCTTTATACCCACCCAGCGGCACCGCGAGGTCCGAGCGGGCCCCACCCTCCCCGACACTTGGTGTCTCGGGGCCCCTGCCACGCTTTCCTGTCACGGTTTCTGTATCAGGCTCTCGTCTATCACCTCCATGGCCTTCCTGTCAGGAACTGGGTCCCTGACTCTGGCCCTGATCCATTCAGGGCCTGGCAGGGGGTGCACCCATGAAAAGCAGACACTTTTCCCATTGACACCGGAAGTAAATGTTTATTAATGGGCTTCCCACTGGATATTTCTCTGAGACTCTTGAGGTTGGTTGTGTGGTTTGACCTAGAATTTCAAGAGACTGGAGGCAGTGTATTGGGTTGAGGGTTCCCTGTAGACCCCCACCCACAGACCTTGTCTGGAGTAAGCTACTTCCTCCCTGGAGATTGACACAGAACCTTCTCTGGATGTGTCACCTCTTCCTGGACCCCTTCCCCTGAGAGCTCGTTGCTGCTTCCATCCTGAGACAAGTGAATAGGGCCGTGGGGGCGCCTGGCTCTGGAGGGGTGAGCTTGATGCGGCAGGCGGGGTTGGGGGAGCAGTGACGTGACAAAGGGGCTTAGTGAGCAGCAGGAGGGAAGGATGAGGCCTGTCTGATGCTGGCTGAGCTGGGAGTTGGAAGATAGGTCAGAAACTGGCGAATTCAGCTTGTGTGACACCTATTGCCGCTTGGCTCCATGTTCCTAACAAAGTCATGAGAAGGATGAGGAGTCTTCTGCAAAAATGCATTTTGCTAATGATGCATATCAAACAGTTGCTATTAACTGTGAACTCACTCTGGCTTATTGAATGGGCTTAAATATTGTGAATTAATGTTATAATTACTGTAATTGGATAAGCATTGCTACTTGCTTTAATTAAAGCCTCTGCAGTGCTTACATGAAAGAAGCACATTGATAAGACCATGCCGTGGGATGACATTTAAAAAAACTTTTAAAATGGGGCCACTTTTTAAAGGAAGCCACCCTATTCCTGGTGCCTGCTTGTTAATCTTGTGTACCCCACACACTGGCTGCCGTCTGAAGATCTCTGTGCTGTTAGACACTCTGAGGCCCCCTCCCACGTGAGGAGGTTTGTGGTCCAGTGTCCTGAAAGGTTTTGAGCTGTTGAAGTTGTTCAGGGCTGTTGTTCAGAGGGAGCGTTTCTTTAGAGACAAGTCGAACGTTGTGTAATGTCTATTTATTCCTGATGCCCTGAATCTGGTGGCTCTCTATGACTACATGGCTGCTGCCTCGGGACCCGCCGACCTGCCCTGACCTGCAGCAGCTGATGCTCCCAGGGATGGAGCTGATCCATCCCCACCCCCAGTCTGGCAGGGCATTGTCCTGCTGCCCGTGGAAGGAGAGACAGAGATTCGCTTGGCAGAACGTTTGCTCTGGTGTCTCCCACAGGGAGACCTGTGTGTGCATCTGTGTGCCTGCACGTGTGTGCATGTTTTGTGCCCGTCTGTGTGTGTGAGCACATGTGTTTCTCAGTGTGGATTTGCTTCGGCATTGGTGATGTTTGTTGAGTAAAGTGTGCGGTCCTTCCCCTCGTGGCGGGATTCTTTTCCTCCCTGGTGGCCGGGAACTGTTCCTGTCCTCTCGTGTGCTTGCCCACTGCCTCTTGCTGGGTGACCCTCCGCCTCTTGTCACCTACTGACATGAAGCCTCTGTAAAGTCACAGTTTGTGGGCTCCCTGTGCCCTTTCCTGCTAACCCCTCTCCCAGCGTGCCTCAGCTTTTCTACAGATCATGGCTCTCAAATAGATGACAAGCAGCCTGGCCTCGTGCATGGTCTCCTCTGGACATTTTACTCTCACTTCATAGATTCTGGGCACACATTTGGTGGTGAACATGTGTAGTTCTGATCCATAGTAAGCAGCCATTAAGTTGCATTATTACTAATATATCTTTATTAAATTGGAAACACTGATTATTTGAATAATTTGACAAGGAATCTTATCATCTAGATAACTTCTAATGCACATTATCTCATTTTTAAAGAGAAACTGAGGACGATAGTGTTTTCAGGAGACACCATGGGTCTTGGTGGCGGTGGTTTAGTCACTAAGTCGTGTCCGACTCTTGTGACCCCATGGACTGTAACCTGCCAGGCTCCTCTGTCCATGGGATTCTGCCATTTCCTTCTCCAAGGGATCTTCCTGACCCAGGAATCAAGCCCAGATTTTTCTGCATTGCAGGCAGATTCTTTACTGACTGAGCTACAAGGGAAGTCCTGCCATGGGTCTCAGCTCCCTGCAGAGCTCTGCAGGCAGCCTTCTTGCCTTAGGTAGAGTGGAATACAGATGCCTTTGGAGGGCTGTGCTTGCAGTTGGGGGCCCTTTCCTGGAGCGTTGGTGGGAAGCCAGGGTTTGAGCACTCTTATGCATGTCAGGGCCCGCATGGTGGCTGACTGTTGGGGGCCCTCGTGGGAGCCCTGGGGTGCAGGTGTTTGTCCATTAGACACAGTTGTCCCACTGCTGACAAACGGAGCCTGGTGTCTGCCACAGTGCTGTCTGCGCCTCTCTGGCTCAGGGGCCACACGTGTCCCTCTGCTTCTCCACCTCGACTGTGTGGTCCTGAGGTCACATGTTTATGTGGTCACGTGGTCTCGTGGTGGTGCCAGGGCAGGAAAGAGGACCGTCTGTATGTTGTCAGCCCTTACCCTGGGTCCATCTCTGGGCTAAACACTGAGGGCACCTGTGAGAGTGAGATTCACTGCGGGGGAGCTCACAGCTGATGGAAGATCGTTTCTCCATCTTTTTTTGTACGGCTCCCCATCTAAGGAACTTTTCCCCTGGTCAGCTGCACCTGCTCACAGACACTCTGGATGTTGGCTTCTGAGCTTCGGCCTCTGGGGGGCGGTCACGAGCTGTTGTAGCACCTAAGGTTGACTCAGCCCTCTAGAGCCCACTGTCACCCTGGGGCTGACCCTTCCCCTTGAAGAGAAGTGGACAGAGAACAAGGATGTCCGCAGCTGCAAGCAGGGTCGAGTGGTCTTGTGTCCAGAGCTTGTTAAAATTATAAACTCGGACCCTTCGGAAAAAGGAGAAATGTGTGGCACTGGAAGAGACAGAGAACATGTGGCAGCTCGACTGAGACGGTCGAGTGTGAGGGGTGAGCAGGTGAGGGGCACAGAACAGAGTGGCTGTTGGATCAGTTCTGGGCCCTGGAGGGCAAAGGCTGGATGGGGGTGACAGCCTCATGGCCTGGCTCACAATGCTGTCTGGTTTGTGCCAGGTTCAGGCTTGGACCCTGAAATCGTCCCTCCAGAACTGTGGCCCAAGGGCTGGAGAGGCCTGCCCTGCCCGGAGCCTTAGCGAGCACAGCTCAGCGAGTGTCCTGCTCCGCCCTGGTCCCCAGGAGGGAATGGCCCGTGCAAGAGGTGCCTCCTGTCGGCGCACCGCCGCACAGCAGCCTCGGACGGCGGTATTCAGGAGCTGACCCCACTTCCTGTCTGGTGTCCGTTGTCCCCTGATCCAGCTCGACTGGCCGCTTCTCTGTTGTGCCCCCGATCCCAGCACATTCAGAAGCCCTGGAGACCCTGCCCAGAGGGGCCCAATCCGGCCTTTCCCTGCGCATAAAGTCGTTGGGGCTCCCAGCTTTGGGGCCTGCCACCTCGAGTCTGCACCGCCAGTGCAGATCCAGTCGCTCTTCTTGTTTTTTCTGTTCACTTTCTCACACCAAGTGCTGCTGTGAAGGAGAGCACTAACTGTCCCCCTGACACCCGTGTCCTCTGCAGCCAGGGACCCGACCCCCAGCAGCACCTTCCAGTCCCCACAGGTCCAGCCTGATGCCCTCACCTTCTCATCAAGAGTCACTCTCTTGTCCTAAAAGCCCCCTACATCTCACCCCATCTCACCTCTTAGAATTAGTGTTTTCCTGATATTGTAGTTGATTTTTACTCATAGTCTGTCCCCCTGCTATTTGTGTAAACAGTATGAAAAATAATGTCCTCGTGTGATTCTTTTTTTTTTTTTTTACACTTTTTATTTTGTATTGGGGTATAGCAGATTAACAATGTTGTGATGATTGCAGATGAACAAGGGGACTCAGCCAGTATGTATACATGTATCCATTCTCTCCCACACTCTGCTTCCATCCAGCCACATCACATTGAGCAGAGTTCCCTGAACTTTACAAAATTTATGCACTGATACATAATATTTCATCCAGTATCTCTTGATTGAAAGTGAGAGCAGCTCTGAGACCCCCTCAGTCAGCTCTTGCAGATGAGGAAGGGGGGCTGGAGGCTGAGTGAATGGGAGGGGGAGGCTTGGCTATGGGGGAGGATTATGTAAGACACTCAGAAATTGTTAGTTGTCTATTCTGTCTTTTATGAAACTCAAGCACCAGATGTAATTAGTATGGAGAGGCTGTGTCCTCAGCTTCCTGGGAAGTGGGAGCACATGAAGCATGGCACGGCTCTCAGCTTCTGGAGAGGAGGGTGTCTCCCTGGGAACCTCGTGTTTCCACTTTGCAGCCCTTATGCTGAGAAGGTGCACGTAATGCATGAGTATATTACACTTGCGTTGACTATCGATTGCAAATTAGCATTTTGCTGGCACTGGGGAAGAAGTACAAGTCAAGGGCTTTCAAGGGAAGTTTGGGTTCATTTATGGATGGAAAGATGGGTTCACCATAGACACACAACTTGCGGCTCTGGTGTGAGCGCTCGCTGCACTTCTCCCTGGGTTGGGAGGGTGTGGACAGTGAATCTGGCAGGCGGTGAACCTGTGTTACAGGAGAGAATGCACCAGAGCTGCTCACGCGGCTTCTGCACAGCGTCTCCAACAGCAGGAGAGGACTGTGTGTTTGTTAATCCAGGTCATTGAGTGCAGTTTGGGGAGGCCTTGTGGAACTCTTTTCCTTGTGATTCTGGGACTTCCAGGGAGGCTTCTGCTCTTCACCTTCTTAGTGCTGTGTGTCCAGTTCTCGGAGCCTCATGTGTGTGGGCAGGAGGGTGAGCCATCATGGGCCCTGCAAGTTTGGAAGGGGATCTCAGGTCGCCGTGGGCCTTGCATGTTCACAGGAGTTCCTGTTCTCAGCTTTGCCCCTGGAGTTGTGACTATCAGACATGCTCAGAGTGACAGTCCTCAGATAGCACTGCCCTGCCTGTGTCTCATCAAGGATGTGGCAACAAAGGACAGGTGGATGTATTAGAACCCACTCATTGTACAGGAGACAGGGATCAAGACCATCCCCATGGAAAAGAAATTCAAAAAAGCAAAATGGCTGTCTGGGGAGGCCTTACAAATAGCTGTGAAAAGAAGAGAAGCGAAAAGCAAAGGAGAAAAGGAAAGATATAAGCATCTGAATGCAGAGTTCCAAAGAATAGCAAAGAGAGATAGGAAAGCCTTCCTAAGCAATCAATGCAAAGAAATAGAGGAAAACAACAGAATGGGAAAGAGTAGAGATCTCTTCAAGAAAATTAGAGATACCAAGGGAACATTTCGTACCAAGATGGGCTCGATAAAGGACAGAAATGGTATGGACCTAACAGAAGCAGAAGATATTAAGAAGAGGTGGCAAGAATACGTGGAAGAACTGTACAAAAAATATCTTCATGACCAAGATATTAATGATGGTGTGATCACTCACCTAGATCCAGACATCCTGGAATGTGAAGTCAAGTGGGCCTTAGAAAGCATCACTACAAACAAAGCTAGTGGAGGTGATGGAATTCCACTTGAGCTATTTCAAATCCTAAAAGATGATGCTGTGAAAATGCTGCACTCAATATGCTAGCAAATTTGGAAAACTCAGCAGTGGCCACAGGACTGGAAAAGGTCAGTTTTATTCCAATTCCAAAGAAAGGCAATGCCAAAGAATGCTCAAACTACCAGACAATTGCACTCATCTCACACACTAGTAAAGTAATGCTCAAAATTCTCCAAGCCAGGCTTCAGCAATACGTGAACCGTGAACTTCCTGATGTTCAAGCTGGTTTTAGAAAAGGCAGAGGAACCAGAGATCAAATTGCCAACATGCGCTGGGTCATGGAAAAAGCAAGAGAGTTCCAGGAAAACATCTATTTCTGCTTTATTGACTATGCCAAAGCCTTTGACTGTGTGGATCAAAATAAATTGTGAAAAATTCTGAAAGATGGGAATACCAGACCACCTGACCTGCCTCTTGAGAAACCTATATGCAGGTCAGGAAGGAACAGTTAGAACTGGACATGGAACAACAGACTGGTTCCAAATAGGAAAAGGAGTACGTCAAGGCTGTATATTGTCACCCTGCTTATTTAACTTATATGCAGAGTACCTCATGAGAAACGCTGGGCTGAAAGAAGCACAAGCTGGAATCAAGATTGCTGGGAGAAATATCAATAACCTCAGATATGCATATGACACCACCCTTCTATCTTCTTCCCAAATTCTCATTCCTTCTGAGCAGTGGCTGAGCTTCAGGGAGGCTGTTTCTGTGACCAGCGACAGGGCCATTTTGGCCTGCTGAGGAGGTGTCTGGATTAGAGCTGCTCGTCACCAGCTGCCTTCATCTTGTTTTTTACATCTTCTTCAATTCACTCCTTCTCTACTGATCTTCTCTGAAACACAATCCAGACCCAGAGTCAGGCTGGTCTGGTTTATAGGAGGGTAGTCTTCTGTCCATGGTCTTGACCTCCCAAAGCACCTGAAATTTCTAAGGTTGCGGAGGTGTCTGTACTGTGAGTTTAAGCTGAAGTTTCCAGGGTCCTATGTACCGCTGTGGGCTAATCTTTTCTTGTTTGTTTGGATGGGAGCCAGTCTGGGAATCTTACCAACATTTATATTCATGTGTCTGTGGGAAACTGTGCAGATTTCATCCTGCTCTGTTAGTTCCTGCTGGGTTTACCCAGCTAGGCCTTCCACTTTGAAGAAGAAGAATGCTGTCTGTTGCTGATTTCCCTTGCATATGATCTTTGCTGAGAGTGTTTGTAAACCCCTTAGAAAACCAGGGATAAGGTATTGTCTTAGAACAGAAGATGCCAGACAGCATTTTGCTGGGACAGAGTGGTGCCTCAGTCCACAGTTACAAGTGCCAGACGCTCAGCTCACAGTGGGTCACGGATTCTCCAGGACCTTTGGGATCCAGTCGTTGAAGCAGGATTGAAGGGCTCCTGTGAGGGTGTTGGGGCTGGCTCTCTCTCCAGCTCTGACCCTGCTCCAGATTGCCATGGTCTTGCCAGGGCCTTCTGCATGGGCAGCCTGTGGCCTGCAGCCTCCCCTTGTCACATGCAGCCACTCCAGGAAAACTGTGACTGTCCTTTGGTCAGTGAGTAGCAGGCACACGCTGACCCGTTGCTGTGCTCAGGGGTGGGCTGGCTGGCTGAGCAAGTCTGGGTTGTGCCCACCCCGAGCACAGCAGAGTCCTTTGTGATGGGGGGGTGGGGTCCCCAAAGGAGGATGAAGGCAAGACCCGAGGCAGAGGACTTCCTGTTCTGTAGACAGAGACAACACACTTGTAACTTCTTCCCGAGAAGTCGTTTCTGACTCCTTAGTTGTTCACTCTGTCCGGTACATGCTGAAGTGGTAGAGGCACTTTTTTGCAGAGAGGCCATGATTGCTCAAACAGCTCTGCTTTCTGTACCTGCCACTCAGTGAGACAGCAAAGCGCTCCTGTTCAGTAATGGTTTTACGCTCATCATTCTTGTTAAAGAGGGCCTGTAAATTAGATAGCAATGCATAAATGAAAATTATCCTCTCTATGAGATGACCCGGACACAGCAAGACCAGGAGGAATGACAGGCCCTAATACCGAGTAGCTGTGACTGTGACTTGGGGTCATGTGAACTCTGGTGTCCTGAGGACAGAGGGTCTCACTGTGGTCACAACAGGCACAGGCCTAAGTCCTGTGTCTCCTGCTTGGGCAGAGAACCTTAGTCATTCTTGACTCAGAGAATTTCAGCAGCTTCTGCAAATGTTGGATTCTTCATACGCTTTGGGGGTTTTTATTTCCTTTTTGAGAGGCTTTGACTACTGTGGGTTTGCCCGACGTGCTAGTGGCACGAAGCATTCATGTTCTGTCGCTGAACCTAAGCTCTCCTCTGGTCTGGTGTCAGGGGACAGACTCTCAGCCTTACGCTCGAGCTCGCGCTCTGTCCTCCCATTTCTGCCTCTCGCTCTTGTTTTATGCTCCTCCAAGCCCGAGGAGTGGGATAGCATCCGCCCAAGGATAGCATCTGCCCAATCTGTATCCTGAGCGACCTCTGGTTGCTTTTACCCTGTAACCAAAGGGCAGTTTTCTTTCTTTCCCTTCTTACTGTTACCTGTTTTCCTTTTGATTTTGATGCTGCTTTTGAGATAAGGGGACAGTGGCTAAAAGGACTTTTCGGAGGGGACCAGGGGATGAGTGAAGAGCTGAGGGGGAGACCTGTGGGATGGGATGCACCGGGTTTGGTGGTCACCCAGCTGCAGAGTGGCTTGGGGGCTTCCCAGGGCCCCAGGAGGTCCCTGCTCCTGACATCTAGGGCCCGAGTCAGGGTCTTGGCTGTGGCTCCTGTGGGCGGAGTGTTTCCTGCCCCGTCTCAGCTTCTCCTGCTTGGTCGTGGGTGTGGCTCCACCCTTGGTTCTTGCGAAGGTCAGAGCAGTTCACAGGCTCTCAGTGTTGCTCTGCTGCCTCCACCTCTGGCCGGAGTCTTTTAATTCCTCCAATATCACTTATTCTTGTAGTGCTTGGTAAGTTAATATGGTTCAAAGAGCATTTTGTTTTGAATGCTTTTATTTTTTCAGTATTGATTAAAATATGAAGCAAATGTATAGGAAAGTGTCTGGTGCACATGTTACAGATCTTGTGCTAATAGCAGCATAGTGACTGTAAAGCAATTGCAAATACGAAACCACAAGTGCCTGGTGTGCAGCTAATTGGATCTCACACTTAGCACTTTGCCACCTATTGTTTTTGAAGCACATTCTGTAAGTGAATCTTCGTTACACTGTAAGTTGTTTTTCTATAACCCTCATTTGTGACATATGCCGCATCATGATTTCCTATATCTTTTGTTTATTAAGCATACTTATGACTATTTTCAACATGATAATCAACTGTAAAAAGTTTAAATTGAGTTTTATTGTCCAGTTTTTTTATTCCTGATTTTTAAAAACTAGAGACAGAGGCTAAAGAATATTTCCCTTGGTTTGTGGATCAGCCTCCAGTGTTATGTGTGGCTGGTTGTCTCCCTGAGGCTGGTTGTCTCATTTCTAGTGTTTCTGTTGCTGAGGCACGCGAGTTTAGATGCAGCAGCAGAGCTCGCTAAGACGAGCTTGTTAGGAGTGGATCCGGAGGTTGCTGCGGGGCTGGAGCTCCTCCTGCAGAGCCTGTAGGAAAGGAAGGGCTGCTCCGGGCAGGTGAACGAGAAGCCGTCAGGATGGCAGGACACAAGACCTGAGGTCCCCACCGGCTCTGTCTTCTCTGCTTTCTGTCTGAGAACACAGCCCCGCTGGAGTGTCCACAGCGTCACCACCTCCTGGTCCCGCGGCCGTGCAGCCAAGGCCCTGGGGAGGAGGCTGCTTGCGCGCCTCTGGCCTGGCTCTGACTGTGCACAGGGAGCTGCCTAGCCTTTGGGGCGGGAGGACGGGTTTCTGAGAAAGAGGCTGCTTGTCTCTTGTGAGGCAGCTTTCAGAAGTTCCACTCTTTCCCTGGAAGTGAGCACGATGTCTCTGGAGGACCGGGCATCCCTGCTCCTCCCTGGAGTGTGGCCGATCAGCTGGCAGACGAGGCTTTGACCATGGGACAACCAGACAGAGGTGGAAAGGAGCCAGTGCTGGGTGCACAGAGCCACAGAGCCATCCTGGCCCCGAGGTTGGGGCTGTGCACCCGCGCCCACGGGGACCTTCACTGTTACACAAACACAAGGTGATAGACACGAAGGGAACTCACAGAGGACATGGGGAGTGGAGTCCCAGACTTCTGCCAGAGTGTGTAGTGTCTGGAACTGCAGGCTGTGCATCCACTGTATATGAGCCGTGGCAGAGGTTGGGGATAGGGAGTGTCGAGGGGCTATAGGTCTGAAGGCCAAGCCCCAGCCCCTGAGCATGACTCAGTGCAGAGGGCAGTGATGCTGGTCCCGGGTGTGTAGTTCAGTAACGGAGGTGGGGACCGTCTGCCCTGATGGACGCACAGTGTCTGTCGGCTTTCTTCCCAGGGAGGAAGGAGACAGACAGCAGAGGGTAACTGAGTTGGTGGGAGGAGAAATCAGGTGCAGGAGAGATGAGGAAAACCAGTTTCTGACAAAGAAAATGTAGTGTCATTGGAGAAGGCAGTTAGAACCCGATTTGCTGGTAATGAGATGCCTATGACATTTCAATTAAATCTATAATTACAGAGTAATATGTAATAAATGAGTAGATAGAAACAGATGGAATTAAACCAACTCCGTGCCCTTGCACTTGATGCTAAAGAGATTCCATCAAAGTGGTGATAAAGATGGGGATACGAGATTATCTGTCAGATGCCATGCAAGACCTAAACTTCTAAACTGGGCTGAGACATCAGATTGAAGTCATAGCACTCAGCTTTGGAGTACATGAACAGCTGAATCTATGACACAGTTCTGATCGCACTAACAAGTGTGTGCTTCCCTGGTGGCTCAGTGGTAAAGAATCCACCTGCCAGTGCAGGAGACCAGGGTTCAATCGCTGGGTCAGGAAGATTCCCTTGGAGAAGGGAATGGCAACCCCCACCAGTATTCTGGCCTGGAGAATTCCATGGACAGAGGAGCCTGGCAGGCTACAGTCCATGAGGTTGCAAAGAATTGGACATGATTGAGCGACTAACTTACATTCTTAAAACTTTATTAGATGATCTCATTCTCTCAACATGGGAGCTCACTGTTAAATGAGCACCTCTGATGTGATGCCCAGAGGAAAAATATTAAATTCTGATTGGAATTGATAATATGTACACTGGATCTTTTTCACCTCAGTGTGTGATATTTAGAAGAATACACCTCTGGGAACAAGCTCTGCTTCCTCACCTTGTTTGTGGATACGAGGAAGGTGGTTGATTAATTGAGGTTTTTGGAAAATAGGGAAGATGCCGACTTTGGCTGCAGGGATTCAGTGAAGATCGGCTGATCCCTGTGTGTCTTATCAGGGATGAGATAAAAGAAGGAGAATGCATGTGTCATCTCTGTGTTCCATTGTGCTTTGCCATGGCCTCTTCATAGCTAGCATAGAAGACGCCCTTATTTTAATACTATTTTGAATCAAGACTGTGTTGGGACTTCCCTAGAAGGCCAGTGGTTAGGGCTCTGCACTCCCATTGCAGGGACGAGTTCAGTCCCTGGTTGGAGAACTAAGATTCCACAATCCACGTGACTTGGCCAAAAAAGAAAAAAAATGACCTTTTAACCAACTAAATAGAGTTTGAAATTTATATATTTTAGTCCTTTTTACAAGGCAAAAAAGAACTGAGGTATTTTGGGATGGTCAGTTGAAATTATTTGGATACCATAAATTAGGTAAAGAGTAACTGGTGTAATGTTTATACTTATGTGCATATGTAATTAAGCAAGTGTTATTTTGTGATTTGGAAAGTAGACTCCTATAATTTCATCTGTTTCTTTCCCAGGGAAAATATATAAAATATAAACATAAACCATGCTCTGCTTTCCATTCTTGAAGTGTGCAAGAGTTCTTAAAACATTCTTTTCAGCACTGAAGAATAAAAATGGAAAATTTTTACATTGAAATTATACAGTGTCATTTTAAGGGAGGTTTAAGGGCATAAAAAGCTTACTGACACTGCTGGTTGGACCCTCCTCTGGTGCCTGCTCTGCAACCTGAACCTGTTCCCTCTGGGACTCTCGACCCAGGACCAGAGTTGGGGGGACACTCTGCCCCCAGCTCTGAGCACTCAGAAGAGCTGGGGCTCTGAGGATCCTTCCCACACCCAACAAGGTATCCACACCTTTCTGCCCAACCCATCCCAGGATGCCTCTTGTCCTTCTTGGGGGCTGCCTGCCTGTCCACCTTCTGGAGCCCAGAGGCTAGACTTGGGGTGCTTGGTGTGTGAAGGATGAGGGGAGCAGGTGGTTAAAAAAAGGCCATTGAAGGCAGTCATCACAGAGCATGTTGAATTATGAATGGTGACCTCTTGTTAAAAATTAGTCTAGAGGAGAAACCGGAAGAGAACTTAGAAAAAACCCTGGTACGTCTCTGAAGGGAGATTTCACGTTTCATCTGTAAAGTAAAGCATATGCCATGAAAAAAGAAGAATTTCAGAACAGTTTTGTTTCCCCTTAGAATCAGTAGAGGCTGTGAAAAGTTATGTGGATGGAGCTAATATGACTGAAGTAGTTACTGGCTCGGGCATGGCACACAGGCTGAGTACATGCCTTTGGCCCCAGAGACCACACTTGTTTTTGTTATTTATTGAGGTTTAAGATGTTTCTGTCAGTGTTCTGAGGCATTTACATGGATAATAAGGGCTAGGTCTTTATAACCACCTAAAAAGTAAGTCCTGTTATTATCTCCAGTTTACTGATAAGCAAACAAGTGCACAGAGGATATGTTACTAGTAAAGAATGAATCCTGGGTTCAGACCTCTGCTTCAGATCTTGGGTTTTTAATGAATATGCCATGTAGGACACCTATAAAATAAGGATACTGCCTTATGACAAAGCAATCCCACTGCTGGGCATACACACTGAGGAAACCAGAATTGAAAGAGACATGTGTACCCTAATGTTCATCACAGCACTGTTTATAATAGCCAGGACATGGAAGCAACCTAGATGCCCATCAGCAGATGAATGGATAAGAAAGCTGTGGTATATATACACAATGGAGTATTACTCAGCCATTAAAAAGAATACATTTGAATCAGTTCTAATGAGCTGGATGAAACTAGAGCGTATTATACAGAGTGAAGTAAGCCTGAAAGAAAAACACCAATACAGTATACTAACACATATATATGGAATTTAGAAAGATGGTAACGATAACCCTGTATGCAAGACAGCAAAAGAGACACAGATGTATAGAACAGTCTTTTGGACTCTGTGGGAGAGGGAGAAGGTGGGATGATTTGGGAGAATGGCGTTGAAACATGTATAATATCATATAAGAAATGAATCGCCAGTCTAGGTTCGATGCAGAATCCAGGATGCTTGGGGCTGGTGCACTGGGATGACCCAGAGGGATGGTATGGGGAGGGAGGTGGGAGGGGGGTTCAGTATTGGGAACACGTGTACACCCATGGAGGATTTATGTTGATGTATGGCAAAACCAATACAGTATTGTAAAATAAAATAAAGTAAAAAAATAAAATAAATTTAAAAATAAATAAAATAAGGATACATAGTTATGTAAAAGCACCAGTTATGTAAAAGCACAACGATAGCTCTTGAGATGAAAACTTGGTAGATAGTTACAGATCAAGCATAGCTGGGAAAAAATTAGTGCACAACAAGATCAAGCTGAAGAAGCTTCCTAGAGTTAAGCACAAAAATAGAGAACATGAGAAAACACAGTTTTGCAGTTGCTGCTGCTAAGTCGATTGAGTCGTGTCTGACTCTGTGCGACTCCATAGAGAGCAGCCCACCAGGCTTCTCTGTCCCTGGAATTCTCCAGGCAATAACACTGGAGTGGGTTACCATTTACTTCTCCGATGCATGAAAGTGAAGAATGAAAGTGAAGTTGCCCATTCATGTCCGACTCTTCGTGACCCCATGGACTGCAGCCTCCCAGGCTCCTCCGTCCATAGGATTTCCCAGGCAAGAGGACCGGAGTAGGTTGCCATTGCTTTCTCTCAGTTTTGTACTAGACAGATCCAAAAGGCAAAAATGCATCGAGTAGAAAAGCTGAAGAAGGGAATTACAGGAAAAAAAAGTGGTTAATCAATATTTCTGATCAAATGGCTCCTACTTCTCCAAACTGAGGAAAATTGTTTTCAGAGAGAAAAATTGAACCACCTGTGAGGTTGGAATAAAGGCAAACAAAACCTGTCTTTGTGAAACACCACAGACTCTGGGATCAAGACAGAATCTCAAGAGACATGGTCAAGGAAATAGAAATTGCTTAAAGATTGACAGGATATGTCTCAACAGCAATAACAGGTGTCTGGAGATGTCTGTTAAATTTTTTGAATTCCACGTTCAGTATTGACAGTGAAATAAAGATGTTTTCAGGCATACAAGGACTTGGAAAGTTGACCACATAGAGACCATGTTGAGAGGAGAACAGGGGGCATGTTTTTGAGAGTGAGGAAAGAAGAACCCAGAAAGATGCAAAACACCAAAGACACATTTATGAGTACTGATTTTAGAGTAAAGGATACATTTTCTCTGTTCTATAAGCAGCCATATTTGGTATTCACATAACACCAGACACCAGGTGGTATCAGAGAAGGTGTGTTCTGGAGGGGGAAGGCAACACTTGGAGGAAGGTGAGGGCATATGAAAGGTCTTCTTTTGTTCAAGAGGATGTTAGAGGTACTGATTCATTGATAGTTTTGCTAGAAAAATATGTGTATAATTACATGCAGTAGAACTTTAAGGAAGAAATAAAATATATAGGTACAAAAGAGTAGAGTGAAAATTCTATATATGATAATAATGCAGAAAAAAAAGTACAAAGGAAAACATAACATGAACTGTCAGAACAAAATAAGTCCCAGTTTGTCAGTAATCACAATAAATATGAATGGAAAAAACTCAAACATTAAAAGTAAGAAGTGCCCTGGTGGCCTAGTGGTTAAAATTCTGGGCTTTCACTGCCATGGTTTGAGTTCAGTCCTGGTTGGGGAACTGAGATCCTGAAAGATTCATGGCATGGCCAAAGAGAAAAACCAGACTCTCAGAGTAGATTAAATACAACACACAGTTCTGTGATGTGTACAAGAACATGCAAAAAATGTACTGAGAATAAATATACTTGTGGCAAGATTAATAGAGAAAATAAGGAAATTCAAGAATATAAAGAGTTAGAGATGAAAAAAGAACCATATGATAATTTGTAGGAAGTTTTGCGGAGAAGTTAGAAGATCAAGATGAAATGTTTGGTTTTCTTGGTGAGTGTAAGTGTCATAAATTGACTCAATGAAAATTAGAAAATGTGACTGGAACAGTAACCACAGGAAAATTAGTTTTTCATGAATGTATTTTTATGAAGGGCTTCCCAGGTGGCACAGTGTTAAAGAATCTGCCTGCAGTGCAGGAGACAAAGGAAGCGTGGGTTTGATACCTGGGTCAGGAAGATCCCCTGGAGAAGGAAATGGCAACCCACTCCAGTATTCTTGCTTGGGAAACCCCAAGGACAGAGGAGCCTGGTGGGCTACAGTCCATGGGGTTGCAGAGTCGAACACAACTTAGTGACTGAGCATACATACATACACTTTCATAAAAGGCACTGATTCCAATTAAAATAGATAAATTTAAATTAAAAAATAAATAAGAAAAAAAGGCACTGACTCAATTTCAAAGGTAAATTCTACAAAAACTTTTTGAAAGTGATAATTCTATGTTATCTAAACTATTTCAGGAAAATGAGTATCACCCTTTTTAATGAATAATCCCATAATTTAGTAATGAATCAGAAAAGGGCTAATTTCAATTGAGACCAAATATAAATTTTATAAACACACTATTAGCACATTGAAATAACTTTATTAAATATGACCAGGCTTTGTTCCATAAATGTAAGATATTTCAATAATAGAATCTCTGTTGTAGGAATTCATAAGATGAACATGTAAAAAGAGAAAAATTACAGTTATATCAGTAGATACTGAAAGACCTTGAAACAATACAGCAGCCATTTATGACAAATTCTAGGTGAAGGATTGATGGGAGGGACCTTTCTCAATAGGAATGAGAGTTTGATTAGAAACCATAGCAAACATGGTTGTCCCAAGGAAATATTAAATATAGAACAAAGTAACATTGCCACAGTGATTTCTGTTAGCCCATAGTTCCCAACTAGAAACTGGGGTTTCTAGTTAAGTTTATATGGGAAAATAAAATCGGTAAAATATTAGAAATCAAGACTTAACTTCAGTGAAAAGGGAAGATATTATACAAAATCTATTAGATCAGTAGGAACATTGATTATGTAGGGCATACAAAATTTGTATAAAAATCCTTGTACTGTATGTTATAAAGTGATGTTGTTTTTAATCACATTTTACCCATAGAATTTCTTTCAGAATTGAAGTTAATAAGCTACAAAGTCCTATTGTATAGTGCAGAAACTATATTCAGTATCCTGTAATAAACCAAAAATGGAAAGGAATATGAAAAAGATTTTTTTTAAAAGCAACATTAAAGGAATTTAAAGTCAGTCCTCTTAAACCCTGCTGTTGTTTTATCAGCTAAGTTTAAGAAGTAGTCTAAATCCTTTTATCATTTCAACGACCTTCCCAGCATCTTCACCAGGAGTAGATTCCATCTCAAGAAGCCTCCCTCTTTGCTCATCCTTCAGAAACAACTCCTCATCCTTCAGGTTTCATCATGAGATGCAGCAGTTCAGTCCCATCTTCAGACTCCACTTCTGATTCTAGTTCTCTTTCTGTTTCCACCACATCTGCAGTTCCTTCCTCCACTGAGGTCTTGGACCTTCACAGAGTCATCCATGAGGGTCAGAACCAACTTCTTCCAAACTCTTGTTTGTGTTGATATGTTT
>SJYQ01001320.1:470872-482521 GCA_006410935.1 Redunca redunca
GTGTGTATACCCAGCAGTGGAATTGCTGGGTCATAAGGCAGTTCTATTTCCTGCTTTTTAAGGAATCTCCACACTGTTCTTCATAGTGGCTGTACTAGTTTGCATTCCCACCAACAGTGTAAGAGGGTTCCCTTTTCTCCACACCCTCTCCAGCATTTATTGCTTGTAGACTTTTGGATCGCAGCCAATCTGACTGGCGTGAAATGGTACCTCATTGTGGTTTTGATTTGCATTTCTCTGATAATGAGTGATGTTGAGCATCTTTTCATGTGTTTGTTAGCCATCTCTATGTCTTCTTTGGAGAAATGTCTATTTAGTTCTTTGGCCCATTTTTTGATAGGGTCGCTTATTTTTCTGGAATTGAGCTGCAGGAGTTGCTTGTATATTTTTGAGATTAGTTGTTTGTCAGTTGCTTCATCTGCTATTATTTTCTCCCATTCTGAAGGCTATCTTGTCACCTTGTTTATAGTTTCCTTTGTTGTGCAGAAGCTTTTAAGTTTAATTAGGTCCCATTTGTTTATTTTTGCTTTTATTTCCAATATTCTGGGAGGTGAGTCATAGAGGATCCTGCTGTGATGTATGTTGGAGAGTGTTTTGCCTATGTTCTTCTCTAGGAGTTTTATAGTTTCTGGTCTTATGTTTAGATCTTTAATCCATTTTGAGTTTATTTTTTGTGTATGGTGTTAGAACGTGGTCTAGTTTCATTCTTTTACAAGTGGTTGACCAGTTTTCCCAGCACCTCTTGTTAAAGATATTGTCTTTAATCCATTGTATATTCTTGCCTCCTTTGTTGAAGATAAGGTGTCCATGGGTGCGTGGATTTATCTCTGGGCTTTCTATTTTGTTCCATTGATCTATATTTCTGTCTTTGTGCCAGTACCATACTGACTTGATGACGTGGCTTTGTAGTAGAGCCTGAAGTCAGGCAGGTTGATTCCTCCAGTTCCATTCTTCTTTCTCAAGATTGCTTTGGCTATTGAAGGTTTTTTGTATTTCCATACAAATTGTGAAATTATTTGTTCTAGCTCTGTGAAAAAAACCGTTGGTAGCTTTAGCTTTTGACTTAAAATGAGAGCTGTGCAACTCTTCCTTTCACTTGAACGCTTAGTGGACCTTGTAGAGTTAAGTGGTTTTGGTTCAGTTTTGCTGCATCTTGAGTGACAGGGAGCTGAGGAGAGGGAGAGCTGGGGTGGCTGGTCAGTGAAGCAGTCAGAACACATACTTTTTACAGTCAGGTTCCTGTGTTATATACAGGGACAGTTCGTGTGTGGCCCCCATGCCCCCAATTACAATAGTAACATCAAAGGTCATCAGTCACAGATCACCATAACATATACCATAATAGTGAAAAAGTGTGAAATATTGTTCAGTTCAGTTCAGTCACTCAGTCATGTCCGACTCTTTGTGACCCCATGAATCGCAGCACGCCAGGCCTCCCTGTCCATCACCAACTCCCGGAGTTCACTCAGATTCACATCCATCGAGTCCGTGATGCCATCCAGCCATCTCATCCTCTGTCGTCCCCTTCTTCTCCTGCCCTCAATCCCTCCCAGCATCAATGTCTTTTCCAATGAGTCAACTCTTTGCATGAGGTGGCCAAATTACTGGAGTTTCAGCTTCAGCATCATTCCTGCCAAAAAAACCCCAGGGCTGATCTCCTTCAGAATGGACTGGTTGGATCTCTTTGCTCTCCAACAGACTCTCAAGAGTCTTCTCCAACACCACAGTTCAAAAGCATCAATTCTTCAGTCCTCAGCCTTCTTCATAGTCCAACTCTCACATCCATACATGACCACAGGAAAAACCATAGCCTTGACTAGATGGACCTTTGTTGGCAAAGTAATGTCTCTGCTTTTCAGTATGCTATCTAGGTTGGTGATAACTTTTCTTCCAAGGAGTAAGTGTCTTTTAATTTCATGGCTGCAGTCACCATCTGCAGTGATTTGGGAGCCCAAAAACGTAAAGTCTGACACTGTTTCCACTGTTGCCCCATCTATTTGGAATCATCAAAATGTGACACAGAGACACAGAGTGAGCAAATGCTGTTGGGAAAATGTTACCCACAGACTCACTTGATGCAGTGTTGTCACAAGCCTTCAATTTCTAGAAAACACAGTGTCTGTGAAATTCAGTTAAGTACATTAACAGGAGGTCTGCCTAACTCTGGACTGAGATGGAGAACTCTTAATGATACAGTGAGTGAATACGAGAAGGACAGAATGTCAATTCTGGAAAGATAGGGCATGTTACCATTAAATAACTTGAAATTAAAATATACTGTAGATCGACAGTCATAAGTGTGTTAACTGGTTGCCACGAACCAAGGCTGGGTTTCCAGTTTGTGTGTTGTGATCAGATTTGCGGAGAGTGTTTGCTGGAGTGAGAAGTGGCGCGTTGTCTCCCTGTTTTATGTTGGGCTTCTGAAAGTCGGTATGTGGCCTTAGTGGCATGTGCTTGGACTGACGCTTAATCAGAGGTTTTGCTGACAAGACAGGATTTTCAGCAGACGGTACAACGTTCAGTTCGCCTGGATTTGTGGAAATTAACTTGATGTGACCACAGTGTTTTCTGGCCACGTGAAGTGCCTTGTGGGCCAGCGTTTGAGATCCTTTGAGCTCAGCATGAAAAAGACACAGCACACTTTCAAGTGATATTATAAACAAGTCTCCTCAAAGATGTGTGTCCCTCTTTCATCTGATTCATTTTGGGGAAACAGCAAAGCCGTGTATCAGTAAATGCTGTGAAGAAAGGAGCAGAGGTTTTATAATTTATCAAAGTGTATGAACTAGCACCTGTTTAAAATATGCAGTGCTCAGATTTATCTGAGGATAGCAATTTTTTTCCCGGAAATAAAATGATCAGTTATTAATATTCCCTGGGACTGTCGTTTTGTTTCTTGGAATCTGCCTGGTTCTTTGCACAACCAGTCTAAGTTCAAAAATGTTGCTTTTCTCCTCAAGTTATATGAGGAATCATCACTCCTGATTTAAAGTATGACTTTATTATTCCTCTTTGGTTGAATATTTTGAAGTTGGGAAAGCTATTCATCGTAACCTCAAACCCAGTTTGGGAATAGAAATACTTGCATAATGTCCACGTGCTGTGAGTGCCTGCAGGGTTCTCTGTTCCCTGGTTTTATTTAAAAATACCTGGTGTTATTTTTTATACACAGCATCTCTGCCTACTTAGTTCTTGCCATACTGCTGTTCTAGATGGATTTAATTATTGCTCAGTGTCATTTTTTTTAATGTACTTTCCATATGTTTCTTTTTCCATAGGGAGGTTATTTACCCCCTTTTTTATCATGTTTTCCCCATTTCTATCCATTCCTCATCATAGGCCTTCCCACCATCCGAGGCCCGGCCGTAGCAGCCCAGGTTCCCAGCAGCTGCCCTCGATCGCCCGGCCTGCGCCGGCTCTGCCACCATGGGGACCGCTCAGGTACTGTGTGCCCGTCTGTTCTCCTGCTGCGTAGGTGTCGGTGGGAGGTGCTGGGGTAGTGGTGCTGGAGGTGATCAGGGCATGCAGGGGATGGGAGTGAGGGGAGTAAGGACCCAGAGGGTGAGTGCAGGTCCTGTGGCAGCCTCCCAGCTCCCAGTGGAGAATTTTCTGGCTCAGATGGAGGCGTGTCTGTAAGCGACTCACAAATGTGGCACTTGTATGCTTGGTTGGGAAGCTGGAAGGGGCTGCTGGAGACCTAGGGGATGAGCATAAGATGAGGTCCGGGCTCTGGTCCTCACAGCATCACTTGTCACGTGAGTTGGGAGAAGGGGTCTGTGGACACACGCGCAAGGGCTTCTCTGGGGCACTGAGTGACCTTCCTGGGCTTGTGAAGGGCTTTCCCGTGCTTTTGGTGGTGGCTGTGCTTGTGGGGAGGGGGGCAGGAAGTCCCTCAGCTGATGATGAGCCAGATGTGCGGTCAGGGGCCTTCTGCCACTGCTCACTCCTAAAACCCCTGGGGCCTTGTGTGCTCAGGACACCTCAGGAGGGCCACACCCGCTTACCCGTCCCCGCTCACAGTTGGAGGGTATTCGGGAGCAGAGTTGTGACCTTTCACCTTCCCTGATGCCAATAAATAAAATACTCAGTTGAAGCCTTTGCAGAGAGTGACTTTTCATTTGATTTTTCAAGGCAAGATGGGGCAATTTATAGTATATCATTCTTTACTGCAGGGGAGATTTAAGCTGTGAAATATGGTCAGATTTCCAGTGGGCCCTTGTCCCTGACCCCGATGACCTTCTCCCATCCCTTCTTTCCCGTCTTGGGTCTCACCTGGGTCTCACCCCACAAGTCTGCACCTTGTGTGTAACACCTTCTTTTACTATTCCAGTAATCTCAGGAAATGATGCTGATGTAGATTGTCAGGCTCCATAGCCAGGACGCGGTTGCTTTTTGGTGGGAGTTTCACGTAAGAGCCTTGAGGAGACTAAGCCTCTTCATTCTCTTTTTAAAAACCTACTTCCCCCCTCTGGTTTAGCAAAGATGAGGCATGATGCCTCTTCAGTGCTCTCATCAACTCTTCCGTTAAACGCCCTGCAGCCCATGAGACGCAACTGCATATTTTCCCCATAGATTGGGTAAGGTGCTTAACTGCAAAGATGAGAATTCACTCTGGCTTATGTGAACAGAAAACGACTTTATTAAAAGAGATGCTGGGCATGTTATGGACCTCTAGACAGGCCTGGACAGACAGGATCTGCACGAGGCCCCCAGGGGACTCTGGGGAGCCCACACAGGAGCCCCTTCTTGGGGTGTTCACCCCACCTTAGGGCAGGGCCTGGGCCCGGACGTGGGGTCCTGCCTGCGTCTCACTGCGGGGAAGGCTGGAAAGCACTTTTGTTGTTGTCTGTGCTCCTGTTGCCCTTGGAGAGGGGTCAACCCCAGAAATGACAGTGTCAGTGGTGTACGAAGCACTTCAGAAATGCAGGGCGCCCACAGTGCTTGGCCCCGGTCCTTACCCCCATTACACTGGACCACGGTCCACTCCGGGGTCCCTCTGCTTGTCCCCACACAGCCATAGCATTCAGTGCTTTCAATGCACCGTCCTGTATGAAATGGAAATACACTTACTTTTGTCCCCAGCGGGGTCCTCTGGTCTCACTCATAACACGATCTCACTCCTGGTCAACAGTCTGGGGACAGAGTTCAGCCTGACCCGCCTGCTGTCTATGCCCAGTATGATGACTGCAGCCAACACAGCCTTGCAGACACTAGGTACAGGTTGCTCAGATTGTTTCAGTTTTCATTATAAATATATGCAGGACAAGAAAAGCTGGGGGAAGGGATGATGGGTGCTCTGGTCTCTGGGGGGCTCCCATCCCCTCCTCCCCTGCTCCACGCCCCCTTGGTCCCAGGGCCAGCAGCTCTGCTTGCCTGAGACCCTGACCTCAGCACCTGTGAGTGATACTCTCCATCCTTCAGAGGCCTGAGTTTGGGTGGTTCTGCCCACATGGGTCTTTGCAGGTCCCAGGAGCTTTTCCAGTGGATGCAGGGGTGCTATTGGGGGATTCAGAGGACCTCTGGTCTGACCCTCTTCTTTCACTCATAGTAGGAGCTCCACTGTGTCCTGAGACTGCGGGTCCACAGGCATCCTTGCTGCCTATCAGTCAGCAGCCTGAGTACTCCCAACTCCACTTCCTGATCCAGTCTCCAGGGGCATCCCCAGGTCTCCATGGATAATTCTCCCTGCTGGATGGTCCTCCCCTGGGGACCTGGATGCCTAACACAGCAGACTGCAGTGTCCTGGGGACAGGAGCAGGGCTTCAGGGAGCTGGGCTCCTCTGGCCACAGGAGGGGTATCATGCGTGGCTGTGGTCCATGGAAGATCCAAATCCTGGAGGAACAGGCTTCTCAGGACAAATTCCAGCTGGCACATGGCCTGGGAAGGGCTGCACAGTGCCTGCCCCCGGGGTGACCCCAGAGTGACCTGTGACCACCCTCTGCTGCCTCTGCCATTAGCATGGGGGTTCCCACCCCCACCCCTGGAAAAGCAGCCTCCATGCCTTGGATTTACATGCAGAATCGCTGAGAAGGGCAGTTTTTGCCAGATTCTGCCTTTGAGCAAAACTCTAAACTGTAGGGCTAATGTTTAAAAGGAATGGAAATGTAGGGCTAACGTTTAAAAGGAGCTCATCACTGTTATTGCTGTTTGGGTCAGATAATTCTGTGGGCAGGGCTGTCCTGGGTGCTGCGGGAGGCAGGCAACATCCTGCACCCACCACCACCCCACCCCTCACTGCTGCCAGGACCCTTCCCGCTTCCCCAGAAACAGCACCAGACGTGGCTGGACACTTCCGTATGCCCAGGGAGAGGCAGCCCCAAGCCTGCTACAACACCTTAGGCATTATTAGGTTCAGTGGCCTCCAGCTGTTGTCTACAGGGCCTTTAGCAGTAGAATCAGAGATGATGTCATCTCTGTCGTCTGCATGTTGTTAACTTCAGTCTTCTCTCCTTCCTCAGTCTCAGATTTGTTAATTTTATTAATCTTACTGAACCAGATTCTGATTTTTAATGGTTTTCGTTGTTGTTTTTTATCCTGTTTGACGACTTTTACTGTTTTTCTTTTTATTTCCTGTCTTCTACTTACATTGGTTTTCAGTTGCTCTTTTTCAGTTTGTTTAAAGGTCAGAACTGAAGTCAGTGGCTTCAGACTTTCCCCTTTCCTGATAGAGGCACTGAGTGCTGAGATGTACCCTTCTTGGGTGTGGGAGGGTTTCGTCTTTCTATAAATAGTCTCAACAAGTGTTTAAGTTACACAGACTCACGTGACTTTATGCTGGGTAGGATGTCAGGACCCCACTATCTGGACCTGTTTGTGGCAGTGGCACCTGCCTGCTGCCTGGATGCTGCCCTGCCACTCACTCTGATCCCATCCTTCTTCCTCGTTCAGTTTAGTTGCTCAGTTACGTCCGACTCTTTTGTGACCCCATGGACTGCAACATACCAGGCCTCCCTGTCCATCACCAACTCCCAGAGCTTGCTCAAACTCATGTCCATTGAGTTGGTGATGCCATCCAACCATCTTATCCTCTGTCATCCCCTTCTCCTCCTGCCTTCAATCTTTGCCAGCATCAGAGTCTTTTCCAATCAGTCAGTTCTTCACTTCAGGTGGCCAGAGTACTGGAGCTTCAGTTTCAGCATCAGTCCTTCCAATGAAAGACTGATTTCCTTTAGGATTGACTGGTTTGATATCCTTGCAGTCCAAGGAACTCGCAGGAGTCTTCTCTAATCCCGCAGTTCAAAAGCATCAATTCTCTGTCACTCAGCCTTCTTTATGGTCCAACTCTCAGATTTGTACATGACTACTGGAAAAACCATAGCTTTGACCATATGGACCTTTGTTGGCAAAGTAATGTCTCTGGTTTTTAATATGCAGACTATGTTTGTCATAGCTTTTCTTCCAAGGAGCAAGCGTATTTTAATTTCATGGCTGCAGTCACCATCTACAGTGATTTTGGAGCCCAAAAGAATAAAGTCTCTCACTGTTTACATTGTTTCCCCATCTATTTGCCATCAAGTGATGGGACTGGATGCCATGATCTTAGTTTTTTGAACGTTGAGTTTTAAGCCAGCTTTTTTACATTTACCTTTTTCTTTTACCTTCATCAAAAGGCTCTTTAGTTCCTCTTTGCTTTCTGCCATGAGGGTCATGGTGGTGTCATCTACATATCTGAGGTTATTGATATTTCTTCCAGCTTTTGCTTTATCCAGTCCAGCATTTCTCATAATGTACTCTGCATATAAGTTAAATAAGCAGGGTGACAATATATAGCCTTAATGTACTCCTTTCCTGATTTGGAACCAGTTGGTTGTTCCATGTCTAGTTCTAACTGTTGCTTCTTGACCTGCATACAGATTTCTCAGGAGGCAGGTCCAGTGGTCTGGTATTTCTGTCTTGAAAAATTTTCCACACTTTGTTGTGATCCACAAAATCAAAGGCTTTGGCATAGTCAATAAAGCAGAGGTAGATGTTTTTCTGGAGCTCTCTTGCTTTTTTGATGATCCAGTGAATATTGGCAATTTGATGTGTGCTTCTTCTATCTTTTCTAAATCCAGCTTGAACATCTGGAAGCTCATGGTTCATATACTATTGAAGCCTGGCTTGGAGACTTTTGGGCATTACTTTGCTAGCATGTGAGATGAGTGCAATTGTGTGGTAGTTTGAGTATTCTTTGGCATTGCCTTTCTTTGGGATTGGAATGAAAACTGACCTTTTCTAGTTCTGTGGGCACTGCTGAATTTTCCAAATTTGCTGACATATTGTGTGCAGCACTTTCACAGCATCATCTTTTAGGATTTGAAATAGCTCACCTGGAATTCCATAACCTCCACTAGCTTTGTTCGTCATGATGCTTCCTAAGGCCCACTTGACTTCACATTCCAGGATGTCTGGCTCAAGGTGAGTGATCACACCATCATGATTATCTGGATCATGAAGATCTTTTTTGTACAGTTCTTCTGTATATTCTTGCCACCTCTTCTTAATATCTTCTGCTTCTGTTAGGCCCATGCCATTTCTGTCCTTTTTGTGCCCATCTTTGCATGAAATGTTCCCTTGGTATCTCTAATTTTCTTGAAGAGATCTCTAGTCTTTCCCATTCTATTGTTTTCCTCTATTTCTTTACTTTAATCACTGAGAAAGGCTTTCTTATCTCTCCTTGCTATTCTTTGGAATTCTGCATTCAGATGGGTATATCTTTCATTTTCTCCTTTGCTTTTCACTTCTCCTCTTTTCATACCTATTTGTAAGGCCTCCTCAGACAACCATTCTGCCTTTTTGCATTTCTTTTCTGGGGGATGATCTTGCTCCCTCTCTCCTGTACAGTGTCATGAACCTCTGTTCATAGTTCTTCAGGCACTCTTTGTATCAGATCTAATCCCTTGATTCTATGTGTTACTTCCACTTCAAGATCCCCTTATTTTTGTCCGGTAGTACAGTCTTGTTCTCCAGCGATCTTTAGGATATGTTCCTAGTTTTCTGCCGCTGTCACCTACATGGCTTTGGGGAACTCGTGTACCCTCATCCCCCGCCTGCCCCCCGCCCCCGCCTCTGCTCCGTGTTTCTCATGTCCACGCCCTTTTTGTTCTCTCTCATTAGAGACCCGGGGAGGCTGTTCCAACCCCACTGAGGCGGGGCCCTCAGTCTCCCCTTATATCCAGGATTCTCAAATGGATCACTTTTGCCCCCATGGGACATTGGCAATGTCCAGATGGAGTTTTGCTTTTTATAGCTGGGGGGAGGGTGCTAGTGGCATTGAGGGGGTTGAGACCACAATGCTGTGAATTGTCTTGCAGTGACCTCCAACAAAAATGACCTGTGTGGATGCCAACAGACAAGGTGGTCAAACCCTGCTTCACTTTTATGGCCTAACCTATGGTACTTAGGTATCCTCAAGGGTTCAAATAAGAAACCTAAGGGAATCATATCATCCTAATATATAACTGTTTCTCTTCAGTGTACGAATTTTGCATGGAGGATCTCAGGACACTGAATGGTGGCAGGATTGCATGCAAACTCATTTAAGTGGATCATATTGAAAAGACACATTTGTACTTTTTGGGATGACTGTAAACTATCTGAAACAATCTGCTTAGAGTATTCAGATGGCTATTATTTCATGGGTATAGGTGATTCAGTGTGAGCAGTTGTACGTGTGACCCTCACATGGGTAATTACTGTGACTGCATCCCTCACACCAAGATTTGAATAATATTTACATGGGCCTTCCCTGGTGGCTCAGATGGTAACGAATCTGCCTACAATGCAGGAGACCTGAGTTTGATTCCTGGGTCAGGATGATCTGCTGGACAAGGGAATGGCAACTCATTCCAGTATTCTTGCCTGGATAGTTCCATGGACCAAAGAACCTGGGGGTTACAGTCCGCAAGGGTCTCAAAGACTCAGACATGACTGAGTGACTAACATCTAGTATGTTCAAAGAAAGAAACAAACAGGCTGAATTTTGATATTCTGTCTCATTTAAAATGAGATAAATTATAGAAAGAGTTAGCCCTGCTTCCAGTCAATCCACGACAATTACAAATTCAGACCCCTAATTTATTTTGCAAAATAAAATTCACTTTCCTCAAGATAACTACAAATAGATCTGTGTTTCTCAGAGACAAAGGTGTATAGAAAGAGAAACAAAATAATACCCATTTATGGTCCTAAGTGTCTGTATATGATAGATTTGTGCTTTGAGAGGCACCCATCTAGTAAGCCATACTTACTGTCACGGGGTGAAGAGTCACTTGTTTTTATTTTATTTATTTTTTTAAATATAAACTTATTTATTTTAATTGGAGGTTAATTACTTTACAATATTATATTGGTTTTGCCATGTATCAACATGAATCTGCCACAGGTATACACGTATTCCCCATCCTGAACCCCCCTCCCACCTCCCTCCCTGTACCATCCCTCTGGGTCATCCCAGTGCACCAGCCCCAAGCATCCTGTATCATGCATTGAACCTGGACTGGTGATTCGTTTCATATATGATATTATACATGTTTCAATGCCATTCTCCCAAATCATCCCACCCTCGCCCTCTCCCACAGAGTCCAAAAGACTGTTTATACATCTGTGTCTCTTTTGCTGTCTCGCATACAGGGTTATCGTTACCATCTTTCTAAATTCCATATATATGTGTTAGTACTGTATTGGTGTTTTTCTTTCTGGCTTACTTCACTCTGTATAATACGCTCCAGTTTCATCCAGCTCATTAGAACTGATTCAAATGTATTCTTTCTAATGGCTGAGTAATACTCCATTGTGTATATGTACCACAGCTTTCTTATCCATTCATCTGCTGATGGGCATCTAGGTTGCTTCCATATCCTGGCTATTATAAACAGTGCTGCGATGAACATTGGGGTACACATGTCTCTTTCAGTTCTGGTTTCCTCAGTGTGTATACCCAGCAGTGGAATTGCTGGGTCATAAGGCAGTTCTATTTCCTGCTTTTTAAGGAATCTCCACACTGTTCTTCATAGTGGCTGTACTAGTTTGCATTCCCACCAACAGTGTAAGAGGGTTCCCTTTTCTCCACACCCTCTCCAGCATTTATTGCTTGTAGACTTTTGGATCGCAGCCAATCTGACTGGCGTGAAATGGTACCTCATTGTGGTCTTGATTTGCATTTCTCTGATAATGAGTGATGTTGAGCATCTTTTCATGTGTTTGTTAGCCATCTCTATGTCTTCTTTGGAGAAATGTCTATTTAGTTCTTTGGCCCATTTTTTGATAGGGTCGCTTATTTTTCTGGAATTGAGCTGCAGGAGTTGCTTGTATATTTTTGAGATTAGTTGTTTGTCAGTTGCTTCATCTGCTATTATTTTCTCCCATTCTGAAGGCTATCTTGTCACCTTGTTTATAGTTTCCTTTGTTGTGCAGAAGCTTTTAAGTTTAATTAGGTCCCATTTGTTTATTTTTGCTTTTATTTCCAATATTCTGGGAGGTGAGTCATAGAGGATCCTGCTGTGATGTATGTTGGAGAATGTTTTGCCTATGTTCTCCTCTAGGAATTTTATAGTTTCTGGTCTTATGTTTAGATCTTTAATCCATTTTGAGTTTATTTTTTGTGTATGGTGTTAGAATGTGTTCTAGTTTCATTCTTTTACAAGTGGTTGACCAGTTTTCCCAGCACC
>SJYQ01001320.1:484373-561966 GCA_006410935.1 Redunca redunca
AGGTGGTCTGGTATTCTAATCTCTTTAAAAATTTTCCACAGTTTAGAAAAGGCAGAGGAACCAGAGATCAAATAGCCAACATCCGCTGGATCATGGAAAAAGCAAGAGAGTTACAAAAAAACATCTATTTCTGCTTTATTGACTATGCCAAAGCCTTTGACTGTGTGCATCACAATAAACTGTGGAAAATTCTGAAAGAGATGGGAATACCAGACCACCTGACCTGCCTCTTGAGAAAACTATCTGCAGGTCAGGAAGCCACAGTTAGAACTGGACATGGAACAACAAACTGGTTCCAAATAGGAAAAGGAGTATGTCAAGGCTGTATATTGTCACCCTGCTTATTTAACTTGTATATAGAGTACATCGTGAGAAATGCTGTGCTAGAAGAAGCACAAGCTAGAATCAAGATTGCTAGGAGAAATATCAATAACCTCAGATATGCAGATGACAACACCCTTATGGCAGAAAGTGAAGAGGAACTAAGAAGCCTCTTGATGAAAGTGAAAGTGGAGAGTAAAAAGTTGGGTTAAAGCTCAACATTCAGAAAACGAAGATCATGGCATCTGGTCCCATTACTTAATGGCAAATAGATGGGAAAACAGTGAAAACACTGTCAGACTTTACATTTTGGGGGCTCCAAAATCTCTGCATATGGTGATTGCAGCCATGAAATTAAAAGACGCTTACTCCTTGGAAGAAAAATTATGACCAACCTAGATAGCATATTGAAAAGCAGAGACATTACTTTGACAACAAAGGTCTGTCTAGTCAAGGCTATGGTTTTTCCTGTGGTCATGTATGGATGAGAGTGTTGGATTGTGAAGAAGGCTGAGTGCTGAAGAATTGATGCTTTTGAACTGTGGTGTTGAAGAAGACTCTTCAGAGTCCCTTGGACTGCCAGGATATGCAACCAGTCCATTCTAAAGGAGATCTGCCCTGGGATTTCTTTGGAGGGAATGATGCTGAAGCTGAAACTCCAATACTTTGGCCACCTCATGTGAAGAGTTGACTCATTGGTAAAGACTCTGATGCTGGGAGGGATTGGTAGCAGGAGGAGAAGGGGACGACAGAGAATGAGATGGCTTGATGGCATCTTGGACTCAATGGACGTGAGTCTGAGTGAACTCCAGAAGTTGGTGATGGACAGGGAGCGCTGGTGTGCTTGGATTCTTGGGGTTGCAAAGAGTCGGACATGACTGAGCAACTGAACTGAATTGATTGTGATCCACAGTCAAATGCTTTAGCATAGTCAATAAGGCAGAAATAGATGTTTTTCTGGACTCTCTTCCTTTTTCCATGATCCAGTGGTTGTTGGCAATTTGATCTCTAGTTCCTCTGCCTTTTCTAAAACCAGCTTAAACTTCTGGAAGTTCATGGTTCACATATTGCTGAAGCCTGGCTTGGAAAATTTTGAGCATTACTTTGCTAGCGTGTGAGATGAGTGCAATTGTGTGGTAGTTTGAGCATTCTTTGGCTTTGCCTTTCTTTGGGATTGGAATGAAAACTCACCTTTTTCTTTAGCATCCTTACATATCATGAAATGATCACCATGACAAGACCAATCCTCACCATACAAAGTTGTTACAATATTATTGGCTGTGTTCCCTATGCTGAAACTCATATCCCTCTGATAGAGTTTATAACTGGAATTTTGTATCTTTTAATCCCCTTTTCCTATTTTGTTTGTCATCCCATCCTTTCCCTTCTGGAAGCTACCAGTTTTTTCTCTTTATCTATGAATGTTTCTGTTTTATGTTTGTTTTCATTTTTAGATTCCATGTGTAAGTCAGATCATGGGCTTCCCAGGTGGTGCTAGTGGTAAAGAACCTGCCTAGCAATGCAGGAGACGAGAGAAACATAGGTTAAATCCCTGGGTCAGGAAGATCCCCTGGAGAAGGGCACAGTAGCCCACTCCAGTGTGCATGCCTGGAGAATCCCATGGACTGAGGAGCCTGGCAGGCTATGGTCCACAGAGTTGCCAAGAGTTGGACATGACTGAAGGGACTTAGCACGTATGCATAAGGCAGATTATATGGCATTTGTCTTCTCTATCTGACTTATTTCACTTAGCATAATACCTCCACATCCATCCTTGCCATAAATGGCAGGATTTCTTTCTTTTTCATGACTGAGTAATATTCTTTTGTATATGTCATTTTCAGCTGGATGGGCTGGTTATGGTCACTGAGGTCTTCCCATATATGGTGCACTTTGTAGCTATTAAAATGTTTTCATCCACAGATGAATGCCATTAAATTAGCACACCTTAACTGATGTTAAGTTGTCTGTCAAGTTGAAAAGGATGTCCAATCGTCTGGTAATATAAATAAAGATTAGACTAATTACCTCTGTTCAGTTACTTATTTCCTTAAATTTTTGGTCTTAACATGTTTCAAAAGATATGAACATTTTAAAGATTTTCAGTGTCTATTTCAGAAAAGTACACCTATTTGCCTTCCCACTAAAATTACACACAACAGTATTTGCTTTTAAAATCCTCTTTATAATTACTGATTTGACTGATGACAGTTGTAATTGACAATTTGATTTATTACTTAGGTTAGTGGTTGTGTTGAATATGTTTTTTACTTTCCCCTATATTCTCTGTGTGAATTGCATGGTTGGGTATTTAACTCTTTTCATGTATTTATGATGGTGAAGGACAGGGAATCCTGGCGTGTTGCAGTCCATGGGGTCACAAAGAAGTGGACACAATTTAGCAACTGAACAACAACAAATGATCCAAATATTTTTGCTTCTCAGATTGCTCTGTGAGTTTCAATTTTTATAATTTGTAATTGAAGCATAGTTGATTTATAATATTGTGTTAATTTCAGATATAGCAAAATGATTCAGTAATATATATGTATAATAAATTAGATTATTTTCTATTCTAGGTAGTTATAAGGTACTGAATATAGTTCTCTGTGCTTTACAGTACATCTTTTTTGTCTTATCTTTTTAAAAATGGTAGTATTCATCTGTTAATCCCAAAATCCTAGTTTACCTCTTCCCCTCCCTTTCCCCTTTGGTAACCACGAGTTTGTTTTTTATGTCTGTGAGCCTATTTGTGTTCTGTATGTACATTTATTTTTATTTTTAGATTCTACCTATAAGGGAGGTCATGTGATATTTGTCTTTGTCTGACTTACTTCCATCAGTATGACAACCTCTAGGTCCATTCATCTTGTTGCAAATGGCATTATTTCATTTTTTTATAGTTGAGTGGTATTCAGCTGTATATATACCACATATTCTTTTATGTGTTGATGGTTGACTTATAATTGTTTTATATGCAAGAAGTAAATTTTTTCACAGTCATATCTAGGAATGTATTGCTTTATGATTTCAGACTTTGGTGTCATGCTTAAAAAGCCTTCCTTTGCCAAAATTTGCATAAATATTCAGCTATATTTTACTTTAATATTTTTGTTTCATTTTTTTGCATTCAGATCTTTAATTCTGAATTTATTGTGGTTTACGTATCAGTAAAGGCTATACTCATTTCTGGCGCTCATTGGCCAGTGAGTTGCTGTGCTGTCATTTGCTGAGAAACAATACTGTTGCTTTTTCCAGGGTTGGGTTATATCTGTATTTTGGGAAAATGCTAATTGGGGTCATGCTTGCTCTCTGTTACTCCTCCTTCCGACTTACTTCTGATGGTAAACCTTTATGTTAAAGTTTTTTTTTTCTTTTCTTTTTGAAGTGTCTGTTGGAGTAGTAAGAGCTCTGTGTTGTATAAGAATGCAGGCTAGAGTGCATACATACAAAGTCTCTGTTGATGCATATATATGGAATCTGAAAAATAATGCTGATGAACGTATCTTCTGGGCAGCATTGAGCCGCAGACTTAGAAAACAGACTTGTGGACACGCAGGAAGAGGGGAGGAGAGAGAGTGGGACGAATTGAGAGAGCAGGTTAGAAATGCACACTTTACCATGTGTAAAACTGATAGGAGTTTGCTGTATGACCTGGTGCTCTTTGTTGACCTAGATGGGTGGGATGGGGTGGCGGGGAGAGAGCTTCAAGAGGGTGGGGACATATATATATATATATATATATATATATATGTATACACACACACACACATATGTGTATATATATACACATACATACATATAGCTGATTCACGTTGATGTATGGCAGAAACCAGTGCATCATTGTAAAGCGGTTATCCTCCAACTGAAACTTAAGAAAAAACAAGTCTCTGATGATCCCTAAATGAAGTGCTTTTGGAAAAACACTGTGGAATCAGGACAAAGGAAATGGCCCAGAAGGGGCAATGGAGAAGGGGCTCTGAGCCTGAGTCAGTTCCTTCGGGGGTGAAATGACATCTTCAGGGTACCTGTTTCCTCAGACTCTGCATGTTAGCACTTCATCCGACTTTGAGGTTTATGGAGACACAGCGGCAAACCCAGTAAGCATCTCTGAGGGCACTTTGCCATCCTAGGAGCATGACTGGGGAGTAGACAGATTTGTTAGCTTGTTCTTCCTGCTACATTCAGTGGGCGTTTTGTTTTTCTGGTGGTACCTGTGTACAGTGTGCAGGTATTTGCAAGTGATATCAGACAGCAGTGACATTGCTCAGTTATCCATGGAATTGTGGAGTTGAAATAGTGCCCTTATCCTGAGAGATTCAGATTACCTCAAACTTGTTGGCTTAAACAGTACACATTCATCAGTACAGATTCTGTAGATTGGGGATTTGGCATTGTCTCTCTGGACCAGCACCAGGGCATCCACAGGGTAGGTCCTTGGAAGCTTTTAGTGGACAGTCCAGACCTCACAGCTCCAGCTTCTAGAGGTGCCATGCGGTTCTGGGTTCTTGTCCCTGCTCAAATCCAGAAACGTTGGGGAGTCTCCCTGTGGGTCCCTGTCTCTGTCCTCTGCTCTTAGGGATGCATTTGATGATTTGGGATTATCTGTTTATCCCAGCATATTGTACTTAATTCTGTCTGCAAAGCCCCTTTTCTGTGCCGGGCACATATACAAGAGTTCTGGGGACCAGGGCGTGGGTTTCTTTGGGGCCATAATTGTGCTATTATGATGCTTATTTCTAGTTTAAATTTATGTTTAGCTTTCATCTTTAGAGGTTTTATTTTTACCATGAATTTGAGCAAAATTCCTACATTTCCTAGAAAAAAAATATTTGGAAAATAAGTTTCTCATCTTCTATTTGTATGTCAGAGCATGACAAGTAAGATGAGCTCCTTTACCATTTGTAAAGCAGTGAAAGAACTATTTACTGAGGCTGTGGTCCCTCAGCAGGACTTGGGTTTGTGACTTCACCACCAGTGCAGAGGACTTGCCCTCTTATTTGATGTATTTAACTATAATTAAGATGTTGCCTTGATTAAACATGAACTAACCCAGTCAGTCTCTCCCATCTGGAAGCTTCCACAAACCTCTTATCCTTATCCATCAGAGGGCAGACAGAATGAAAACCACAATCACAGAAAACTAACCAAACCGAATACGTGGATCACAGCCTTGTCTAACTTGCTGAAACTATGAGCCATGCTGTGTAGGGCCACCCAAGACAGATGGGTCATGGTGGAGAGTTCTAACAAAACACTGTCCAGTGAAGAAGGGAATGGCAAATCACTTCAGTATTCTTGCCTTGAGAACCCCATGAACCTTATGAAAATGTAAAAAGATATGGTGCTGAAAGACGACCTCCTTGGGTTGGGAGGTGCCCAACATGCTACTGGAGAAGAGTGGAGAAATAACTCCAGTAAGAATGAAGAGATGGAGCCAAAGCAAAAACAACACTCAGTTGTGGATGTGACTAGTGATGGAAGCAAAGTCCAATGCTGTAAAGAAAAATATTTCATAGGAACCTGAAATGTTAGGTCCATGAATCAAGGCAAATTGGAAGTGGTCAAATGGGAGATGGCAAGAGTGAACTTTGATATTTTAGGAATCTTTGAACTAAAAGGTACTGGCATGGGTGAATTTAATTCAGATGACCATTATATCAACAAAGGTCCATTTGGTCAAAACTGTGGTTTTTCCAGTAGTCATGTATGGATGTAAGAGTTGGACTGTGAAGAAAGCTGAGCACTGAAGAATTGATGCTTTTGAACTCTGATGTTGGCGAAGACTCTTAGAGTCTTTTGGATTGCAGGGATATCAAACCAGTCAATCCTAAAGGAAATCAGTCCTGAATATTCATTGGAAGGACTGATGCTGAAGCTGAAGCTCCAATACTTTGACCACCTGATGTGAAAAACTGACTGATTGGGAAAGGCCCTGATGCTGGGAAAGATTTAAGGCGGAAGGAGAAGTGGATGACAAAGGATGAGATGGTTGGATGGCATCACTGATTCAATGGACATGAGTTTGAGCAAGCCCCGGGAGTTGGTGATGGACAGGGAAGCCTGGAGTGCTGCAGTCCATGGGGTTGCAAAGAGTTGGACATGACTAAGCGACTAAAATGAACTACTTCTGTGGGCAAGAATCCCTTAGGAGAAATGGAGTAGCCCTTGTAGTCAACAAAAGAGTCTGAAATGCAGTACTTGGATGCAGTCTCAAAAATGACAGAATGGTCTCTATTTGTTTCCAAGGTAAACCATTCAGTATCACAGTAATTCAAGTCTATGCCCCAACCACTAATGCTGAAGAAGCTGAAGTTGAATGGTTCATGAAGACCTACAAGACCTTTAAGAACTAACACCAGGAAAGATGTCCTTTTCATCATAGGGGACTAGAATGCAAAAGTAGGAAGTCAAGTGATACCTGGAGTAATGGGCAAATTTGGCCTTGTAGTACAAAATGAAGCAGGTCAAAGGCTAACAGAGTTTTGCCAAGAGAACACACTGGTCATAGCAAACACCCTCTTCCAACAACACAAGGGATGACTCTACACATGGATGACACCAGATGGTCAATACCAAAATCAGATTGATTATATTCTTTACAGCCAAAGGTGGAGAAGTGCTATACAGTCAGCAAAAACAAGACCTGGAGCTGACTGTGGCTCAGATCATGAACTCCTTATTGCAAAATTCAGACTTAAATTGAAAGAAGTAAGGAAAACCACTAGACCACTCAGGACTGACCTAAATCAAATCCCTTATGATTATACATTGGAGGTGAAAAATAGATTCAAGGGATTAGATCTGATAGAATGCCTGAAGAACTGTGGACGAGGTTTGTGACATTGTACAGGAGGCAGTTATCAAGACCATCCCCAAGAAAAAGAAATGCAGAAAGGCAAAATAGTTGTGAGGAGGCCTTACAAATAGCTATGAAAAGAAGAGAAACTAAAGGCAAAAAAGAAAAGGGAAGATATACCCATCTGAACACAGAGTTCCAAAGAATAGAGAGATAAGAAAGCCTTCCTCAGTAATCAATGCAAAGAAATAGAGGAACACAATAGAATGAGAAAGACTAGAGATCTCTTCAAGAAAATTAGAGATACCAAGGGAATACTTATTGCAAAGATGGGCACAATAAAGGACAGAAATGGTATGGACCTAACAGAAGCAGAAGATACTAAGAAGAGGTGGCAAGAATTCACTGAAGAACTATACAAAAAAGATCTTCATGACCCAGATAACCATGATGGTGTGGTCACTTACCTAGAACCAGACATCCTCGAGTGCGAAGTCAAGTAGGCTTTAGGAAGTATCATGATGAACAAAGCTAGTGGAGGTTATGGAATTCCAGGTGAGCTATTTCAAGTCCTAAAAGATGATGCTGTATAAGTGCCGCACTCAGTATGCCAGCAAATTTGTAAATCTCAGCAGTGGCCACAGGACTGGAAAATGTCAGTTTTCATTCCAATACCTAAAAAATACAATGGCAAAGAATGTTCAAACTAATGCACAATTATACTCATTGCACACACTGGCAAAGTAATGCTCAAAATTCTCCAAGCCAGGCTTCAACAGTACATAAACCATGAAATTCCAGATGTTCAAGCTGGATTTAGAAAAGATAAGAGGAAGCACAGATCAAATTGCCAACATCTGTGGAATCATAGAAAAAGCAAGAGAGTTCCAGAAAAACATCTGCTTTACTGATTGTGCTAAAGCCTTTGACTGTGTGGATCACAATAAACTGGAAAATTCTTCAAGAGATGGGAATACCAGAGCACCTGACCTTCCTCCTGAGAAATCTGTATGCAGGTCAGGAAGCAACAGTTAGAACTGGACATGGACCAACTGACTGATTCCAGGTCAGGAAAGGAGTACTTCAAGGCTGTATATTGTTACCCTGCTTATTTAACTTACATGCAGAGTACATCATGTATAATGCCAGGCTGGATGTAGCACAAACTGGAATCGAGATTGCTGGCAGAAATATCAGTAACCTCAGCTATGCAGATGACACCACTCTTATGGCAGAAAGTGAAGAGGAACTAAAGAGCCTCTTGATGAAAGTGAAAGAGAAGAGTGAAAAAAATTGGTTTAAAACTCAACATTCAGCAAACAAAGATCATGGCATCCAGTCCCATCACTTCATGACAAATAAATGGGGAAGCAGTGGATACAGTGATAGACTTTATTTTCCTGGACTCCAAAATCACTGCTGATGGTGACTGCAGGCATGAAATTAAAGATGCTTGCTCCTTGGAAGAAAAGCTGTGACCAACCTCAGTTCAGTTCAGTTCCTCAGTTGTATCTGACTCTTTGCGACCCCATGTATTACAGCACGCCAGGCCTCCCTGTCCATCACCAACTCCTGGAGGTTACACAAAGTCACATCCATTGAGTCAGCGATGGCACCCAATCATCTCATCTTCTGTTGTCCCCTTCTCCTGCCCTCAATCTTTCCCAGCATCAGGGTCTTTTCCAATGAGTCAGCTCTTCACATCAGGTGACCAAAGTATTAGTTTCAGCTTCAACATCAGTCCTTCCAATGAACATCCAGGACTGATCCCCTTCAGAATGGACTGGTTGGATCTCCTTGCAATCCAAGGGACTCTCAAGAATCTTCTCCAACACCACAGTTCAAAAGTATTAATTCTTCGGTGCTCAGCTTTCTTTACAGTCCAACTCTCACATCCCATACATGACCACTGGAAAAACCATAGCCTTGACTAGATGGACCTTTGTTGGCAAAGTAATGTCTCTGCTTTTTAATATGCTGTCTGGGTTGGTCATAACTTTCCTTCCAAGGAGTAAACGTCTTATAATTTCATGGCTGCAGTGATTTTGGAGCCCCCAAAAATAAAGTCAGCCACTGTTTCCCCATCTATTTTCCATGAAGTGATGGGACCAAGTGCCATGATCTTCGTTTTCTGAATGTTGAGCTTTAAGCCAACTTTTTCACTCTCCTCTTTCACTTTCATCAAGAGGCTCTGTAGTTCTTCTTCACTTTCTACCATAAGGATGGTGTCATTTGCATATCTGAGGTTATTGATATTTCTCCCGGCAATCTTGATTCCAGCTTGTGCTTCATACAGCCCAGCATTTCTCATCTGCATTTAAGTTAAATAAGCAGGGTGACAATATACAGCTTTGATGTACTCCTTTTCCTATTTAGTACTGGTCTGTTGTTCCATGTCCGGTTCTAACTGTTGCTTCCTGACCTGCATACAAGTTTCTCAAGAGGCAGATCAGGTGGTCTGGTATTTCCATCTCTTTTAGAATTTTCCACAGTTTATTGTGGTCCTCATAAAGCAGAAGTAGATGTTTTTCTGGAACTCTTTTGCTTTTTCGATCATCCAACAGATGTTAGCAATTTGATCTCTGGTTCCTCTGCCTTTTCTAGAGAGCATATTAAAAAGCAAAGATTACTTTGCCAAAGCTATGGTTTTTCCAGTAGTCATGTACAAATCTGAGAGTTGGTCCGTAAAAAAGGTGAGTTCTGAAGAACTGATGCTTTTGAACTGTGGTGTCAGAGAAAACTGTTGAGAGTCCCTTGGGCTGCAGGTAGATCAAACCAGTCAATCCTAAAGGAAATCAGTCCTAAATATTCATTGGAAGGACTGATGCTGAAGCTCTAATACTTTGGCCACCTGATGCGAAGACCTGACTCATTGGAAAAGACCCTGATGCTGGAAAAGGTTGAAGACGGGAGGAGAAGGGGATGACAGAGGATGAGATGGTTAGATGGCATCAACAACTCGATGGACATTAGTTAGAGGACACTCTGGGAGTTGGTGGTGGATAGGGAAGTGTGGGATTCTTCAGTCCACAGGGTCGCAAAGAGTCGGACGTGACTGAATGACTGAACTGAACCCAACACAGGATTCGTTCCTGAGAATAGGGAAACCAGGTTGGATTTCTGGCCTCCAGTAAATCAGTGTTGGTGAATGTGGTAAGATCTGTTCAGGATGTACATATCATACACATACCATGGTATTGACTCACTTTGTGACTCCGCACCCACAGAGACAAGCTCCTGCCTGAGGCCAGAGCCCAGCTGTGTGTGCAGGATGCTGGCTTCTGGACGGTGGTGCATTAGGACTTCAGAGGCCTGGTGACAAGGTTCAGAGACATGCCCGGATACATTGTTTTCATTTGTGGGCTTTACAGTGAAAAAATATGAGTGCCTGGGGTGTTGTACGCATTGTCCAAGGGCGTCCAGCAGATCCTGAGGACATACAGGATGACACAGTTTTCTTGTCTTGAACCGTTAGTCAGTACCTTTTTGTTGAATGGAAAGAATGATTTCTAGTTAAAACCATCGAAGCTTTCATTGCTGTGTACACTTCTCTGTATTTTAATTTGTGTTTCTTTAGAGCAGTTGGATCTTTTTACCTTAAGAAAAGCTACTTTCCTCTACGGAATTAATGTAAAAAAAAAAAGAGGCCGCTCAGAAGCACAGCGTTTGGGTCACATCCTTGTCATTGTCTGAATTTTCTGCCAGTGTGGCTTGCTGCTGCTAAGTCACTTCAGTCGTGCCCGACTCTGTGCGACCCCATAGATGGCAGCCCACCAGGCTCCCCTGTCCCTGGGATTCTTAATTATTGTGATGGATTCACTGGTAGATTTTTCCCAAATGTGCTTTACTTTACTTCTCAAAAAATCATTTCATGTAAATTAAAAACTTCGAACACTGAGACTTTGTTAACTCAAGGAGGTCTGTCCTGTTCAGTGTTATGTGTATTTTCTTTCTGTGTCTGTGTCTGTGCTTCTGTGTGTCTGGGCATGTCTCTGTCTCTCTGCATGTGGGTGTGTGTGTGTCTGGGTGTCTCTGTCCATATCTGTGCATTTGTGTGTCTGTGCATGTGTGTGTCTGTGTATGAAAATTTAGACCTGTTAGAACACTTCATAAACTTCGGGTATGAACCGAGTTACAGTTCTCTTCTCAGTGCTGGGATGATCTTCAGATTCTTGAAGCTCTTAGTAAAGGATGGGACCATGGGCCTCTTTTTGTCTGGGGCTGTTTCCAGCCTCATGTGTAAACCTTTCTCCCGTGTCTGCCTGGCGAGTGGATTCGTGAATACTTGGCAAGTTATGTCAGACTCACTCTTGGGGTTGGTCCTCATGCTCTAACACTTACATGTTCATCTCAGGGCTGAACTCAGGCCTTTCTCATCATGTTTGAGACCTTGGGCTCTGGTCCGAGAATGTTTCCTCTGAAGGCTGTCTCTGGGTGGGTGACGGACCTGTCCTTACATAACAGATAAATGCCTGGGCTTACAGAACCATCTGTGAGAGCAGGACACCCCTTAACACAGCAGCTGCGTGACGAATTTCTTCTCTGTCTTAAATTTAGACTCATCTGTCCTTCAGACACTCACTGGGGAACTAGAGATCAGAGCAAGAGGCCTGGATGGGCCTGTTGGAGGCAGACAGAGGGATGGGCTTAGCTGCCATTCTTTCCTGTGAAACTGCTGATGTGCAGTGCTTGTTTCCCTTGAAAAGTCACTTATCTTTTTGTTTAAATGCCAAAGGACTTCAATTTTCTTCAATGTTCAGTAATTGCATGATAATATAATATGGCATTAGTTCTGAGTCAGTTTCTCTTACGTGGTGTGTCCTTTCGATATGTAGTCAAACCTTTTTATTTGTTGTTAAATTCACTGGATTTTTCATAAATTATGTCTGTGAGCATCATTCTATCCTACTGCTTTAATTTCCATTAGTGATTCCTATTATCTCTTTTTTGTATCTTTGCCTGCCTTTAATATTTGCACTTCTTTTTTATTTTAAAATGTTGTTCCTTTCCCGTGCTTCTCTTAATATGTCATTTATTGAAAGTGAAAGTCACTGAGGTGAGTCCGACTCTGTGACCCCATGGACTGTATAGTATAGTCCATGAAGTTCTTCAGGCCAGAGTACTGGCTTTCTCCAAGGGATCTTCCCAACCCAGGGGTTGAACCCAAGGTCTCCTGCATTGCAGGCGGATTCTTTACCAGCTGAGCCACCAGGGAAGCCCAAGAATACTGGAGTGGCTAGCCTATCCCTTCTCCAGTGGATCTTCCTGGCCCAGGAATCGAACCAAGGTCTCCTGCATTGCAGGTGGATCCTTTACCAGCTGAGCTATCATTTCTGAAATGAATACCATTTATTTCTAGTTTTTTCCCTGAGTTTTGGTCCTTTGTTTCTCAGTTTTCCTAATTCTAATTTACATGGTTATTTCATGTCTGATATCATTTTCTCTATGTCTTATAACTTAGAGAAGCAGGTGGTATTTTTGATTTATTTTGTGGGTGTGTTTTACACTTGATCTTAGCCAAAAGGCCGAGAAGCGATGTGGGTGTGTTTTTCTAGTGGGTTTTCATTGTGTGCAGGGATGTTAATCTGCTCATTTGATTCTTTTTTCTTTTTCTCTTAAATTAATTTTTCCCAGCTTTATTGAAATACTGCTTCTTTGTTTCTAGTAATAACTTTATGTCAGACTTGACCCTGACCTTTGTTGCTCATTTTTGTGTGAACTGAATTTGGATGAACTTAGAGGAAAGTGGAGCCAGGACAGCTTCCCAGGTGCTTCTCTCTCCCCTCCTGCCATTTGCTTGGAGAGTTAACCTGGGGCAGCTGGATTTCTGAGGCTTCCTGGCTCTGTCCCCTCTATAGTTTTGTCCAGTTTCTTTCCTCGTCCCATCACCCCATCCTGCTCGGTTCTGACCCCAGCCCGAGCTGGACCCTGCTCAGGATGTGAGGTCTCAATTCTGCAGGTGCCCTATTGAATTCACCAGGGCTGATGGATTGGGTAAAGCCCCATAGGGCTCCAGTCCCTTCCAATAGTCAGACACGGGCCAGTGAACACACTCCTCAGCCCTGGAGCGGCCGGGGGGCCGGGGGGCTGCTTGTTTCCTTGTATTTTGTATTTCATGTGGGGGTGGGGAGTGGGAGGCTCTCCTCACCTAGAAATGGCATTCATGAGCTTTTATCTCCTGCTGGCTTGTTCCTTTGTATGTTTTGATGTGAGGATTTGGGGAGATTAAAAACTATGCTGCTGTTTTTACAGTATTCACCATATTATGAATATATTACTTTAAAGATTATTAATAATATTTTCATATAGAATTTAAAAAACAAAATGTTGTGATTTTTTTGGTCTCTTATATAATGTATTTGTATTTATTTCACATATATTCTTTTAAAAATAAATAAATGTTTCAGTATTTGTTCAGTTCAGTCGCTCAGTTGTGTCCGACTCTTAGTGACCCCATGAATTGCAGCACGCCAGGCCTCCCTGTCCATCACCAACTCCGGAGTTCACCTAAACTCATGTCTATCGAGTCAGTGATGCCATCCAACCATCTCATTCTCTGTCATCCCCTTCTCCTCCTGCCCCCAATCCCTCCCAGCATCAGAGTCTTTTCCAGTGAGTCAACTCTTCGCATGAGGTGGCCAAAGTATTAGTTTCAGCTTTAGCATCAGTCCTTCCAATGAACACCCAGGACTGATCTCCTTTAGAATGGACTGGTTGGATCTCCTTGCAGTCCAAGGGACTCTCAAGAGTCTTCTCCAACACCACAGTTCAAAAGCATCAATTCTTCAGCTGTCAACTTTCTTCACAGTCCAACTTTCACATCCATACTTGACCACTGGAAAACCATAGCCTTGACTAGACAGACCTTTGTTGGCAAAGTAATGTCTCTGCTTTTGAATATGCTATCTAGGTTGGTCATAACTTTTCTTCCAAGGAGTTAGCGTCTTTTAATTTCATGGCTGCAGTCACCTTCTGCAGTGATTTTGGAGCCCCAAAAATAAAGTCTGACACTGTTTCCACTGTTTCCCCATCTATTTCCCATGAAGTGATGGGACCAGATGCCATGGTCTTCATTTTCTGACTGTTGAGCTTTAAGCCAGCTTTTTCACTCTCCTCTTTCACTTTCATCAAGAGGCTCTTTAGTTCTTCTTCACTTTCTGCTATAAGGGTGGTGTCATTGCATATCTGAGGTTATTGATGTTTCTCCCGGCAATCTTGATTTCAGCTTGTGCTTCTTCTAGCCCAGCCAGCGTTTCTCATGATGTACTCTGCATATGAGTTAAATAAGCAGGGTGACAGTATACAGCCTTGACATACTCCTTTCCCTATTTGGAAACAGTCTGTTGTTACATGTCCAGTTCTAACTGTTACTTCTTGACCTGCATACAGGTTTCTCAAGAGGCAGGTCAGGTGGTCTGGTATTCCCATCTCTTTCAGAATTTTCCACAGTTTATTGTAATCCACACAGTCAAAGGCTTTGGCATAGTATTTGTAACTTTATTTAAAATATATGTTTAAATCATTGATATTTACCTGGGTTGCTTTTTCAGTTCATCAGTCACTCAGTCATGCCCGACTCTTTGCAACCCCATGGACTGTAGCACGCCAGGCCTCCCTGTCCATCACCAACTCCCAGAGTTTACCCAAACTCATGTCCGTTGAGTCGGTGATGCCATCTAACCATCTCATCTTCTGTCATCCCCTTTTCCTCCCGCCTTCAATCTTTCCCAGTATCAGGGTCTTTTCAAATAAGTCAGCTCTTTGCATCAGGTGGCCAAAGTATTGGAGTTTCAGCTTCAGCATCAGTCCTTCCAAAGAACACCCAGGACTGATTTCCTTTAGGATAGACTGGTTGGATCTCCTTGCAGTCCAAGGGACTCTCAACAGTATTCTCTAACACCACAGTTCAAAAGCATCAATTCTTCAGCACTCAGCTTTCTTTACAGCCCAACTCTCACATCCATACATGACTACTGGAAAAATCATAGCCTTGACTAGATAGACCTTTGATGGCAAAGCAATGTCTCTACTTTTTAATGCTCTGTCTGGGTTGGTCATAACTTTCCTTCCAAGGAGTAAGCGTCTTTTAATTTCATGGCTGCAGTCACCAACTGCAGTGATTTTGGAGCCCCCCAAAATAAAGTGAGCCACTGTTTCCACTGTTTCCCCCTCTATTTGCCATGAAGTGATGGGACCAGATGCCATGATCTTAGTTTTTTGAATGTTGAGCTTTAAGCCAGCTTTTTGATTTTTATGCTTATGTTGATCTCTTTTTTAGTAGATAAAATACTTTAAAATACTAGTAATGTTTTGATTTGTCAGGAGCAAATGATTTTGAAGATGATTTTGTCATTTAATGGTATCTATTGACATAAGAATTTTTTTGATACTGAATAGTCTTCTAAATTTCTCATTTATGTAAAATATTGTTACTTTGTGGGTATAGCACAAATGCTAATATTTCCTCAGCATTTCCATGGAAATAAATGAAGTAGAAGGGAAGTGTGTTTGTAGGTTGAAGATATCAATACTTTTTCTGTCAGAAAGTGGAATTGGATAGAAATAATAGGGTGGTTCATGTGTAAATCAATTTAAGTTTTTAAAAAGGAACTGCTTATTGAAATATAACATACCCACAGAAAGTGTGCAGCTGCTGAGTTGACGGTTCCCTGCATTTTCATGGAGGAAATACACCCAGGTCGTTAGGTGAAACCTGCCAGATTCCCTGAGGGTCCCTGTGCTCCTCCCCACGTCAGCCCTCCTCTAGCTCCAGGGTCATCACTATTCACACTCATAACAACTTAAATTAGTTTTGCTTTTATATTTGAACTTCCTATAAATAGGTGCTACTTTATCCAGGAATGCTGCTGCTGCTGCTGCTAAGTCGCTTCAGTTGTGTCTGACTCTGTGCAGCCCCATAGATGGCCCGCCCACTAGGCTCCTCTGTCCCTGGGATTCTCCAGGCAAGAACACTGGAGTGGGTTGCCATTTCCTTCTCCAATGCATGAAAGTGAAAAGTGAAAGTGAAGTCGCTCAGTTGTGCCTTACTCTTAATGACCCCATGGACTGTAGCCTACCAGGCTCCTCCGTCCATGGGATTTTCCAGGCAAAAGTACTGGAGTGGGTTGCCACTGCCTTCTCCATTATCTAGGTATAATACACAGTTAGCCTGTTTAAAGTTTGTAATTCAGCAACTTTTAGTATATTATTTCATATATTCATGGAGATATGCTGCCATCACCGTGGTCTGTTTTGTAACATTTTTGTTACTAACAAAAGAAACTGCACATCCCTTAGCCATCCCCTTCCAACCCTTCTGCCCCTGCTCCAGCCCTAGGCCATCCCACCATCCTTCTTTGATCATCTTTTTTTCTGAGTCCTTTATTCTATTACTGTGGCATTTTACATTCATTTAATTCTGGATGTTAAACCAGCCTTGCATATCTCGGATAAATCTGATGTGTATTTTCTTTGCTTTCTTTCCCTCAATGTTTGTTTGTGGATTTACCTATGTTGCATTAGTTGTGAATTGTATCGTATTTATCCTCAGTTTGTTTGTTATTTCTCTTGTTGGTGGACACTTGGTGGGCCCAGAGGGTTTGCTTATTAGGAGTACTGCTGCTTTGAATGTTCTTTTGTTCGTCCTTTAGTGAAAGTATGTTTGCATTTTTTTGGTATAGACTTGGATTTGGAAGTTACAGTCAATGTGGTTGCCTGTGTTCAGGTTGAATAGATACTTCAGAACAGTTTTCCAAAGTGGTTTTTACCTGTATACACTTCCATCAACAGTGTGGGCAATTTCTGTAGATCTGTCTTTTAGCCACCTCTTGGATTGTCTATGCTTTTTCCTTTAGTTATCCTGTGGGGTTTATAATGGTGTCCGATGATAGTTTTAGGAGAAGGCAATGGCACCCCACTCCAGTCCTCTTGCCTGGAAAATCCCATGGATGGAGGAGCCTGGTGGGCTACAGTCCATGGGGTCACTAAGAGTCAGACATGACTGAGCGACTTCACTTTCACTTTTCAGTTTCATGCATTGGAGAAGGAAATGGCAACCCACTCCAGCGTTCTTGCCTTGAGAATCCCAGGGACAGGGGAGCCTGATGGACTGCCATCTATGGGGTCACACAGAGTCAGACATGACTGAAGCGACTTAGCAGTAGCAGCAGCATGATAGTTTTATTGTGCATTATCTGATGACTAATGAAGTTAAGCACCTTTATATATATTTTGGTTGTTTGGCTCATTTTCAAGGTGTTTATAGTGTTCTGCCCATTTTTTCTGGTGAGTTATTGCCCTTATATTTTATTTCTATAGTAACAGTTTATGTATTCTGGATATCCATCTTTGATTTCAATTACTTTTTCTGTGATTGAATTTACTTTCTTAATGGTATGTTTTGATTAGCAGATGTTCCCAGTTTAATTATAATCATTTTTCCTGTGTGTTAGCATTATTGTTTATGTAATTTAATAGCTCTCTTCTTATGCAAAGGTCATAAGATGATCTCCTAGGTTCTTTTCTTGAATGTTTTCTTTTTACTTTTCTCACTTACATTTGTTATCTATCTGAAACTGACTCTGTGTATGATATGTGAACTTACTTGAAAAGTAACACTTTCAAATTAGAAGCATTGTTTTAAGTAGCAGATGAACTCGGCAGTAATCATGCCTGTGTGTACTGCTCCGTGGCACCGTGGCACACACATCATACATGTGCAACATTTCCCCACTTTTACAGATCAGGAAATTGATAACGAGGTGAAGTAAGCAAATTGCTGTGAGTCTCCATGTTGGATCTGTCATTTGCCTGTAGTTCTTAGAGGTTAATAAAGCGGCCTGTGATGGTGATTGGTGCTGCCAGGGGACAGAGCGGGCCTGGGGCAGTCACAGAGGGCAGCAGGCTCACAGAGCAGCAGATCCTGTGACCCTCTCCACCCGCTGGTGAGTGCTGCAGGTGCAGTAGGTTTGAGTGTCAGCTCAGGGACACACAGCTCGGGGAATCCCAAGCAGTAGGGAGTCTGGCTTGGTCCTGAGGGGAGCAGATTGCTGTCTGCAATCTCCATGCTATCTGTTTTACATATGGTAATGTAAGATTCCATGTCTGCGTCTGTGTGCCCCAAGGAAAGAGTGTGGGAGCCTTGCATTCTCTGTTACCCAGCGGCACTGGGGTTACCTCTCTGAGTACATGGCTCCTTGATCCTGAGGGACCTGACCTTGTAATTCTTATTTCTGCTGCACCAGCCTGAATAATGGATATTTTTGTATGTGTTTAACCTATACCTTTTGTTAAGAACATGTGAAAAAAAAATGTGTTTGTAAAAATGCCAGTGAATACAATTAGTCATCCAGGTTGTATCTTGGCAAGTCTGGCCATTAGGGGAGAGACAAAGGTCACTGGGGTCAGATTAAGGAGTCTCACAGTGTTACTGTGTCCAGTACTTTCCCTTTTTCGCTAAAGAAGAAAGAAATGTGTAGCTATTGTAACTTTCCTCTGCTGCTGCTGCTGCTGCTGCTGCTAAGTCGCTTCATTCGTGTCTGACTCTGTGTGACCCCATAAATGGCAGCCTACCAGGCTCCCCCGTCCCTGGGATCCTCTAGGCAAGAACACTGGAGTAGGTTGCCATTTCCTTCTCCAATGCATGAAAGTGAAAAGTGAAAGTGAAGCACTCAGTCGTGTCCGACTCCTAGTGACCCCATGGACTGCAGCCCACCAGGCTCCTCTGTCCATGGGATTTTCCAGGCAAGAGTACTGGAGTGGGTTGCCATTGCCTTCTCCACATATAACTAAACACTGATGTAATGCCCATTCCTAGTATAAAGGTGAAATAAAAGGAAAAGACTTTATAATAAAGTAATACATGTTTCAATAAGCACGTGCTTAGACATGTATGTAGTCAGTGACTTAATGGAAAAAGGAGAAGCTTGTGCACACTTAGCATGAACGTGTTTGTTTATATGTAACTTTTGGTTGGTGCAAAAGTAATTGCAAGTTTGCATTGTTGAACTTTGCTGTTTGATATTAGAATACATTCTTTTTTAATTTAGTTTTTATTGAAGGATAATTGCTTTACAGAATTTTGTTGTTCTCTGTCAAACCTCAGCATGAATCAGCCATAGGTATACATATATCCCCTCCCTTTTGAACCTCCCTCCTATCTCTTGCCCCACCCCACCCCACCCCACCCCTCTAGGTTGATACAGATCCCCTGTTTGAGTTTCCTGAGACATAACAGCAAATTCCCATTGGCTATCTATTTTGCATATGGTAATATAAGTTTCCATGTTACTCTTGCCATTCATCTCACCCTTTCTTCCCCTCTCCCCATGTCCATAAGTCTGTTCTCTTTGTTTCTCTACTGCTGCCCTGTAAATAAATTCTTCAGTACCATTTTTCTAGATTCTGTATATATGCATTAGAATACTATATCTATCTTTCTCTTTCTGACTCACTTCAGTCTGTAGAATGGGTTCTAGGTTCATCCACCTCATCAGAAATGACTCAAATGTGTTTCCTTTTATGGCTGAGTAATATTCCATTGTGTATATGCACCACAACTTCTTTACTGATTTACCTGTCAGTGGACATCTAGGTTGCTTCCATGTTCTAGCTATTGTAAATAGTGCTGCACTGAACATTGGGGTACATGTGTATTTTTCAGTTTTGGTTTCCTCAGGGCATATGCCTAGGAGTGGGGTTGCTGGGTCATATGGTGGTTTTATTCCTAGTTTTTTAAGGAGTCTCCATATTGTCTTCCATAGTGGCTGTATCAACTTACATTTGCACCAACAGTGCAGGAGTGTTCCCTTTTCTTCACACCCTCTCCAGCATTTATTGTTTGTAGATTTTTTGATGATGGCCATTCTGACCTGTGTGAGATAATATCTCACGGTGGTTTTGATTTGCATTTCTCTAATAATGAGCAATGTTGAGCATCTTTTCATGTGTTTGTTAGCCATCTCTATGTCTTCTTTGGAAAAATGCCTGTTTAAGTCTTTTTCCTACTTTTTGTTTGAGTTGTTTGATTTTCTGTCATTGAGTTGTATGAGCTGCTTGTATATTTGGAAATTAATCGTTTGTCAGTTGTTTCATTTGCTATTGTCTTCTCCCATTCTGAGGGTTGTCTTTTTGCCTTGCTTATAGTTTCCTTTACTGTGCAAAAGCTTTTAAGTTTAATCAGGTCCCACTTGTTTGCTTTTGTTTTTATTTCTGTTACTCTAGGAGGTGGGTTATAGAGGATCGTGCTTTGATTTATGTCATCAAGTGTTCTGCCTATGTTTTCCTCTAAGAGTTTTATAGTTTCTAGTCTTACATTTAGGTCTTTAATCCATTTTGAGTTTATCTTTGTATATGGTATTAGAAAGTGTTTTAATTTCATTCTTTTACATGTAGCTGCCCAGTTTTCCCAGCACCGTTTATTGAAGAGGCTGTCTTTGCCCCATTGTATATTCTTGCCTCCTTTGTCAAAAATATGGTTCCCATTGGTGCATGGGTTTATTTGTGGACTTTTATCTTGTTCCATTGATCTATATTTCTGTTTTTCTGCCAGTACCATACTTTTCTGATGACTGTAGCTTTGTAGTATAATCTAAAGTCAGGAAGCTTGATTCCTCCAGCCCATTCTTCTTTCTCAAGACTGCTTTGGCTATTCGGGGTCTTTTGTGTTTCCATATGAATTGTGAAATTTTTTGTTCTAGTTCTATGAAAAATGCCATTAGTAGTCCGATAGGGATCACACTGAATCTGTGTATTGCATTTGGTAGTATAGTCATTTTCACAATATTGGTTCTTCCTACCCAGGAACATGGAATATCTCTCCCATCTGTTTATGTCATCTTTGATTTCTTTCATTAGTGTTTTATAATTTCCTGTGTACAGTTCTTTTGTCTCCTTAGGTAAGTTTATTCCTAGATATTTTATTCTTTTTGTTGCAATGATGAATGGGATTGATTCCTTAATTTCTCTTTCTGATTTTTCATTGTTAGTACATAGAAATGCAAGTGATTTCTCTGTATTGATTTTGTATCCTGCAACTTTGCTAAATTCACTGATTAGCTCTAGTCATTTTCTTATGCTATCTTTAGGGTTTTCTATGTATGGTATCATGTCATCTGCAAACAGTGAGAGCTTTGCTTCTTCTTTTCCAATCTGGATTCCTTTTATTTCTTTTTCTTCTCTGATTGCTATAGCTAGGAATTCCAGAACTATGTTGAATAATAGTGGTGAAAGTGGACACCCTTGTTTTGTTCCTGATCTTAGGGGGAATGTTTTGTTTTTCACCATTGAGAATAATGTTTGCTATAGCCCTATCATACATGAATGGATGCTGAATTTTGTCAAAGGCTTTTTCTGCATCTATTGAGAAGATTGTATGGTTTTTATCTTTCAGTTTGTTAATATGGTGTATCACATTGACTGATTTGCGTATGTTGAAGAATCCTTACATTCCTGGAATAAACCCAACTTGATTGTGGTATATGAGCTTTTTGATGTGTTGCTGAATTCTGTTGAAAAAATTTTGTTGAGGATTTTCATCAGTGATACTGGCCTATATAGTTTTCTTTTTTGTATGTTGTCTTTGTCTGGTTTTGGTATCAAGGTGATGTTGGCCTCATACAAAGAGTTTGGAAGTGTTCCTTCCTCTACAATAGTTTGAGATAATATTAGAAGGATAGGCATTAGCTCTTCTCTAAATGTTGGATAAAGTTCTCCTGTGAAGATATCTGGTCCTTGGCTTTTGTTTTCTTGGGAGATTTTTGATCACAGCTTCAATTTGGAATAAATTCTTAAATGTGGTTAAATTATACATCATTTTAATGTGTGTTTCTTGCTTTTTTTTTTTTTTGCTAATGACATTACTTGCTATATATTTTATATTTATTTTAGACTATGGAAACAAAAAACAAAAAAGCAAATTTGAGCGATTTTCTTATTCCAGTTCAAAATGGGTCATAAAACAACACAATCAACTTGCAACATCAGCAGCTCATTTGTCCCAGGAACTGTTAATGAAGTAGTGCAGTGGTGGTTTAAGAAGTTTTGCAAAGGAGAGGAGAGCCTTGAAGATTAGGAGCATAGTGGCCAGTCATTGGAAGTTGACAATGACCAATTAAGAGCAATCATCAAATTAGTCTCCAATTAAAATAAATAAATTTATTAAAAAAAAAAAACTGATCCTCTTACAACACAAGAAGTTGCCAAAGAACTCAGTGTCGGCCATTCTATAGTCGTTTGTCGTTTGAAGCAAGTTGGAAAGGTGAAAAAGTTGGATAAGTGGGTGCCTCATGAGCTGACCAAAAATAAAAAAAACGTTTTGAAATTCTGTCTTCTCTCATTTTATGCAACAACAGTGAACCATTGTTTGATCAGATTGTGGCGTGTGACAAAAGTGGCTTTGATATGACAACTGGTGATGACTAGTTCAGTGGTTGGACCAAGAAGTTCCAGAGCACTTCCCACAATTGCCAACATTTGCACCAGAAAAAGGTCATAGTCACTGTCTGTTGGTCTGCTGCTGGTCTGATCCATTACAGCTTTCTGAATCTGGTGAAACCATTACATCTGAGAAGTATGCTCAGCAGATCAGTGAGATGCACTGAAAATTACAATGCCTGCAGCCAGCATTGGTCAGCAGTTGTTTTGTAGTTGCTAAGTTGTGTTTGTGGAGAAGGCAATGGCACCCCACTCCAGTACTCTTGCCTGGAAAATCCCATGGACGGAGAAGCCTGGTAGGCTGCAGTCCATGGGGTCACTGAGAGTTGGACACAACTCAGTGACTTCACTTTCACTTTTTACTTTCATGCATTGGAGAAGGAGATGGCAACCCACTCCAGTGTTCTTGCCTGGAGAATCCCAGGGACTGGGGAGCCTGATGGGCTGCTGTCTCTGGGGTCGCACAGAGTCGGACATGACTGAAGCGACTTAGCAGCAGCAGCAAGTTGTGTCTGACTCTTTATGACCCAAAGAACTGCAGGGCACCAGGCTTCCTTGTCCTTCACTATGCACTCAGCCTCCTTTATGGTGCAACTCTCACATTTGTCCACAACTACTGGAAAAACTATGACTATACAGACCTTTGTCGGCAAAGTTATGTCTCTACATTTTAATATGCTATCTAGGTTTATCATAGCTTTCCTTCCAAGGAGCAAGTGGCTTTTAATTTCATGGCAGCAGTCACCATCTGCAGTGATTTTGTAGCCCATGAAAATAAAATCTGTCACTGTTTCCACTTTCCCCCCTTCTATTTGATCAACAGAAAGGGCCCAGTTCTTCTCTATGACAACGCCTGACCGCATGTCACACAACCAACGCTTCAAATGTTGAACAAACTAGACTACAGAGTTTTGCCTTATCTGCCATATTCACCTGACCTCTCACCAACTGACTACCACTTCAAGCATCTCAACAACTTTTTGCAGAGAAAACGCTTCCACAACCAGCAGGAGGCAGAAAATGCTTTCTACAAGTTAATCGAATTCCGAGGCACAGAGTTTTATGCTATAGGAATAAACTTATTTCTTGTTGGCCAAAATGTATCAGTTGTAATGGTTCCTATTTTGATTAGTAAAGAAATGTGTGAGCCTAGTTATAATGATTTAAATAAAATTCACAGTCCAAAATCACTATTATGTTTGCGCCAACCTAATAAACGGCACACTTCATTCACAGTTGACATTAAAGGTAAGAGCTACATAAATGTATCTATGTTTAGAGAATCACTATAAATGCAGCTGTTTTAGCAGCTCTGGAGAAGGCAATGGCACCCCACTCCAGTCCTCTTGCCTGGAAAATCCCATGGATGGAGGAGCCTGGTAGGCTGTAGTCCATGGGGTCGTGAAGAGTTGGACACGACTGAGTGACTTCACTTTGACTTTTCACTTTCATGCATTGGAGAAGGAAATGGCAACCCACTCCAGTATTCTTGCCAAGAGAATCCCAGGGACGGGGGAGCCTGGTGGGCTGCCATCTATGGGGTCGCAGAGTCGGATACGACTGAAGCGACTTAGCAGCAGCATACCATCTTAGGGGCTTTCCCTGGAGGCTCAGTTGGTAAAGAATCTGCCTGCAGTGTGGGAGACCTGGGTTCAGTCCCTGGGTTGGGAAGATCCCTGGAGGAAGGCATGGAAATCCACTCCAGTATTCTTGCCTGGAGAATCCCTGTGGACAGAAGAGCCTGGTGGGCTATATATAGTCCATGCGGTCACAAACCTGGCAGCTACAGTCCATGGGGTCGCAAAAAGTCAGACATGACTGAGCACACATACCATCTTTAACATTTGTCCTTCATGAAATGATTTTCCAAAATAGTGAAAAAAAGGAAAAGAAAAGCAAAGCTCTTTGTAAAGCTTAAAAACCCCAAATACAGCCCTCTTTATTTGTATGTGAACCTGAGCATAACGTATTAAGTATTTTTTCTTTTTAAATGACAGAGGTAAGTTCTCACTCAGATAATTATCTGTAGACTGGCCGACCCGAGAGTGTCTGGAGAACCATCTCAGTATCAGGCCAGGCAGGACCAGGCTTTGTCCTGCAGGGATGTCCTGAGTGTTATACAGGCACTCTAGCATCAGGGGTTGTGTTCTTTAAATGCTGGCAATAACCCCAGTCATCATAAGCACCAAAAGTGCTCTCTCAGACTTGCCAGGCGCCCGAGGACAGTGTCCCCTGAGAACCCTAGTCCTAGGGCGGATCCTTTGCATGTTGAGTGCCCACCTCATGGAGGACCATCCTGGGCCAGCAGGTGGGCGGTGCTTAGCTGTGGCATTTTCCAGAACCACCGAGATCAAACTGTGCTGTTCAGCACACCTGCTCTATTTATTTTACCTCCTTTAAGTTCCCTGGACTCAGCTGTCTTTCAAAGTGTTTTTTCAGGAAATTAGTTTAGAATTATCCTTTGAATAGAAGCAAATGTTATGGGATCACCCATTCAGATGCTAATAATGTTTCCTGTTTGTGATGAATGATAAAAGAAACTGAAATGGTGGAAACCTATTTTTCCCCTCTTATTGGTCACTGGCTGTCATTTTGGGACTGACAGAAGGTTTTTAGGTTGTTAGACATGTTTTTGTAGTGGCAGTAGCATTCTTTTTCATTTAAAATAGTTTCATTTAATGTTGTACAGATATAAAGATATTTCTAAAATATATATAAAGTATGAAAAAATGATAAGAACTCAGTTTTTAAATAAATCGAGACCTCATGATCTTACAGAGGTCTCTGTGGGCTCCTCTTTGATTTTTGTCCCTCACAGAGGTAATCCCTTACCTTTTACAAAAAACTTAAATAGTTTTGCTAAAAATATTTCTATTCCCTAAACAAAATATTGCTTAGTTTTCCAAGTATATGAACTTTATGTTAATGGAGTCATGGTGTATTTTTCCTCTCTGATTTACTCTTGTGCCTTGTAGTTCAGTACTTTGAGATTCATCTCGTTTGCTTGTAGCCGCGCTTTGTTTGTTAGAAGTGAACATATCACAGTTGATTTCTCCATTTTCAGCCATGTGAACATTTTCATTGTTTCTGGCTTTGTTGTCACAGGGATTCTGGCATATTCTTGCTCGTGGCTCCTGACACCTGTGAGCCCTTGTCGTGTGGAAGACCTGTTTCATTGTTCCTAGGTGACACTCAACTGCTTTCCAGTCCCTGTGCCCTTTTCTACTCCCACTAGTCCTGGTCAGGCCCTTGGTTTCTCTCAATTCTTGGCAGAACTTGTCATAATGAGATTAATTTTTTTTTTGCCCACCCTTTGAATGTGACGTGATGTCTCATTTCATTTGTATTTTCTGATTTTTCATGAGATTGACTGTTTCTTATGTTTGTTGGCCATACATATTTCCTACTATGACAGGTGCTTATTGAAAAATTTTGTTGATTTTTCTACTTGATTATCTTTCTATTGCTGATTTTTAGGAATCAGTATTTTGGATATAAATCTTATTTATTTTATTTTTTATCATTTATTTTAATACATATTTCAAATTTATCTTCCCATTGTGTACTTGTTTTTCCATGTTTTTTATGGTTTCTTTTAATGAGGACTCCCCTTGTAGCTTGGCTGGTAAAGAATCCATCTGCAATGCAGGAGGCCCTGGTTTGATTCCTGGGTCGGGAAGATCCCCTGGAGAAGGGATAGGCTACCCGCTCCAGATTCTTGGGCTTCCCTTGTGGCTCAGCTGGTAAAGAATCCATCTGCAATGTGGGAAACCTGTGTTCGATCTTCCCAATGTGTACTTGTCTTTCCATGTTTTTTATGCTTTCTTTTAAAGAATAGAAATTCTTAACATTTAGTCAAGTCCAGGCCTTAATCTTGTTCTGTGTAGCTAGTGGTTATGTCACCGAGCTGTGGGTGAGCTGAAATGAGCGCAGTCTGGTGAAGGGACTGGGGAAGCCACTGTCCTCTGAGTGAGAAGGGCAAGGTGCACTAGGTGTAGTTTTTAGAGTTCTTGAGCAACTGAAAATTTGTTTGGAACCTAGACATCACCAACCCCCTAAGCATCAAAGAGGGCATTGGGCAGCGAAGCCCCCAGACTCACTGTCTTCCTGCACGTGCCCATGTGTGAGGGTGTCAGGGCATGCAGCTGCTTGCCCTGAACATAATACCTCTGAGGGCCCTCCGTGCTGCTGCTGCAGCACTGATTTCAGCTGTAGCCTCGTGGAGCAGTGTTCCCTGGTATGACTGTGCTGGTTTCTTTACTGATTCCATTGTGGAAACACATCAGAGCTGTTTGCAGCTTCCAGCAACAGTGAGTGAGGCTGCCCTGGATATCCTATGATTGTTTTTATGTGAACCTCATTTCTCTTGGAGGGTTTCATTTCAGGATCAAGATGGAGATGGTGGCTTGAGGGAAAAGTGTGTGTGAGCTTCTCTGAAAACAGCCAAACCCTTTCCCCATGTGCCGCCTACCCCAGAGCACGAGGGGCCCTGTGGCTCTGGGTCCCTGTGGCTCTGTGTCCCCATATCTCTGGGTCCACGTGGCTCTGGGTCCCCATGGCTCTGAGTCCCCGTGGCTCTGGGTCCCTGTGGCTCTGTGTCCCCATAGCTCCTGGTCCCCATGGCTTCTGGTCCCCGTGGCTCTGCGTCCCTGTGGCTCTGGTGCTTCTAAGTCTGGCTGGTTCTCCCAACTCTTCTAACAGTGGGTGGTTACATTTCTGTTGAGATTTTAATTGAATTTCCCCAGTAACTAATGACACTGAGCCGCTTTTCACATGCTTGCTTTTCATCTTTATTCCTAGATGAAGGGTCTGTTAATGTATTTGCCCACTTAAAAAAAAATAGGTTGTTTGTATTTTAATGTGTTATTTTGAGATTTCCTGTGTATTCTGGGCATAAGTCTTTTTCATAATATATTTATGATTTAGAAATATATTCTCCCAGTTGTGTGTTGTCTTTTTTTCTTAACAGTTTCTTTTGAACAACAGAGTGTTTTAATTTTAAAAAGTGCAGTTTATAATTTTTTTATGATTTGTGCTTTTGGAGTTGTGTCTAAGAACTCTTTGCCTGTCCCAAAGCCACAGAGGTTTTGACCTATGACTTTTGCTAAAAATTGTTTAAAGTTTTATATTAAAGTCTCTTAGCTATTTTTGACTAGTTCTTGTGTAAGATGTGAGAAATACTTTGAGGTTTATTTATTTATTGCATATGATTCACATGCTTTTAAAATTATTTTTTCAGCACAATCTTTTAAAAAGAGTTTTGCAGCTATTTTGTTCTGAATGTCTGTTTCTGCTGTAGGTGTAATTAGAGTGTCTACCTAGCCACACTCTTTGATCTTCATGGACTCTCATTTTGCAGGGAGTTTTTGTTTGAGAGAGGACTATTGACCCAATTTTTATTTTGTTTAATACTCAATTTTATGCACTTAAGTAATTTTTATTTAGCATTAAAGTTGACCTTTCCTTATATATTTTGCATATCATATACATGATTAATTAATACATTATGAATTTAACAAAGAAAAGTTTTGTAAATTGCATTAAAAAATACCAATTTGAGAAGTGTTGCACCATTTATCCACAGTTAATATAATTCACTGTTCTCACAAAGTATTCTCGTAATTACAGAGAAAAATACTGCAATGATTATAAAACTAGTAGAAAAAGATCCCTTACATTATGAGATGTTGTGAATGTTTCATTTACAATTAGATGTTTTAAGAAAGTTCTCATATTTCTTCTTAAGTATTCTAGTTTTGTAGCTTGTTGTAATTTTGGAATTTATGCCCTAGATCTTTTAGAACATTAGAGTTTTATTTTATTTTATGAGATACCAAAAATTGTTTTTTTAAATTATTTTGATTGAATTCAGAGAGCTAAAATACCAAATAATTTGAGTTATATAGAAATATAGCCTGAAGAAATATTGTTAAACATCATAAGATATCCACCTCCCAGGCGCGTATTGTTTTGCAGGCGACTTTTATCAAATATTTAAGGAGTGAATAATTCTCCCTTCAAATGGAGGGGAAGGAAAGATGTGGGAATAGCTAGCTAATTTTATGAGACTAATAAAATCCTATTACAAAATTAAATATGAGAAAAGAAAAAAGTTTATAGATTTAGGACTCCTGGTTACCAGTCAGGCATGTAAAGACCCTGTAAGTCACCACTTCATCCTAACAAGTAAAAAACTGAGCAATGGTTCTTAGATTCATCAGAGAAGAGAGGCCACAGAACAAATCACTGCCCCCCAAATTAGAGAGATAAAGAATCATAATTTCCTGGAGTAGAAATCCACTAGCAGAAACGTCCCTGGGAAGGCTGAATGGCAGTTGAGGAATTGCTGGAAGTTCAGTGTGGGCAAGTCTAAGAGATAAAAACTCGAGGGGGACCCAATCAGAGCAGAACATTCGAGTTTTAATTTCACTAGTCTTTGTAGACCCTGGAGAAAATGTTTGTTCCCCTCAAGCTCCTTTTTGGGTGTTGGGTTGTTGGTTTTTGGTTGAGTGGGGAATCAGGACAGTTCAGAAGCAAACTGTTGTTATTCAGCAGCGTCCCTTCTGTACAATCAAATTATTTGTGTGTTTAGATCCTTATGTTCCTTTTTTTTTTTTATGTTCCTATTTTTATGTGGTTTTAGATTTTTGAAAACTTGGTTTTATTTCTAGGAATTTGTTATTTTTTAAAAGGTTTGTTCATCCTGTATTCCTATGGCATATTGATCTACTCTATTATTATTACTAAAAATGTATGTATTGCTTTACAATCTTGCATTATAAATAAGAGGACTGTTTACACAAGGGTTGGGTCTGTGTAGTTCCCTCTGCTCTTTGGAGTTTGACTAATTTATCATTTCAGATTGAACCTTCTTTTTGACAACTGGTACCCAGTAAACTTTTGGGGCCTTTCTCCCTGTTGATGGTGTGTGGCCCACTGCTGGTTGATCCTCTCTGTTCTTGTCTAGTCCTGCATTTTCAGTATCTTACTTGTCTCACTCAAACTATTATTTACTTTTCTGTTTTCAAAGAGGGATTAAGGAACTTAAGTATACTTTATAAACAGACCAGTGCTCAGCAGAGGAAACAAGCTATTATCACTTACACATATTTGTTTCTATGTATTAGAATCAACAAGTAGATATTTAGAACTTTTTCTTGATACTTTTGTGTATTTGTCTTCAGTTTCATTCAGTTTAGTCATTCAGTTGTGTCTGACTCTGTGACCCCATGGACTGCAGTGCACCAGGCCTCCCTGTCCATCACCAACTCCTGGAGTTTACCCAAACTTATGTCCATTCAGTTGGTGATGCCATCCAACCATCCCATCCTTTGTCCTCCCCTTCTCTTCCTGCCGTCAATCTTTCCCAGCATTAGGGTCTTTTCAGATGAGTCCGTTTTTCACATCAGGTGGCCAAAGTATTGGAGTTTCAGCTTCAACATCAGTCCTTCCATTGAACACCTAGGACTGATCTCCTTTAGAATGGACTGGTTGGATCTCCTTGCAATCCAAGGGACTCTCAAGAGTCTTCTCCAACACCACAGTTCAAACGCATCAATTCTTCAGTGCTGAGCTTTCTTTATAGTCCAACTCTCACATCCATACATGACTACTGGAAAAACCGAAGCCTTAACTAGATGGACCTTTGTTGACAAAGTAATGTCTCTGCTTTTCAATATGCTATCTAGGTTGGTCGTAACTTTCCTTCCAAGGAGTAAGCGTCTTTTAATTTCATGGCTGCAGTCACCATCTGCAGTGATTTTGGAGCCCAAAAAAATAAAGTCAGCCACTGTTTCCCCATCTATTTCCGATGAAGTGATGAGACCGGATACCGTGATCTTCGTTTTCTGAATGTTGAGCTTTAAGCCAACTTTTTCACTCTCCTCTTTCACTTTCATCAAGAGGCTCTTTAGTTCCTCTTCACTTTCTTTCATAGGGTGGTGTCATCTGCATATCTGAGGTTATTGATATTTCTCCTAGCAATCTTGATTCCAGCTTGTGCTTCATACAGCCTAGCATTCTTCATGAAGTACTCTGCATATAAGTTAAATAAGCAGGGTGACAATAGACACCCTTGACATACTGCTTTTCCTATTTGGAACCAGTCTGTTGTTCCATGTCCAGTTCTAACTGTTGCTTCCTGACCTGCATACAGGTTTCTCAAGAGGCAGGTCAGGTGGTCTGGTATTCCCATCTCTTTCAGAATTTTCCACAGTTTATTGTGATGCACACAGTCACAGGCTTTGGCATAGTCAATAAAGCAGAAATAGATGTTTTTCTGGAACTCTCTTGCTTTTTCCATGATCCAGCAGATGTTGGCAATTTGATCTCTGGTTCCTCTGCCTTTTCTAAAACCAGCTTGAACATCAGGAAGTTCACAGTTGACGTGTTACTGAAGCCTGGCTTGGAGAATTTTGAGCATACTTTGCTAGCATGTGAGTTGAGTGCAATTGTGCTGTAGTTTGAGCATTCTTTGGCATTGCCTTTCTTAGAGATTGAAGTGAAAACTGACCTTTTCCAGTCCTGTGGCCACTGCTGTGTTTTCCAAATTTGCTGACATATTGAGTGCAGCACTTTCACAGCATCATCTTTTTGGATTTGAAAATAGGTCAACTGGAATTCCATCACCTCCACTAGCTTTGTTTGTAGTGATGCTTCCTAAGGCCCACTTGACTTCACATTCCAGGATGTCTGGCTCGAGGTGAGTAATCATACCATCATGATTATCTTGGTCTTGAAGATCTTTTTTGTACAATTCTTCTGTGTATTCTTGACACTTCTTAGTATTTTCTGCTTCTATTAGGTCCATACCATTTCTGTCCTTTATTGAGCCTTTCCATGAAATGTTCCCTTGATATCTCTAATTTTCTTGAAGAGATCTCTAGGCTTTCTCATTCTATTATTTTCCTCTATTTCTTTGCACTGATCGCTGAGGAAGGCTTTCTTATCTCTCCTTGCTATTCTTCGGAACTCTGCATTCAGATGCTTGTATCTTTCCTTTTCTCCTTTGCTTTTCACTTCTCTTCTTTTCACAGCTATTTGTAAGACCTCCTCAGGCAGCCATTTTCCTTTCCTCTTTTATTTTTCTTGGGGATGATCTTGCTCCCTGTTTCCTGTACAGTGTCACAAACCTCCATCCATAGTTCATCAGGCACTCTGTCTATCAGATCTAGTCCCTTAAATCTATTTCTTACTTCCACTGTATAATCATAAGCGATTTGACCAATCATACCTGATTGGTCTAGTGGTTTTCCCCACTTTCTTCAATTTAAGTCTGAATTTGGCAATAAGGAATTCATGATCTGAGCCACAGTCAGCTCCCAGTCTTGTTTTTGCTGACGGTATAGAGCTTCTTCATCTTTGGCTGCAAAGAATATAGTCAGTCTGATTTCGATGTTGGCCATCTGGTGATGTCCATGTGTAGATGCTTCTCTTGTGTTGCTGGAATTTGTCTTGTATGTATTTTCCCAAAACACTTTATATTCATTCCTCTTACCTGCATTTTATTATGAACTCAGACTTTTACACCAATCTGACTCACTCCATTTCCCTTGCTGCTAATATTATTATTACTATTACTGCTACTACTGACTGCGATGGTCACAGCCTCTCCACTTCCTGCTGGCTCTTTGTCTTTTTAGCCCCTGGCATCTTTGAGGTTATTCTTGCCTTTTGGTAAAAAACAAGCTGTTTCAAGTGTCTCGATTTTTTGTTTTTCTCATAATATGGAACCACTGTCTTCCAGTAAGTCTCAGTAGAGGTAAATTCTGAGAGCCAGTGGGAGATGGGGGCAGGTCCGGGCCCCTTGCTCCTGGGATGCCCTAGTTAAGAGAGGGTGGAGAGCAGGTGGTCACCACAGCCAGCTCTGCTGAATGCTTCCTCTTTCCCTCACACTGTCTGCTTCTACCCAGCTTCTCATGCATATCATCCACATAAACTCGCCTGGGTTTTCCACAGCAATGCCAGCAATTCTGCAGAGAGCCCATGAAAATTCCCAGAGATCTGTGTCATTCTGTGGGAAAATGGGGCCATCGCCCTTTTCTGTCCCTTTCTCAGGTGGCTGGTCAAAGTTAAATACTTTTTAGGAAAAAAGCCCCATAATTTACTTTTCAGGTTTTTTGCTGTCTCACAGAAAGGTTAAGATAAATATTTAATAAAAATATTTTAGAATAGGGCAGCTAATGTTTTAATGATTTGACATAATACATGTGTTGTTGTTGTTGTTCAGTTGCTGTTGTGTCTGACTCTTTGTGACCCCATGGACTGCAGCACACCAGGCTTCCCTGTCCTTCACCATCTCCCAAAGTTTGCTCAAATTCATGTCCATTGAGTTGGTGATGCTTCCTAACCATCTCATCTTCTGCTGCCCTCTTCTCCTTTTGCTTTCAATCTTTTCCAGCATCAGGGTCTTTTCCAGTGAGTTGGCTCTTTGTATCAGATGGCCAAAGTATTGGTTCATCAGTTTCAGCAACAGACTTTCCAATGAATATTCAGGGTTGATCTCCTTTAGCATTGACTGGTTTGATCTCCTTGCTGTCCGTGGGACTCTCAAGCGTCTTCTCCAGCACCACAATTTGAAAGCATCAATCCTCTGATGCTCAGCCTTCTTCAGGGTCCAGTTCTCACATGCACATGACTACTGGAACAACCGTAGCCTTGACTGTACAGACCTTTGTTGGCAAAGTAATGTCTGCTTTTTAATACACTGTCAGGGTTTGTCATAGCTTTTGGAGCAAGTGACTTTTAATTTCATGGCTGCAGTCACCATCCACAATGATTTTGGAGCCCAAGAAAATAAAATCTATACTGTTTTCACTTTTTCCCCTTCTATTTTTCATGAAATAATGGGACCAGATGCCATGATCTTAGTTTTCATCATGTTGTGTTTTAACCCAACTTTTTCAGTTTCCTCTTTTACCATCATCAAGAGGCTCTTTAGTTCCTTTTCACTTTCTGCCACTAGAGTGGTATCATGTGCATGTCTGAAGTTGTTGGTACTTCTCCTGGCAGTCTTGATTTCAGCTTGTGATTCACCCAGTCTTGTATTTCTCATGATATACTTTGCATATAAGTTAAATAAGTAGGATAACAGTATACTGCCTTGTCATACTCCTTTCTCATTTTTGAACCACAATTGTTCCATGTCTGGATGTAACCCTTGCTTCTTGTCCTATATACGGGTTTGTCAGGAGACAGGTAAGTGGTCTGGAACTCCCATCTCTTTTTAAGAGTTTTCCATAGTTGGTTGTGATCCATAGTCAATGGCTTTTGCATAGTCAGTAAAGCAGAAGTAGATGTTTTTCTGGAATTCCCTTGCTTTCTCCATGACACAAAGAATGTTGGCAATTTGATCTCTGATTCCTCTGTCTCTTTGAAACCCAACTTCTACATCTGGAATTTCTTGGTTCATGTCCTGCTGAAGCCTGTTTTGATGGATTTTGAGCATAACCTTGCTAGCATGTGAAATGAGTGCCATTGTATAGCCGTTTGAACGTTTTTAGGCATTGCCCTTTTTTGGGGATTAGAATGAAAACTAAACTGACCTTTTCTAGTCCTATGGCCACTGCCGAGTTTTCCAATTTTGCTGACATATTGAGCGCTGCACTTTAACAGGATCATCTTTTAGGATTTTAAATAGCTCTGCTGAAATTCTGTCCCAGCTAGTAGCTTTGTTCATAGTAATGCTTCTTAAGGCCCACTTAACTTCACACTCCAGAATGTCTGGCTCTAGGTGAATGACCTATGATTACCTGGGTATTAAGACCTTTTTTGTACAGTTTTTCTGTATATTCTTACCACCTCTTCTTAATCTCTTCTGCTTCTGTTAGGTCCTTACTGTTTCTGTCCTTTTTTGTGCCCATCTTTCTTGATATGTCCAGTTTTCTTGAAGACATCTCTAAGTCTTTCCCATTCTATTCTTTTCGTCTGTTTCTTTGCGTTGTTCATATATGTGTATCTTGATGTGTATGTATATTTGTGTGTGAGTGTATGTGAAGCATGTTTGCTGTGTTACCAGGTGAACGTTGGCGTGCTGAGGTTTGTAGTGAGCCCAGGATGGCCTGTGTTCCTCGGGACACCAGTGGAGCCCTGCCTGAGCACACACTGAATGAGGTGCGGTCAGCAAGCATCCTTCTGTCCGCCTCCAGTCCTCCCCTGTCAGTTTGTACTTAACTATTTTCTGTATTATTTCTTTGCAAAATATGCAAACATGGCAAGGGTGCATTTGTTCATTTATCCCACAAATGTTTCTTTGTCACTGTCGTGTCCCAGATATGGGTCTTGATGGGTGCTCAGAGACCTAAAGTCTAGGTGTTGAACTTGGAGAAGGAACTTATGACTGCCAGGCGAAGGATGTGGAAGAGATATTATACAAATGTGTAATTTCTGTGAAGAGTAGGAAGCCAGAGCAGGGGAAGAGGCTACTGGGCATGTGGCTGTGGGTGCAATGGCTGCTTTGTCACCCGGAGGCCCGTGGGGGCAGGAGAGCTCCTGTCAGACAAAGGAGCCCACGGGGCCCCGAGGGATGCAGACAGAGAGCAAGCCTCCAGCCTCGGGAAGGATGCGGGGCCTGGTGTCCTGTTGGCGGCCTCTGGGTAGGGGCAGGGAGCACGGGCTGGTGTGCAGTCCACAGCCTCCCTAGGCCATCTGTGTGCACTGGAGGCTGCAGCCTCTGCCTGTCCAGGGGAGCAGGGGTGGTTTGGGGCAAGTGTGGGCAGAGAGACCAGGGGAGTAGGGCACCTTCACAGCAGAGCAGCAGCTTAGCGATGGGTTTCCTGGGTGTATTGTAAGAGGGAGAGTGTCATCAGGGAGACCTGGTCATTTGCCTGAGGAAGGAGGAATAATGAGCCACTTAATGGACTCTCATCAGGGCTCGGTTTCCTCTGTTGCGTGCCATTTTCTGCTCTAATGACCCTGTGTCAGAACTTGGGCTCCAGGTGGACAACCCACCCTTTCCTGACCCCCTGGCACATGTGCCCTCCTCACTTCTTACCTGAGAGATCTCTCTTTGTGAGATTCACTGAAAACCCACCTTTGTAAGTGGCCCCAGTCCTTGTTGACCCTCGTCTTCTCCCTCACAACACAGCCTGTGGCCCTTATAAAGAGGGTCCCTGGACTGCCTTTCCCTGGACTTACCTCTAAGCTCCTGGAGGGCCAGGTTCCCACGTGCCCAGCAGACAATAGGTGCCCACCTGACTGTGGACCACATTAGAGACGCAGTGGTTGAAAAGCCCCCTTAGCTGCAAAGCCACGTGTTTGTGTCTGGATTTCAGATTTAATTTTGTTTACTAAGTGCAGTTGATTCTTAAGCAGTTCACATTGAGATATGATTTTCTTCACTTTATTAAAAACTATTCCAAGTACACACCTATGAATAGAGAACCACATGAACTCATCACCATCACTCCTCAGGTTTATTGAATCTTAACATCAAGTTGAATGTGCCTCATACTTTCCATCTTCCAAAAGTGAAGACTTAAGGATGCGATTCCTTGAGGCTTCTGCATCTTCCCCTCACTTCTGGCACCCCGTCCCCAACCTGGACCAGTCTTCCCAGTGTGTGGCTCATAGCATCCCAGGTGTGCTTCTGTCACAGACCACTTCTCTGTTCCCACTGCAAATAATAACATGTAGAGTTGTTTGCAGGTATGTAGTGCAGTGTTGCAAAGACCTGGTTTACCTTTCCTCAGGCTGGTGGGCTCCTGGGTTGCATCCAGTTTTTGGTGTGTTAGACCTTGGTTGTGGTGAATTCCCACATCTCCTTGGGTGCGAGAGCAGCAGTCCCTGTAGCAGTGGTCCTCAAAGTGGGATCCCAGGCCCAGCAGCTCAGCACCACACGGAAACTTGCTGGAAATGCAAATTCCTGGGCCCTGCCTCAGACCTCCTGGACAAGAAATTATGGTTTTGAGGCCCAGAAATCTGGCTTTCTGAAAACACTCCCAATGATTCTGATCCAAGCCAGAGTGTGAGAACCTGCTCTAGGATTTTCCCTGAAGTGGAATCTCAGTCGTAGGGGAAGATGATCTTCAGCTTGACTTTATTTTCAGTTTGATGTAAAGCATGGTTTACTGCCATATCAGCCTGTGAAAATTCTGTCAGTTCCCCTTCTTATTCAGCAGTCGATATTGTAAGACTTCTAGTTTTGGTATTTGAAGGCTGTGTTTTTCTGTTTTTCTGTTTGTTTGTGAATCTTTGGTCACTAATGAGACTGAACAGACTTTCCTAAGGTTTACTGACTTTGTGTGTTTCCTTTTCTGTTGATCATTTCTTCATATCCTTGGCTCATTTTTCCATTGGTTTATTTGTCTTTTCTGATTGATATATGTTCTTCACATATTTGAGACACTAATCCTTTGAAATGTGGTGTTGGAGAAGACTCTTGATAGTCCCTTGAACAGCAAGGAGATCAAACCAGTCGATCCTAAAGGAAATCAGTCCTGAATATTCATTGGAAGGACTGATGCTGAAGCTGAAACTCCAATACTTTGGCCACCTGATGTGAAGAACTGACTCATTGGGAAAGACCCTGATGCTGTGAAAGATTGAAGGCAAGAGGAAAAGGGGACAACAGAGGATAGGATGGCTGGATGGTATCACCGACTCGATGGACGTGCATTTGAGCAAGCTCAAGCTGTTGATGAACAGGGAGGCCTGGCATGCTGCAGGCCAGAGTGTCACAAAGAGTCGGACACAACTGAGCAACTGAGCTGACTCCTTTGTCAACTGTTATTTCTTTTGTAATCTGTTTGTGGTGTCTATTGTGCATATGTTTTAAAATGTTAATTTTAGTTAAGTTTTAAGTCTACTTTTTTTCTGTTTTGCAACTTTTTAAATTACATATGATAAAAGATGCCAGTTATTTCTTCTTAAGGCTTTAAACTTTGCATTTTGCTGTTATATAGTTTGCTCAGAGTTGGTGTAGGGTTTGGGGTTAGACAGGGATCTGATTTTAGTTTTCAGTAGAAATAGTCTGTTACTCCAATTCAGTCAACTTTTTATCAGTATGAACTATATCACTGTTACATGTCAAGTTCCCACATGAGTATGGGTCTACTCCAGGGCTTTCTATTTTGTTCTGTGGTCTATTTAGTAAGCCTTTTGGCAATAATTCATCTTCTTAATGGTTATGCCCTACAGGATACAGGATGCTTGGGGCTGGTGCATGGGGATGATCCAAAGAGATGATATGGGGTGGGAGGTGGGAGGGGGGTTCAGGACTGGGGACTCATGTACACCCGTGGCTGATTCATGTCAATGTATGGCGAAACCAATACAGTATTGTAAAGCAAAATAAAGTAAAAATAAAAATTTAAAAAATAAAATACTTGGTAGAGTAAGTATACACATTTTTTAAATTATTTAATTATTCTAGACCTCTTACTTTTTCCATGTGAAAACTACTTACCAAGTTTTCCAAAACACTATTGAGATGTCAATTCAAATCAGTTTGAATTTATAAACTATTTGATGGAGAACTTATAGCTTTACTATATTTAATCTTCTCCATTACATGTACAGTGTATGTTTCCATATATCAGGATTTCTTTTATGTTCTAAATAATATTTTTAACTTTCCCTACTCAGACTTTGGACATCCTTGATTAAGATTTCTACTTGGAAAAGCATCTGCAGTTTCAGGTCCTGTTGTGAGTAGGATTTTAAAAACTTCCCTGTCTATTCTGGCTGGTCTCCTCTAGGGTGCGGACACTGCTGGGTTTTCATTGTTGACATCCAGATGTCCCGGCCGCTGTCTTAGTTTGTCAGTAGAGTCTCAGCTCCTTCACATGGCTCCTTGTATTATCTGCAAAATGCATCTTTTATCTTTGTTTCTATATTTTGTATTAACTTTGTAGCTTGTTAATTTTTTCTTATTTGCTGTTTAAAGGTTTTCTTTCTCATTTTTAGTTAATGCATAGATAATTAAGAAGAGAAAATAGGCCATCTGCTCTTACTTGTGTGGATGTGGACCAGAATTTCCACGATTCTCAGGTCAACTTGCTCTCTTGGAGGCAACACTTCTAACCAGAGTGTTCTTTACGCTCAGAATTAATTTGTAAAAGAAAAGGAAAAAATTGAACACTAATCCACAATTCATTTCTCTTACTTATTTTCTCACAGTTATAGCTTTGAACTTGAATTCTTCTCTGTTCACTTGTGCAGTAGAAGTGCTGAATACTTGTGTAAGAAGTTTGAAGCCTTAACTCTAAATCTGCTTTGGACACTTTTTTAAAAAAGCAAATATTTCTTGTGTCCACAGCCCCCAGCGCAGTTGTTGCTTTGTGGGTATTGGTGAAAGAATAAGTTAACAAGTAGACTCACAGATACTTGATCAACTTTATTCTCAACAGAACTTCTGCAAACTAAATAAGAATTCCAAACAAGCTGGGGAATTACTCAGAAAATTGCAGGAAATGAATCTGAGAGCCTGAATGCAGCAGTGTTTGTGGACATGCTGGCCCGGTGAGCATGTGCCGATCAGGCCCGAGATGGAGCAGCGCCGTCTGGTTATCTGTACCGTCCAGCGGCAGGATGCACCCGACCCAGGCGAAGGGTGTTTGCTGGTTGATGCTCCGCTGTGTCGGCCAAGAGATTATTCTCTGAAGATAATTTATGTGCTTTTTCATTCCCCAGATGATACTCTGTGGCTCTGGGTGCATGAATGCCAGTTGTCCTCTTTGAAATCTTTAGGAAAGTATTTCAAAAGGCAGTTAAGTATAAATTCACTTCCCACCAACTGTTTACCGTGGCAGGCTTTTTGAAAGAAAATCAACCTCTGCATCAGTGTTTTCAACCATTTTCTGTAACTGTTCTGAAATATACACAGGAACAGTTTCACAAACTCCTCAGGACTGTGGCTCTTCTAAGTAGATCTGCATAGAATTGAATTAGAAATAAATGAAAACCTGTCTTGAGTACTGCTGGAACTGTGAGAACATGTGATAGGCAGATGCTGAGGAGCTGAAGTGCTGAGAAATTAAGTAGCTCGTTTCCACCCATACCTGGAGTGAGCCATGGCGCATAGAGCACCACGCACGTTGTGGCAGCAGGTTCTGCCCCAGTCTTGGGGAAACGGGCCGCGGGCTGAGCTGTCACCCTTGAGGCTGCTCTCCGGCTGGGTGGGAAGCAGTGTGCCCGCGGCTGATGGACCCTTTCCTAGGGAGGAGCCTGGCCGTCCACAGTGATGGGAAGAGTAGCTGTGTGGCTTAGCAAAGTGAAAGTGAAAGTGGCTTCGTCCTGTCCGACTCTTGTGGCCCCGTGGACTGTGCAGCCCCTGGGATTCTCCAGGCCGGAATCCTGGAGTGCCTATCCCTTTTCCAGCGGATCTTCCCGACCCAAGGATCGAACCTAGGTCGCCTCGAGAAATTGACTCAATTCTTCCTCTTCCTCAGGTTCTGCATCCATGAAATGAATTGGCTTAGAAAGGACCATATCCGAGGGTTGCTTCTGAATTCACATTTTTAAAATCAAACATGGAAGTAATTTAATTTGAAGCCTCAGCTTTGGAAATGGTGATTTTCCTTGTTCCTGGAAGCCTGGTGTTGACACATACACACTGATAGACCCTGAATGGTTAGGGTCCTGGCGTTATTTGATATTTTACTCAATGGCTTATAAAATTGATGGACAAGATTGGGGAAATTAATCACAGTGCTTTTCCATTGTCGCAGAGAATCTGGGTCATTTGAGTGTGGGTATGTAGGCCTCTCAATGGATATATTGACATAAAGTTGGCAGCCAAGCTAACTACAAATATATGATCCCAAATCGTGTTTTGCTTTACTGTTTGTACGTTGTTTCTGCATGCACTGTTGGGTTTGAGTGCGTGGCTCTGGTGGGGAGTATTTGGTGTGCTTTATTCCTGCTGCTGTCAGGATGTGGTGGGTGTAATTCAGAGAGTGGGATGGTCATGTCAATGTATGGCAAAAACCACTACAATATTGTAAAGTAATTAGCCTCCAATTAAATAAATTAAAAAAAAAGTGGGATGGTATTGGAGTGAGAGTCAGGGTGTGCACTCACCCTCCACCCTTTGACCAGGCCTAGACCAACTAGGGATGCAGTAATGCCACTAGCATCATTTTCTCTCTGGCTCAAGGGGCCCAGCCCTAAATAGCAAACAATGGTTAAATCCCCAGTATTTAAGAGCTGACAGCCTTAGGTCCACTAGGGTTAAAGTTCAGGTCTGGGCTTCCCTGTGGCTCTGACAGGAAAGAATCTGCCTGCAGTGCAGGAGACCACGGTTTGATCATTGGGTTGGGAAGATTCACTGGAGAAGGAAATGGCTACCCACTCCAGTTTTCTTGCCTGGGGAATCCCATGGACAGAGGAGCCTGGTGAGCCACAGTCCATGGGGCTGTAAAGAGTCAGACACGACCAAACAACTAACACACACACTTGAGACCCCCTAAGATGGGTAATTTCTCAGTTTCTACAGGTAGACAGATGCGTCATCTCATCACATTTCATTGTTTAATTATGTCCACACTTCTTGGAAACAAAATTTCAGTGTTCTGAAATCTGTTTTGGCCAGAAACACACAGAAGGGGTGATCTCCTGGCTGCAGGAGGCCCTCTTTGATTATTGTTGGGATGCTTTGATACAATATTTTAATTTGCATTCAATTAGATTAATATATTTCCACTCATTGGGAGTTAGAAGTTATAAAATGTAGGATTTAACGCTGGCAGTCAAAACAGTATTCTTGTCAATAAACATTTACAGGCATGAAATAATGAGCGTTATGTTTTGGGAGCTCATGGCACTTACTCATGGTCAAGTCCTGTGTTAACAGTGATAGTTTATTTTTTAGGAGGTAATTTGAAATAGTAAAACACTTTAAAATAAAAATTAATATTTATGTTACTCAGTGTTCTTGTCATTTATGAGGATAAGACAAAATATACACCTGCTTCTTTTCATATCTCTTTTCTTTGGAATTTGTGTGGTTCGTATTTGCAGATATAGAAAAACTGCCAAGTGGATTTAGGAATCTCAAACATAAACTTGCTGAAAATCTGAATCTTTTCTAGGTGGAGGAGGATTGAATGGTTCCTTAAATCTGGAAATGATAGGTGCTCAGTGTCGAGTTGGGGTGGTCCTGCACACCGTGTGGGCTGGGAGCTGGACAGCAGACTGACTTTGTGTGCTGCCTGACCTCTGCTGCAGCTGGACTGGGGGCCGGAAACCTCCCCAGCGGGCCTCCATCTGCACCTGATGGCGTCTGGTCGTGAAGTCCTACTGGCACCTGTAAAAGTGCAGCTCAGGCCCCTGGCGAGGTCCTGGCAGGCTCCCCTGAGCCCCGTGCTCCTCCACGTCGCCGCGGCTGTGCCCCCGGCCGGGTGCGGCATGGCTGCCGCGCGGTCACCCTGCGTCCTCCACCCTCTGCCTTCCCTGCACTCCTCCTGCCAGCACACGGCTTCACGGGGTGGTTGCTTGTGGGAAGATCAAGTTTACCTCAAGTGCGGCTTGGAGAGGGAGTCCCCAGCCCACCGCTTTCCTGCCTTCTCCGAGAGGCTGTCGCTAAGCCTGGACCACCCCCTGGGCAGGGGGCTGGTGTGGGGAGGCCCAGTTGTCCGAACTGTCCCTCACACAGGAGCACCCTTTCCCTCTGAGCCGCCTGTGCCGTCCATTTGGAAACAGGCTGTGTGTGTGCTCACTGAGTTGTGTCTGACTGTGTGACCCCATGGACTGTAGCGCACCAGGCTCCTCTGTCCAGTGGGGGATTCCCCAGGCAGCATACTGAGTGGGTTGCCATTTCCTCCTCCAGGGAGTCTTCCCAACCCAGGAATCCAGTCTGTCTCCTGTGTCTCTTGCATTGGTAGGGGGATTCTTTGCCACTGAACCACCTGGGAAGCCCTGATTGAAACAGGTTGAGGGGAAAGATATTGTAATAAGGCTCAATATTCTACTCCATTGTCACAGGTTTCCTCTTAATTTTTATATTGAATAAAAAATATCTTAGCACCATATTTGGGGGTGTATGATAATTACTTAATTGCTGTAATTTAGGTGCAGGACGGAACCCTGAAGTCTTTAGCATGCTTTATTTTTCTCAGCATGGGTCTATCAGCCCATCTTTAAAAACCCCCAGAAACTGGAAACCAGGCCCCTGATGAGGCTTCCTATCTCTGTGGTTCAGAATCTGACACTGTGACCCCAGACCTCTCTCTCTGCAGCCTCTATCAGCGGCAGGGTCACTGATTCTGCCCCATTTGCTCTTACTCCCCCACATCCAGGAGACCTGGGAGCCCATCTAGGGCAGGTGCAGGGTTGCTGGAGGCTTGAGAGGGTCTCCATTCACGCTCCCCTCCTGGCTCCAGGCCGAGCTGTGGCCCAGCCTTATTCAGTGCCGCTGCTGCTCATGGACTCTCTTCCCGGGTGTCCTGGGCCGGGTGGGCTGTCCTTGGCCAGGGAAGCAGACGTTACTAACAGCCTGGCCATGGGTACCAGCAGTCTGCAATACCTGGGTCATAAGAGTCTCAAGGTCACGGCTGTGGCTTCTAAGTGTTTCTCCCCAGCATTGAGCTGTGGGCCTCACAGGCATTACCCGGTTCACGCCTAGATTTGCCGTTTCCCCCTGCCAGTGAATCACCTGCGATTTGCATTCCTAATCTTCTTCTGGGTCTCTCCGTGTCCCACGTGACTTTTCAGGAGCAGCTGCTCAGAGATGTTTTTTTTCCCTGTTTCCCATCCCACAGTGGAGAAGGAAATGGCACCCCACTCCAGTACTCTTGGCTGGAAAATCCCATGGACAGAGGAGCCTGGTGGGCTGCAGTCCGTGGGGTCGCAAAGAGTCGGACACGACTGAGCGACTTCACTTTCACTTTTCACTTTCATGCATTGGAGAAGGAAATGGTAACCCACCCCAGTGTTCTTGCCTGGAGAATCCCAGGGACAGAGGAGCCTGGTGGGCTGCAGTCCATGGGGTCGCAAAGAGTCGGACACGACTGAGCGACTTCACTTTCACTTTTCACTTTCATGCATTGGAGAAGGAAATGGTAACCCACTCCAGTGTTCTTGCCTGGAGAATCCCAGGGACAGGGGAGCCTGGCGTGCTGCTGTCTATGGGGTCGCACAGAGTCGGACACGACTGAAGCGACTCCGCAGCAGCAGCAGCAGCATCCCACAGTGCTGGGACCCTGGGCCTGCAGGCAGGCAGGTCTCTGGTTTTCACGACCTCAGTGATCTTGTTCACATGTGGTCTTGTTTTCTCTGTACCACAAGGGCTGTCCTCCGTGCCAGGCCATAGGAATGGAATCAGGCATTTCTGCCATCCTGGCCTCGTCCATTGTGCGTTGTCTGAGTCCATGACTACACTTTGTGTGCTCTTTCTCTGCTGTTACCACAGATTAAGCGACTACTGAAAGCTGGGTTCAGAGGCAGAAGCTTCAAATTAAGTTTTGTCTCTGACTGTGAGGGTTTGCTCTGTGCAAGAGAAAGCCTGCCTTTCCTCTGTGTCTTTCCTGGGAGCAACTAACTTTATTTATTTTCACAGTTTTATGTTGGAATGTTTTGAATTCAGCTGTTTTTAATCACCTGAACTTTGTGTCCCTGATGATTTTAATTAGCAAACACAAACCCCTTAAGCTTGATTTTTCCACTTTGGTGGAGAAGGAGAGGTGTCATTGAAGGGAGAAGATGTGATGTCAGGTTTATGCTTGTGGCAGCTGCTGGATCCTTATAGCGTTGATTCATTGTGATAGCAAGCTAAAGAAGGACGATGTTGTTATAGTTTGGTTGTATGGATTTTTTTGCTTTGTATTCACACTGAGCCTGGTGGCAGTAATCTTTGGCAGTAAATGCAAGGATTTAGATTTGGGCTTTGATGATTATGAGCAAATCACACTGATACTGACAACATGTTAGAATCTATGTCATGTAAGACTTAACCTCGTCATCTATGCCTGAGGATTTCTCAGTCTGTAATCCCTGTTCATGTTTCTAACTGGGAAATGAATCTTTGAATAATTCTGTTTGAGTAACATTCTAGGAGGTGAGCCCAGCACTTTTGTAAGTGGTGTATTTTGCTTTCCACTCAAGTGTTTATTGAGAATGTGTTTTCTCAACTTTCTTGTGACAATTGTACCAATAATTTTACACTCACTTTGAAAAGGTTTGTTAACATCTGAGAAGATAGTTCAACACTTAAAATTTTATTTTTAAAGTTTCTTATCAGCTCCATCAGTCATGCCCATTGCTTCAAATGTAAATACTTGTCAGTTATTTAAAGGTGTCACAATGTTTGTATGTATATTTTCAGCTAATTAAAAATATTTTTACATTTCTACCTTTATTATTTGTATTTAAGAAGTATACATGACCTTAAGGACACACTGAGAAAAACAGGCCCCTAAGAGAAAGAACGTTGTTCTTACTTATTCCGACGGCTCCTTTTTCTGTTTGTCTTAGAGTGTCTCCTGTGTCATTGTGTGGCCTTGAGGTTGTGCCTGTCAGGTGCGGTCAAGGCCCTCTCTCCCGCGGGGCTGCTCTCGGCCACACTCAGCATTCACGTGTGTGGCCTGTCACTGTCCGCCTTCCTGTGCTTGTGGCTGCAGGACTGTGTGTTCCTGTTCCGGTTTCTGATCCAAAAGCTCTCGGGACAGTCAGTCCGTGGGAGCTTTATCCACAGAGAAGTGAGCTGCCTCGGTTGCTTATAAAACACGCATGGCCGTGTCTCCCGGGAAGAGGCCCGTGTGCTGTGGAACACACAGTGAGTCACGACTCGGGGGCCCCCTGCGGAGGTGGAGGACCTGTCACAGTGGGGCTGACCCAGAGGGAGATTCGGAAGAGGAGCCCTGGACACACCCAGTGATGCCACCGTCGGGACGGTGCTCTCTTTCCAGGGACGTGGTTTGAGGGCTGTGGTCAGCTGGGTCTGGGCACGTCCAACACGTGCCCGTCCCGCCACCTCATGGCCAGTCACATGCCCTACCTACGGGTCGGTCCTCCTCTGGTTGTGAGGCGTCGCAGGCCAGCGTGTCCTGGAGGGGACTGGCTGGAAAGCGGCAGTGTCGGGCAGTCTGGAGATGCTGCTGAAGCGGCTAGTGTCCCCTGGCACTGCGATGGTGACGCTCAGGGACCTGGAAAGCAGTGATCCCGTGTGGTCTGATTTCATCGGCAGAAAAGGACACGCTGGTCTGCCCCCATCCCCATCACCTGCACGCTGACTCGGAGCCAGCCGCCCAGCAGCTGTGTGGCCCCCTGGCCCCAGCCTGCCTCTCGCGGTGCTCGGCTACCCCCTTCAGACCTCATACGCTTGTGTGCTCTTCTCTTCATGTCATTACTGTGCAGCTTCGTATAATTGGGAGCCAGTGGGTTATTTTCCCCTTGTTCCATCAGCCACCCCCAAACTGTTCCTGCATGCCAGGAGTGACCGTCTTCACTGGCGGCCATTCTTTCTTTAACGCCCGTGGAGTAGCCGCACTGAGACCTGGACTGCGGACCCCTTGCCGCATGCCCCCCATTCCCACCCGAGTAGCAGTGCCTGCCCTGTCCTGTGTCCTGGCCGACTCGGCAGCATTTCTTCCTCCAGCTCAGGCAATGTCACACAGTTATCTTTTGCAGCAAAATTCCATTTATATTTGTACTCTGAGAACTTGAATGTACAATAATTAAAACAAATGTTTCTTAATTTGCTTCATGGAAAGTGACCGCCAATCACTGATAATCACTGAAAGAAAACCACATCTCAAGGCTCTTCAATCATCCGAGACTTCCATCTGCTCCTGGGTTGGTGGCTGTGTAGAGTTGAACTTAATAAACTTAATAAGAAAAGCCAATGGCTCCTTGAGCTTCATAACAAGTGTATACATGTGGTCTCGAGTCGTGGCTGGAACATTAGGAAGCAGGAGCCGGTCAGTGTCTGAGGTTGTTCCCTGGACTCTCGGGCTAGTGACCTGGATGTGGTGGCATCTGAGAAGACCCAGTGAGCCTCCAGCGCCCCTCGGGCTGGACAGGTGCCTGACAGCCTGAACTCTGGCCCTGGGAGAGAGGCAGGGAAGGATTAGAGAAGGGGTCATGCTGGTTCTGGGGAAAGCAGGATTTGGAGATGGCTGGGAACATGTCACCACTGATTTACAAGACAATTTGATGTCAAAACTCAAGTTCAGGCCCTTTTTCATTCTTCCTCACGTCCTCGACTAGTCTGTGTCCACACAGCCGTCGCTTCTGGCCCATCTCCTCTCTGCCTCCTCTAAAACCCGGTTTTCCTTCTGTGGCTGTTTCTCTGTCAGTTTTCTCTCAGTGCAGACAGTTTTCCCGGCTTCGTCATCTGCCCTTCTCCCTGATGGGCCCCTGGGGCCGCCCCCCACGTCTCCTGGTTTAAGCGTCGCTTGCCTGCAGGGGGACCTGGGGGCCTCTGTGCTCCCAGGGCTGTGTGCGTCTTGGCAGGGCAGGGACAGCGCCCTGCGGGCGGCCTCTCTCCGTCAACCTGTCCCCTCACTGTCTCCCCACTCCCAGGCCCCCGTGGTCTCCAGGTCATTCTTCTCTGCACACTGTCATCCCTGGGTTTTCTGCCTCTTCTCCTTGCTCTGGTCAGCCCCCTGTCTCACATCTTGCCAACTGTCTCAGGAAAGTCGAAGGCCAGTGCCTCCCGAGCCATGGGGGACTGTGCCCTACCCCCCATCTCTTGCCCTCTTCCATGGGGTCAGTGTGATGGGCTGGGGAGAGGGGGGCTGAGCTGACCACCTGGTGTATTTATTCTCTGGCCCTGAAATGCCAGCTGACCTGACGCTCAGCACCAGCTCCTCACTCTCTGTCCTCTGATTTTTCAGAACAAATAGAAACCACCCAGAATCCCATAAAACGTCCCATGGCAGCAAAGACTGAGTGACCTCAGGCCTTTCCTTCCCCTGGCACCAGATCACAGGCATCTCCTTGTGGTCGTTGCAGTAACTGTGCCAGCCCGAGCCGCAGATTCCAGTCCCCTTCCGCAGGGCACAGGGTCACCTTGGTCATTCACCCTGTCTGCAGACCAAATCAGATCAGAGATCAGTTCCAGGATCAACTTATTTTCTTCAGGTGGCCGTCCAGCTGTCCACACCTAAATTAATCCATTAAGCCTTTTTTGTCCAACTTTAATTGAGACACAGTATTTCCCACTCATACTTTGGTTTATTTCTGGATTTTTCTTTGCTTCCATTGCTCCAGCAGTTTCATGCCACATTCGCAGTAAGCTTTGTAGTAACTGACAGGGTTATCCCCCTTTATCTCCTGACATGTTTATTCATCCAGGTAAACTTTAAAATCATGTTTCAAGTTTCCAAACAATCCTGTTTGAAATTTTGTTTGGGATTATGTTGGATTTACAGATAAAGTTGGGAAAAGCTGACACTCAGAGACTCTTATCACATAGCACTGTGCATGTCTCCATTTATTTGAATATAGTAAATAATCTTTATTCATATTTTAGTCAGTCTTCACAGCCTCACATTATTTGCCACCCTGAGATACTACAGGAGGTGGGAGGCAGCAGCCATATGCTACTGTGTTTTTGTTGACTTTATTCTTAAATATTCTACAGTTTTTGCTTTAGCCATTCAGAGCATGTGCATTCATGATATTTGGACTTTCACTATCTCCTTTTTTTTTTTTTAGTCTTTTTTAATCTATTATTATTATTATTATTATTTTTTTTACTTTACAATAAGTCTTGTCCTGAACACAACTATAATACATCTCAATTCTTGTTGATATCTGTTTATTTGGGAGAACTTAAAGAATTGGATTTTATTTTTTGACACAGTCATCATCTTTCTCTTTCTGGGTGATTTTATCCTATTGAATATAGCATATATCTTGTAGTAGTGTTTAAGTTTATGTCATTGCTTGTACATGCTTGAAAACTTTAAAAGATGATGTGCTTTGCTCTATGCTGTATGTATTCTGTGAACTTCTTCTCATTCTTCCCCAGAAATTTAGAAGAAATTTATTCTTCTGTTTTTGTTTTATTTTAAATAGTGTATGAAAGTCTCTGTTTCTTGATTACGGAATTTCAAAGCGAGAACTAGTTGGAAAGGTGAGGAAGCAATACACTTTTGTAACTAAAAGCAAACTTTCCCTCTACCCAAGGAAAAGTTTCCTCATTTGAAAAAGCCAACTCTGTTGAGAAATACTTCACACACTACACAGTTTACCCACTTGGAGTATATAATCCCATGACTTTGAGCTTATACAACATCACTACAATTTCAGGACATTTTCATCCCCTTGTCCTCCCAGCCCTCACCCCAGTCCTGGCACCCCTGATCCGCTTCATGTCTCTGTGGAGTTCCCTATTCTGGATGATTCATGGAATCGTGTGACATGAGGTCTTAGGAAGTTTTCACTTGAGCATAATGTTTTCAAGGTTGAGTTCATTCACATTGTGTTTGAACTTTATTCCTTTTTAAAACTAATATTTTTTCATCTGTAAAGGTTAAATTTTTTGTTACTCTAATTATGGAAAAATACATGCAACTTAAAATTCGTCCTTTTAACCATTCTTACATGTCCAGCTCAGTGGCATCAAGTACGTTCAAACTGTGGTGCAGCCATCACCACCATCATCTCCAGACCTTTCTCAGCATCATCAGTTTATTTCCAAATCCAAAGTCAATAAAACTGTGCCTCGGTATTTTCTTCTAAGAGTCCAGGTGCTTTACCCATTGTGAGTTAATCTGTGTGTGTGAGATCAGGGTCCTTTGTACATGGCTGCTGGCTGTCTCAGCACAGTCTGGTGAGAAGTCTCCTCTCCACGTTCAGTCATCCTGGCCCATTTGTTGAAGGTCATCTGACCATGAAATATGTGAATTTACATCTGGAGTCTCAATTCTGTTATGCTAATCAGTTCTGTGCTAGAACCACATTGTCTTGATTACTATTTTGTAGGAAGTTTCAAAATCCACATGTGAGTCCTTCAACTTTTTGTTGTTTTTCAAGGTTGTCTGGGCTATTCTGGGTCTGTTGCAATTTTGTATGCATTTTGCAGTCACATTGTTAGTGTCTAAAAAGGAGTCAGTGGTGCAGATAACATTGAGTCTAATCAGTGTGAAGAGTGTTGCCACCTCGGCAGTATTGTCATCTGATTCATAAACCTGAGATACTATTTGTTTGTTTAGATATTTAATTTCTTTCAAAAGTGTTTGTATTTTTCAGAGTGTATGGCTTTCTTTTGTTAAATTTATTCCTAAATATTTTATTCTTTTGATGCAGTTGTAAATGGAACTATTCTCATTTTTTGTGGATCCTGTATTTATTTTTTGTTTCAGTATAATTGATTTAAAATGTTTTATTAGTTTCTGCTGCACAACAGAGCGAATCAGCTACACATACACTTGCATGCCCTCGCCCCGAGCCTCCCTCCCAGCACGCCGCATCCCAGGCTCTAGACCATCAGAGAGCGCCGAGCTGAGCTCCCTGTGCTGTGCAGCGGCCTCCCGTTGGCCGCCTGTTTCAGAATCACAGTTGATTTTTTTATATCAGTCTTGTATCCTTCAACCTTATAGAACTTACTTATTGGTTCTAATTGTTTTTAATGGATTTCTTAAAATTTTTTAGGTACAGGATTATGTCAACAGCAAATAGTGTTAGTTTTACTTCTTCGTTTCCAATCTGGATGCTTCTGTTTCTTTTCACTGCCTTTTTGGGGGCCTCCACCAGAGCACCTGAGCTGCCTCTTGAGAAATCTGTATGCAGGTCAGGAAGCAACAGTTAGAACTGGACATGGAACAACAGACTGATTCCAAATAGGAAAAGGAGTACGTCAGGGCTGTATATTGTCACCCTGCTTATTTAACTTCTATGCAGAGTACATCATGAGAAACACTGGGCTGGAAGAAGCATAAGCTGGAATCAAGATTGCCGGGAGAAATATCAATAACCTCAGATATGCAGATGACACCACCCTTATGGCAGAAAGTGAAGAGGAACTAAAAAGCCTCTTGATGAAAGCGAAAGAGGAGAGTGAAAAAGTTGGCTTAAAGCTCAACATTCAGAAATGAAGATCGTGGCATCTGGTCCCATCACTTCATGGGAAATAGATGGGGAAACAGTGGAAACAGTGTCAGACTTTTATTTTTTGGGACTCCAAAATCACTGCAGATGGTGATTGCAGCCATGAAATTAAAAGATGCTTACTCCTTAGAAGAAAAGTTATGACCAACCTAGATAGCATATTCAAAAGCAGAGACATTACTTTGCCGACTAAAGTCCGTCTAGTCAAGGCTATGGTTTTTCCAATGGTCATGTATGGATGTGAGAGTTGGACTTGAAGAAAGATGAGCCCCGAAGAATTGATGCTTTTGAACTGTGGTGTTGGAGAAGACTCTTGAGAGTCCCTTGGACTGCAAGGAGATCCAACCAGTCCATTCTGAAGATCAGCCCTGGGGTTTCTTTGGAAGGAATGATGCTAAAGCTGAAACTCCAGTACTTTGGCCACCTCATGCGAAGAGTTGACTCATTGGAAAAGACTCTGATGCTGGGAGGGATTGGGGGCAGGAGGACGACAGAGGATGAGATGGCTGGATGGCATCACTGACTCGATGGATGTGAGTCTGAGTGAACTGATGGACAGGGAGGCCTGGCGTGCTGCGATTCATGGGGTGGCAAAGAGTCGGACATGACTGAGTGACTGAACTGAGTGTTACATTGAATAGAAGAGGTGAAAGTGGGCATCCCAGTCTTGTTCTTGCTCTTTCGGAGACAGCATTCAGTCTGTCTCCATTAGGTACGATGTTAGTTGTAGGTTTTTGTAGATGTCTTTTTCAGATTGAGGTAGCTCCCTTCTATCCCTAGCTTGCTGAGTGTCTGTCAAGAACTTATAATTATGTTTATATGTCACTGGATTAGCTCTGCCAGTATTTTATGGAGAATTTTTGCATCCATGTTCGTGAGATATATTTATCCTTATCCTTCTTTTCTCATCAGGTCTTTGATTTTGGTATCAGAGTAAACTGATCTTATAAAATGACTTGGAAGTGTTCCCTTTTCTTACATTTTTTGGAAAGAATTTGTGTTAATTCCTCCTAAACTTTTGGAAGAATTTGGTGGAGAAGCTATTTGGGTTTGAGCTTTTCTTTGTGAACACATTTTGTTTGTTTACTGGTTCATTGTCTTCTCTTAATGTAGGTCTGTTCAGATTGTCTTTTTTTTTCTTGAGTGAGGTTTGGTAGTTTGTGTCATTTGAGGAATTTGTCCTTTTCATCTAAGTTATCTAATTTGTTGATGCAGGCTGTTCATACTTTTATTTTTTAGCCTTTAATCCTTTTCCCCTGTAAAGTTTATATAAGATCCCCTGTTTCATTCCTGATCCTAAAGGTCATTTGAACCTTCCCTTTTTTCTTGATCATTCTAACTAAAGGCTTGTTTCATTGATCATTTCAGATTTTATTTTTCTCTTTTGTTTTTATGTTTTCTATTACACAAGTTTCTGCTTTAATCTTTTATTATTTTCTTCCTTTGTGTTCACTTTGTTCTTCTTTTCCCAGTGCCTTAAGCTGAAAGCATAGCTTGCTTACTTGAGACCTTTCTTCTTTCTTAATAAAAGCATTTGTAGCTATACATTTTCCTCTAAGTATTCCTTTGGCAGTCTTTGTTTTCATCAATCCCAACATGTTTTCTGATTTTCTTTTTGATTTTTTCTTTGCCCCATTGGTTATTTAGGAATGCTTTGTTTAATTTGCACATGCTTGTCAGTTTCCCCATTTCTTTCCCATTATTGATATCTCATTCCATTTCATTGTGGTCAGAGAACATAATTTGTGTTAACACTCTGCTTTTAAATTTGTTGAGCTTTTTGTATGGAGTATTATGTGGTGTGTTCTGGTGCTCGTTACAGGTGTGCTTGAGAAAACTGAGAACTTTGATGCTGTTGTTGGGGGAATGTTTTGTAGATGTATGTTAGGTCTGGTTGATGTATAGAGCTGCTCAAGGGTTCTATACTTTGATCTTGTGCCTAGTTGTTCTACCTGTTATTGGAAATGAGGTATTGACATCTTCAGCTATTATTGTTGGATACCTCACTTCATTTCTGACAATCTTTGATTCATGTACTCTGGTGTTCTGTTATTAAGGTGCATACATATAACTGCTATATCTTCTGAGAGATTGACACTTTTGTCAATATAAACTGTCTTCTTTTACGTCTAGCAGCACCGTCTGTTTCCGTCCTTTGTCTGGTATCACTGCTGCACTAGCTCTCTCTTGAATGCTATTGGCTTGTTTGTGGCTGTGGCAGGCCTTAGTTATGGCACACAGAGCTTCTCACTGAGGCGGCAGGCTTCTCTCCAGCTGCAGTCCGCGGGCTCAGTAGTTGTTGCTCACAGGCTTAGTTGCCTTGTGGTTTGTGGGATCTTAGTTCCCCAAGCAGGGATTGAACCTGCAGCCTCTGTGTTGGAAGGTGAACTCTTAACCACCGAATTGCCACAGAAGTCCCCTGCTCTAGCTTTCCCATGTTGCTCTTTGCAAGGTATCTGTTTTTATCCTATTACTTTAAATCTATTTGTAGTTTTTTAACATATAGTATGTTTCCTCTAGACAGCATAGAGTTAGAGCATGTTTTCTTTTTTAATCCATTCTGACAATCTATGCCTTTGATGCGATTGTTTAATCCATGCGCATTTAGTGTTAGCGATATAGTTGGAGTTACAACTGCTGTTTTACTTTTTATGTTCCATTTATCTCAGTTTCATTTGTCTTCATTTCGTTATTCTTCCTTACTACTTTTTTTTGCATAAACTGACTATCTTTTTAGGGCTTCCCCAGTGGCTCAGCGGTGAAGAATATGCCAGCAGTGCAGGAGACACAGAAGACTCGAGTTCAGTCCCTGGTTTGGGGAGATCCCCTGGAGAAGGGAATGGCAACCTACTCCAGTATTCTTGCCTGAGAAATCCCATGGACAGAAGAACCTAGTGGGCTACAGTCCATAGGGTCGCAAAGAGTCAGGAGTGACTGAGTGGCTGAGCACACAGGCATGAATATTTTTAATGTTGCATTTTAATTCTTTAATGTTTTTCACTACATGTTTTTAGTCATTTCTTTTGTGGTGCCCCCCACCCTGTTCCGAGGCTCTCTTCATGTTTCTTCATTCTGTTTGCTGTCTTTTCTTCAGCGTAACCTCTGTCAGTCTATTATCTGGTTCATTCATTCTTTCTTCTCTTAGTGCAGATCTAGTGTTGAGCCCTTTAAGTGAGTTTCCATTTTAGCTATTTTACTTTTGACAGCACGTTTTCCATTTCTTTGAATAATTTCTATCCCTGCATTGTCCTCTTACTTTACTTCTGCAATCATGGTTTCCATCAGTTCTGTGAGCAGGTTTATAATGGCTACTTTGAAGCATTCTTCTAATAAGTCTGAGCACTGGTCCCTATTCTAGGTGGTGTCTGTTGCTTGCTTTTGTTTGGATGTATGGCTCGTACTTTCCTGTTTCTTTGCATGTTCTGGAACTTACTGAAAACTACGTTTTAATAATATATTAATAGCAACTGTCAGCACCAGCCCCCTCCCTCCAGGCTTGTTGTTTGTTTGCTTATTTGTTTAATGTCTGGCTGGATCATTTTAGTGACATCTGTCTCTACCCTCCAGGTTGAATGTCAGGTGCTGTTCCTCAAGGATGTACAGCTCTGGGTGTGCCCACACCGCCCTGACTGAGGGGGAGGGTGGTTGGCACGCGTCCCCTCCTCTTTCCTGCCCACCTCCATCTGTTAAACTCCACGACTCTTCTCTCGTGGGAAGATTTCTCTATTGTTTTAAACTGTGCTCTGGGGCATGAATTGCTCTAAGAATGAATCAGTCAGTTTTTGGCTCCTTTGAGGGAAAAGTCTCCAAGGCTCTGATCTTTGTTTGGACCCCACGTGGGTTCCTCCTAGCTTCCTGTTCCCTGTTCTCCCCTGTAAAGTAGTCACGACAGCTTAGCTTGTGTGGGATGGCTGTTCACTGCAGCCCCCTGCTCCCAAAAGCGTCCTCAGGATGAAAGCCTTCTTATTCTGTGCAGAAGAAGTCAGGTTTGGGGAGAAGAGCCTGAAAGCTATCCTTTCCTGCTGCCCCAGACAGAATCTCTGAGGTGGGACTCTGGAGCCGGGAGTTGGGATGAAGGCAGACTTCTCTGCCCGCAGCACAACTCCCTACCCCAGGATCTGAGCAGCAGCACAGGGTCCCTGCGTGCATCCAGCATGTTGCAGTGGGCAGAGCAGTCAGGGCCCCCTGCTCTCAGCCCACTGCCCACTGGGAAAAGCCCAGGGGCCATGCTTGGGCCTGGGAAATGGCAGGGCCCAAGTCCCCAGGTGTTCAGCTGGCAGCTAGGGCTGGAAACCCTTCTCTCCTGGGGGAAAGCCCTGGGTCTGGGAGGGGTGCAGGAGGGAGCCTGGTCTGCCTGCCCTCCTAGTGCAGCCCCAGCCTCTCTGAACTGAGCTGGGGGCACAGGGTGAGTGGGAGCAAAGTAGGTTCCAGTACCACCAACTCTCATCTTTTCCCCAAATTTCTGTAGACTTTCTGGAGATTTTCTTCACTATCTGTCTGTCCTTAGGACCACTTCCAGAGGCTGAAATATTTTTTTTCTTTTTTTTTTTTTCTTGCTATAATCTTCACCGTCTTCCCTGGGAGCAGAGAGTGGGGTTTTTGTACTGTTATGCTGGCAGTCAGTCTCATTTTTAATGATGGAGAGACCTGAGTATGTTTAAACGCTCCTGTGAAAAACTCAGTGGTGGGGACAGATTGAATTTGTGGGCAGAGATGGGAAATCAGTGGACACAGATCCTTTTAGGAGAAGGAATTGAGGACACATTGGGAGTGCAGAGTCAGGCACGTGGGATGCACCTCTGATGTCACAGAGGTCAAAGGACCTCTCACTGGGGTCATGAAGTTCTGGAGCCCCTGAGGCTGGCTCTGCACTTCCTGGGAGAGAGACAGAGGTGGGCTGGGGGCTCGGGGAGGCAGGTAAGGTGGTGGCTTACGAGGCTCTCGAAGCTGCTAGGCAGTGAGAGGGAGCCTGCGTTTCCAGGAAAACATGTTAGGATTTGTAGTTGGAGGGTGGAGGGGAAGAGTCTCATCTTTTAATTCTGGAGTCTTCAGCAGATAGTTGTTATCAACTGGGCTCAGGATCCACTCTTAATCTTGTTACTGAGGTGCATGGAGTCCCGGATGGATGGTGTGCTGCCTGATGGTGGCTTGAAGGGATGTGTTTCTCCACATCCTCAACAACACTAGTTTCTTCTTGTCTTTTTAATGATGGCCATTCTGACAGGTGTGAGGTGACACCACATTGTGGTGTGATTTGCGTTGCCCTGATGATTAGTAGTGTTGAGCATCTTCTCATGTGCCTTTGGCCACCTGCATGTCTTCTTTGGAAAAATGTCTCTTCATGTTTTTTTGCTTATTTTTTAATCAGTTCATTTGTTGGAGAAAAGGAAACTCTGGTACACTGTTGGTGAAAATATAAATTTGTACATCCAGTATGGAGGTTCCTCAAAAAATTAAATATAGAACCACCATATGGTCCAGCCGCCCTATTTCTGGGTGTGCATCCAAAGGAAATGACATCAGTAGCTGAAGGAGGGATCTTCTCTGCATGCTCATTGCTTTAGTCACAGGAACCAAGACGTAGAAGTAGTCTTAAGTGTTTGAAGAAAGATGAATGGATAAGGAAGATGTGAGAATGGGGATGTCCTGTCTCTTTTGGTGACATGGATGAACCTGGTGGACGCTTTTCTAAGTGAAATAAGCCAGACAGAGATAAATGCTGTGTGGTACAACTTTTATGTAGAAACAAACACACACATATGCTTATGTCATTGAAGCTGAGAGTAGAATAGTGATTACCTGAGGCTGGGGAAGGGGTGATGTGAGACCTTGATCAGAGGGCATAAACTTCCAGCTGTAAGATGAGTACAAGTCTGGGGGACCCAACGTACAGCATAGTGACTGCAGTTAGCAGTTTTGTGTTGTGTCCTTTAAAGATGCTGAGAGTAGGTCCCATACATTATCAACACATTCACATGCACACAAATGCAAGAGTCACCCCTGTGAGCTGAGGGACGTGTTCATGAACTTGATGGTGATCATCTCACAATGTGCATGTGTATCAACTAATCATGTTTATGCTTTAAACATATTACAATCTAATTACTCAGTTTTCCCTCAGTAAACCCAAAATATACCTGGGGGCTTCCAGGATCTGTACTGATGAAAACTTGCTCATGTGTTAAAAAACTGAAGTTTATTATTTTAATGTTTCAGTTTTCATATGGATAGAGGTGCTGTCTGAACAACTCCCATCTAGGATTCCAGAGGGAGTTTGAGTCTGACTCAGTTAATCCCTGGGCTAAAAGAATGAGGCAGAGGAGGCTCCCCGTGATGGAACTGGATGTGGGACAGAGGGACCTTTCACAGAGGGAGTCATGAAACACGTCCTGGGACAAAGAGCATCACGCCCACGGTCAGCCTCAGGGCTGGGGAAGGACGGGAAGCATCCCAGCGGTTCTGCTAGGGGCCAGACTGGGGGGGGCGGGGGGAGGGCTTCTCTGAGCTGCCCGTGGTGGCGCCGTCATGTGGCAGGGCATCCACAAGCATTTGAGAGAGGAGGCCCCTGTCAGAAAACCAGAGCCCGGCAGGCGCTGCTGTGGACATGAAGCAGCGGGACCCTCGTGCACTGGTGTGGGAGGGGCAGCCGGTGCAGCCGCTGTGGGGTCAGATGAAGAATCAAACCTCCCCAGAGCAGACAGAGCTCCCTGTGCTGTGCGGCGTTTTCCTGCAGTCTGCTCTGTGCATGGTGTCAGCCCCAGTCTCCCAGCTCCCTCTACCCCGCCTTAGCCCCTTGCTGTCCTTGCAGTTCTCTCCGTTGGTGTCTCTGTTGTAAATAAGGACCTTTATAAATGGGTATGCGTGCGTGCTCAGTCATGTCCAGCTCTTTGTGATTCTATGGACTAGAGCCCACCAGGCTCCTCTGTCCATGGGGTTTCCCAGGCAAGAATGCTAGAGTGGACCGTCATTTCCTCCTCCAGGGCATCTTCCTGACCCAGGGACTGAACGTGCATCTCCCGTGTAAACTCTGCACTGGCAGGTGGATTCTGTACCACCAGCACCACCTGGAAAGCCTTAAATGGGAGGGAAACCCAAAAGGGAAGGGGACATGTGTATACACATGACTGATTTATTTTGCTGTGCGATAGATGCTAACACAATGTTGTAAAGCAACTATACTGCAATAAAAATTAAGAATGGAACTGCCGTACGGTCGAGAAATGAACCCAAAGTACCAAGAGGAGGAACTCAGAGCCTTGTCACCATGTTCATGCTATGCCATTCAAAGCAGGAGAACAGTGGGTTTATTCTGAGGACTCAGCCACAGGATTGCAGGAGCTCGTAGACATACATGTTCATATACTGACATGTATGCACACATGCACACACTGTGTGTACCTCCTGTTACCCAGCTGATCTGCTTCCCTGAAGAACCGGACCACACAGTGTTTATCTCCATCTGGAACAGTCTTGAAAGATGGTTTCGTGCCTCTTGACCCGGCCAAGGCCATTGATTAAATGAATGTGCACTTGTAATTTATCTCAGTTACACATGGTCTGTGCACTTGAATTTTTTTATGCTGAAAATAAATTTAATTGCATTTAATTAAATAGATGGGACCAGTATGCATCCTTGTCAACAGTGGGAAAGTAGGAAAGATGTGTTGTGAAAGGAGAGGATAGAGGTAAAGCTAGCCCCAGGGGCCCCACAGGGTTGCCTGGAGCCTGGGGACCACAGCCCTCCTGAGTGGAGGCCAGTCCTGCTGGAGGAGGCTACGGTTTCCTGATGGAGCCCAGGACCCTGTGGTCTGTGTCTGTGACCCTGAGGACTACTCTGCCTGCTCCGGACGGTGAGGGAGCCTACCCTGTGCCAGGCGCTAGCCAGCTCTGGGTCCCCTGCCTCCCTCAGGATCTCCCTCCCTTCGGCCAAGGGCTGCCCTGCTGGCCACTTCACCCTTGTCTGGGGCAGCTGATGAAGCCAGGGAAGGTTCCAGCCTCCCAGGAGGGTCTGCGTTCCCATGATCCGACAGAAGCTTTGAAGGTACAGCAGAGGTCAAGGTGAGGCTGTGGTCAGGGTGGTTCTCACCCCCTGACCACTAACCCAAGTGGGCTGCCCTCCGCAATGCAGGGGCAGCTGAGGGAATGAGCTCTGTGTCCTCAAGGTGCCGTGGAAACAGCTTGCCTTATGCTGGCACCCTGGGCTTCCATCCCCGGGGCCTTGGCAGCCTAGCCTGAGTGGTGAGGGCTCTTTGTATGCCCCAGTCCCAACAGACAAGTGAGTGGGATATGCAGGGACTCTTTTACTCAACAGCAACTGCACTTTGTGTGTTATTGAGATTCTGGGAGTGTACTGGTCATGGGCTTCGAGGGGGAATCATCCACTGAGCTCAGCTCCTTGGCAGGCAAGTGCTGCACTATCAGTGGGGCCTGAGCTCAGCCTCCCTCAGCCTTGGACACTCAGGTTCAGCACCTTTGAACTTGGGCAACACAAGGGGCCTCACAGAAACTCAGGGGGCTTACTCAGATGGCGAGGAGCAGGCACACAGCCCCACCGTTGGATTGTGGTGACCTCATGTTTAACCCTCACGTGTTCTTGGTCCCTGTTCCTGCCTCTTACATGTAGCCCTTGGGGTTCGTCTCAGAGAGGGTCATGCAGGGACCATGGAGGTCACCCCCAGCCACCGGGTGTCATGAACCCCATGTCTCAGACACACAGGTCCCTCCTCTCTGACTAACAAGGAGCTTTTATTTGTTAAAAGGCCATAGGATCTACAAAAATACTTAAGACTCACTTTCATGTCTGTTAGTCTGGAATCATTTCAGCAGATTCAGGACCCCCACCCCATGTGCTACGCACAGCTCTAGGGGCGGGATGCAGCCGTGGACCCAGCAGTGGAGTGAGGGGCCTGTGTTCTCACTGAGCAGATGGAGGCGCCCGTGCAGACACTTGAGGTCTGCAGGTGCAGGTGTGGTTGGGAAGGGCCCATCATGCTGATTCTGAGTCCCCGCTGGGCGTTTAGGGTGACGGTACGGAGGCAGTGATGGGGCTCTGAAGTCCCGGGAGGAGGAGGCTTATGGCTCGGGGTGTCTGTCCAGGGCCCAGTGAAGATTGCCAGGGAGATGCCCACAGATGGGGAGGCTGGGAGGCGGGGCAGGACCTGCAGCCAGCAGAGTGCAGAGGGGCCTGGCCTGGGAGGCGGGCCGGGTTAAGGGGGAGACCTGACCTTTGCGTTCCCAGTTGGGTACCCCGAGCAGAGTGGATGGGGCGGGGTCCTGGGAGGGAGACCTCAGGTTCCAGCTCACACGCTCTCAGGGAGGGGCAGGAAGGAGACAGGTGAGTGTGAGTTACTTATTTTATAACGTCAAATGTTGAACATTCTGGATTTTCAAAGAAAGCAATTCCCATTAGTTTCACAAGCACAGTGGAGCTGTTTGAAGCTCCCAGAGCATTTAAAAATGTCAGTGATCTCCAGTTCCTTTTACTTCTCTGAATTGAATTCTCTGGAGCCAGATGAGCCCACATCAAGATGGACAGCCCACTAGTGGTCAGGCTACAGGATCTTAAATTTGAGCATATGTTAGCCACCAGGGAAGCACGTTTAAAAAGTTAGAAATGGTGTTTTTTCTCATAATTTAAATTGTGATGCCTTTTAAAGTCTGTTTTTATGAATATGAGTTCTTAATTAGTTCTTAACCTCCTCAACTAACAGTTTCTGAAATGTAGAAGAAGCTAATATGACGCTAGGGCTGTGAAACAGTCAGTCCAAACTCATTCTGTGCCAATTCCTGCTATTTTTAGGCTCAGATGAATGTTCTGTAAAAAGTTAAATGGTCTCTTTGATAAGAATGGAATCCTGGTCATTTTCAGCAATTACTGTTTCTTTTTTTCTGGCTGTACCTTGCATAGTGTGGGATCCTTGTTCCCTGACCAGGGATCTAACCCGTGCCCCCTGCGGTGGACACACAGCGTCTTGACCACTGGGCTACTGGCCAGTCCCTTGGTCATTTTCCAATTCTAACAGGGGCAATGCTTCAGAAAAAGTGCACGTGTGTGCGTGTTTGTGTGTGTGAGTGTGTGTTTGGAACTCTTGCGTGCGGCTTCCCCTCTGCAGACACAGGATGTGATGATAAAGGACGTCCTGTGCTTGACATTCAGAATTGGATGTTTCATGGTATGAGGCTTGAAGTCAGGCTGTCATGGTGGGCATTCTTCTAAATCCTGGAGACCACATCACACACTATGGCCGTCGGAGGCTGGTTCTGAGCTCCATTAGCGGGAGGGATTCATGTTCAGATTCTCACTGCCAGGAAGAGGGAGGCCTCAGGGTGACCTTGTAACGAAAGTCACATTCTGTTTGCCTCCACCAAAACATAGAGGCTCTGATAGAAGGTGCCCAGGGGAGCTCCCCACTGAGCTGGACTCCCCGTGAGGACAAGGAGGGTCGGTCCTGGGGGCCACAGATTCCTGCCACCTCCTCTTGAGTCCAGGTCCTCTGGAATTGGAGGAGGCTCCCACACTGGAGAGGGTGACCTGCTTTACTGAGTCCACCAAGTCAAACTGGCTTCATCCAGAAACACCTGGAGAGGACGTTTAATGTGGGCGTTTCAGGCTTGGTCAGGTTGTATATAACAGTCACAGTCTCCCCTGCACAGAGCAAGTCACAAGGGCACCTCTGGGCAAAGCCAGACGCACAGGTTGGGCCGAGCACGGTCTGCCTGGGTTGGGGAGCAGGGTGGGGCTGGGCCTTAGAGGCTGAGTTCAGGGGTTCACCCCTGGAGAACGGGCATTGAGGAGAAAAGATGGCACTTCTGACCAGAGTCCTGAGGGTGCAGAGGTCACCGAAGGGCATCCCAGGTGCCCCCATTTTGGACAGTGGTTCGCTGAAGACTGGGAAGTGCCCTGACCATGCACTCAGCAGGTGCTGCATGATGGAAAATGCTGTGGAGCTAGCTAGTTAGTGCTGGGCTGGTTAGCGCTGGACTAGATAGGCTGGAGCGGTTAGTGCTGGGATAGCCATGCTTGGCTAGTTAGTGCTAAGCTAGTTAGTGCTGGGGTGGATAGTGCTGGCCTGCTTAGTGCTGGGCTAGTCATGCTTGGCTAGTTAATGCTAACCTAGTTAGTGGTGGGTTGGTTAGTGCTGGGCTGAAGGTGCTGGACTAGGGCTTCCCTAGTCACTATCATTGTTTCCATATTTCCCTGTCTGTTTGCCATGAAGTGATGGGACTGGTACGTGAACCAGTAATACGTGAACTGAGAGCTTCCAGATGTTCAGGCTGGATTTAGAAAAGGCAGGGGAACCAGAGATCAACTTGCCACCATCTGTTGGATCATAGAAAAAGCAAGAGAATTCCATGAAAACCTCTACTTCTGCTTCACTGACTATGCTAAAGCCTTTGACTATGTGGAAACAAACTGGAAAATTCTTCAAGAGATGGGAACCCAGGCCACCTGACCTGCCTCCATGTATGCATGTCAAGAAGCACCAGTTAGAACCAGACACGGAACAGCAGACGGGCTCCAAATCAGGAAAGGAGTCTGTCAAGGCTGTATATTGTCACCCTGCTTACTTAGCTTATATGCAGAATATATCATGTGAAACGCTGGGCTGGATGAAGCACAATCTGGAATCAAGATTGCTGGGAGAAATATCAACAGCCTCAGATATGCAGATAACATCACCCTTATGGCAGAAAACAAGAACTAAAACCGGGTTTGTTTTTTTTTTAGTTTTTTTTTAATATAAATTTATTTATTTTAATTGGAGGCTAATTACTTTATGATATTGTATTGGTTTTGCCATACATCAACATGAATCCACCACGGGTGTACACGTGTTCCCCATCCTGAAACCCCCTCCCACCTACCTCCTCATACCATCCCTCTGGGTCATCCCACTGCACCAGCCCCAAGCATCCTGTATCATGCATCAAACCTGGACTGGCGATTCATTTCATATATGGTATTATACATGTTTCAATGCCATTCTCCCAAATCATCCCACCCTTGCCCTCTCCCACAAAGTCCAAAAGACTGTTCTATACATCTGTGTCTCTTTTGCTGTCTCGCATACAGGGTTATCGTTACCATCTTTCTAAATTCCATATACATGCGTTAGTATACTGTATTGGTGTTTGATGAAAGTGAAAGAGGAGAGTGAAAAAGTTGGTTTAAAACTCAACATTCAAAAAACTAAGATCATGGCATCCGATCCCGTCACTTCATGGCAAATAGATGGGGAAACAATGGAAACAGTGAGAGACTTTATTTTTCTGGACTCCAAAATCACTGCAGATGGTGACTGCTGCCATGAAATTAAAAGACACTTGCTCCTTGGAAGAAAAGCTGTGACAAACCTAGGCGGCATATTAAAAAGCAGAGATGTTATTTTGGCAGCAAAGGTCCGTATAGTCAAAGCTGTGGTTTTTCCTGTAGTCATGTACAAATCTGAGAGTTGGACCATAAAGAAAGCTGAGCACCAAGGAATTGATGCTTTTTAACTGTGGTGTTGAAGAAAACCCTGGAGAATCCCTGGGACTACAGGATATCAAACCAGTCAATATTAAAGGAAATCAGAATCAGTCCTGAATATTCTTCAGAAGGACTTATTCTGAAGCTGAGACTCCAATACTTTGGCTCCCAGATGCGAAGAGCTAACTTATTGGAAAAGACGCTGATGCTGGGAAAAATTGAAGGCAGGAGGAGAAAGGGATGACAGAGGATGAGATGGTTGGATAGTGTCACTGACTCGATGGACATGAGTTTGATCAGGCTCTGGGAATTGGTGATAGAAAGGGAAGCCTGGGATGCCTCAGTCATTGAGGTCACAAAGAATTGGACACGACTGAGTGCTGAGGGTTTCCCTGGTGGTTCATACAGTAAAGAATCTGTCTGCAATGCCAGAGACCTAGATTCGGTCCCTGGGTTAGGAAGATCCCCTGGAGAAGGGCATGGGGATTCCCTCACTGGGATGGAACACTGAAATGGGATTCTTGCCACTCCAATATTCTTGCCTGGAGAATTCCATGGACAGAGGTTCCTTGCAGGCCACAGTCCATGGAGTCACAAAAAGTCAGACATGACTGAGCAGCTAGTACTTTCAGGTAATACTTGGCTAGTTAGTGCTGGGATGGTGTGCTATCCTGGTTAGTGCCTGACTAGGTAGTGCTGGACTAGTTAGTAGTGGGCTTGTTAATTCTGACTAGACAACCACCTTAGCACCTGCGTCCCCCTTCCTCTCTCCACGGTGTGAGTCAGTGTCCTGCCTGCCCCACGTGTGCCTCCTATTTACCCCACACCCCCCTCCAAAGCCCCCAAGTGTCACTCCATCAGCTCTCATGGGGACAGCATTGTGGTTGCATGGCAGTGGTGGCAGGTCACAGGCTGTGACCTGATCTGCAGGTACTCTGTCCACTTCTTCAAGGTGTATTCCTGGGAAAAGTCAGTGATACCAGTTTGGCCCCGAGGACAGGCACCAGGGATCCCCTGGCGTCCTGTTCTGCACATTACTGTGGCTTATCTGTTGGCAGTAATTCCTTAGAAGAGTAGGCTGGCAACAGTGCTTCCAACTGTCCCCTGAGACAGAGATGCACACAGGGACACCCATTAGGTGAATGTTTTGATGGATCAGGCTAGCACTTACCCCTCTGGGTGTTCATAGGCAGAAGGAACATGAGAGGCTTTTGTGGTCACGTGACTTTAACTGCAGGACCTGGCAAAACTTTCTCACGATCACATGCACTTTCGTCCTCCATGTAGGCTGTATTGTGTGCAGAATTGCCCCAACTTAAGGGCATCATAAGGGCGTGGATGGGAAGGGAGCCATTGTTCCAAAGGAAAACTGCTGCGAACATTGATAATATCTGCTCAAGTCTGTTGTTTGCTGAGCTGGACCCTGAGCTGGTCGAGGGCAGCGCTCGGTCTTTGCAGCACCCCTGGTCCCCCTCCGCTGGCTGAATGACTTGCTCAGAGAGGCTGGCGCTTGCTTCTTGACTGAGGATGCTGAGGGTTTGTAATCAGGGAGGAGGGTTGAGGAATGGTTGCAGCCTTGTTGGTGGATAATTTAAGACAGAAGTTCAGCTTTTGCCCTAAACTGAGTTGAGAAAGCATAATCATAAATTTCCCGGAGAGATCTCCTCAGTCCCAAGTTCTGTTTACGTCTGTGCTTTGCAGTTGCCTTATGTTGCTGTAGCCTCTTGGGAAAGCCTTTGCATGATAATCAAACAAGGTATTTCCTGCACCTTTTACTACCAAACTGCAGGTAAACACAGGCTCTTCTTTCACATTTTCTTGTGACTCATTCGTGATAAAGGCTTCTCGACTAAGATCCATCCCAGCACCCTCCATTTTCAGGCTCTAATTGCATCTCATATTTTAAAAGCCATCACAAAATTGGTGGGCCATTTGCCTTAGTGTAGGAGCCCCCTGAGTGCAGCTTTCAAGGCACTTGGAGGACCCATTAGGGACATACATTAAACAGAACTGCATTACCATCCTAGGAGCAGCATATATAATCAGCACACTTACCTGATTAACCTTTTTGATGAAAAATGTATGTCATCAGAATTTTTCAGTACTGTTTAATTTGTTAGATCGTTCTGGGCGTGATGACTATGCAGCATCAAACGACCTTATTAGAAAAACACTTGCAACGGTTGATTAGATGCCTTTCTCTACCTGAATGATAACCACATATCATTTATTTATTTGTTCTGAAACAGGTTTTGCCTGGCATTCTGCAGAAGCATTGCTGTATCTTACCAGACAGGAACACAGGTAAATGCATTTGTTCTTCTGATTTGAGATTATTGGTTCTATATCTGTGCAAAACTGAGCAATATGATTGCATAATTAAATATCTTGATTTTTTTTAAGATAGCTATTTCATGTATTGACTGAAACAAGCAAAAAAAAAAAAGATTTGATTCTATAGTGTGTTATGACCAGAACTCAGAGATCTGTTTTTATTTGATAAAGGAAATAGATGATTGTTGCTTTGAATTTTTAAGGGAAGCCAGTTATCTTATAAAGTTGGATATATTAATATTAATTTCAGTTGTTTCTTTTGTGGATGATATTTATTAAGGCAAACCACCATTGTTGGTTAGCATGGAATGGATTTAGAGTCTCTTTGCTGTTGAGGCTTTTCTTGCTCTCAGGGTAGGACTGGCCAGTTGTTATGTCCTTACAACCTTGAGGATCTTCGTGAATAAAACAACAGCATGCATGTCTTAGAGAGGGAGATGCTCTGACCCTGTGGTTTCTTGTTGTCACACAGACGTATGTGGCTGGCCGTTGTAATTAAGGTGGTTTGCATTACTTTTAAGGAAACACAATGGAGGGGAAAGCCTGAAAAAAAATCCTTTGGAACTTTGTTGTTTTAAATTTAAACAAGAAAATAATTGACATGGAGTGTTATCCTGCAGGTCTACATCTCAGTCACTCTCCTGTGCTTCTGATTTCCAGCATTTAATTCAGAGACTCAAGTCCTGAGGAGAAGGTGGAGTTGCTGGTTCTTTTGTGCACAGGGTTTTATTAGAGTTTATTCATTTCCAGAATCAGTTGTCTCATGTCTGTCTGCATCTGGGATACTCTTGTTGGGTATGAAACAGAGGCTTCTGACACTTCCTCGTGTATTTTCTAACTGAACAAAATGAATCCTAATGGACTGTTCTGTGATAATTAGAAGAGTGTAATCCACTGGGATTTTCTCTACTTTATCATAAATAGTGTCTTGACTGGAGGTTATGTTTAGTGGAGTTTCATTGGTACATGACAAGGCACTGTTTATACTGTGCCTTCCAGTGTAAAATCCTGAGTATTCTGGAAAAACAAGATCTTCATTTTTTAAACTTATGATTATGGGTGATTATGGATAGATTATATTACTAACTACAATTTTTCAAAAAAGTTCATAGACCTGTCTCTGTTTTGGTTTTGTCCAATCAATTACATCCTATCTGAAAATTTGAGCAAATTTACTGCTTACAGGGAAGTTTGTTTAGAACATGGTTAGATTTTTTTTAATGAGAAATATGTTTTTGTATATCAGCTCCTACACACATTAACTTATTTGCAACAATGGTGGTAGCAACTGAATGTTCTCTCAAGGTATGATTACATTTATCTATGAAATCTTATAACTCTTTGGTTCCTTGTACAATCTTAGGTAAGGGTTCTAAGGAGAAGGTAATGGAAGAAGAAAGAGGAGGGAATAATATCTGAGTCCACAATAGCTGACTTCTCATGAGGGAAAAGTGATAGGTTGTTCCCTTCCATTATAAATTATCAATATGTGTTAGCCTTCCAGAAAAGGAGGTTCCTCACTGATACGTAGAAGTAGTTTTTACATCACTGATAGATTGAGGGGCTATTTCTAAAAGTATATGATAGAATTTAGGGAAGATAGTCCATTCACAGTGGTTGATGGAGTTCTCCAATAAGCAGGCTCCCAAATGTGAGGCGTTGGTCCAAATAGCAGTCCCTCAGGAGCCTTGTCACAGTCTATCAGTAAGTGGCTGTGATTTTTAGAGCACAAATAATGGTTGGATATTTATTGAGCCTGTTTCTGCTTCCTGAAGATCTTGGTTAGTAATGAAAAATGTGAACAAGTCATGTGCAAAGAAACAAAGATTTTGCAAACAGTGTTCAATGACAGCAGTGAGTACAACACAGTTTAAGGTGGAATTCAGTTTCCAGATTAGTTTTTCTCTTCCAGGTGAGTCATTGTTGATTTTGAGATGCAAAAAAGAATAGTGATAGAATTAATAAAAAGTACTGTTCTGTGGGAATCTAAATGGATTTTAAATATTGAGGTGAGTTTCCTATATTTTTAGACAGTTCATTATATAAAAAGTCTCAAGTTAATACAGAAAATATTTCCAGTTTGAGATGCTTGCTTTGCCATTCATAAGAATCCAAGTAGCCAACCTCTAGAACTAAGAAAGCTTCCTTTCCACTGTGACTTGAGTGTTGAGGCCATTTGTGGGCAGTTTCCTTGAAAATATGTTTACATGATGGAGTGTTTCTCTTTGAAGTCAGTGCTGAGGACCTGAGGCTGTGAACTGAGGTGTGGAAATGGGAAAGAATCATGTCAAGTGGGATGAAAGAGGAGTTGGCTGAAATTGTAGCTTTTGGAGGTGAAAGACTTGAGAATTCTGTTTTTTCCTACATAATTCAATCTAATATGTCTAATTAAGTTGCTTAATTATTTAGGAAATGTTTGGAAATTTTTTCAGGCTGAGACATAGTAGTTGTTGCTCTTGTGTCTTAATGGCAAATAAGGTCTTTAGGAACCTAAATATGGTTTGTTTCACCTTCGTGGTTTTATAGGTAGAGGGCTTCATCTTGGGATGATACAAATATTTTGCCGATGATACAAATATACTGTTATGGTCACACAACAATGTGAATGTACTTAATGCCACTGAATTGAACACTCAGAAATGGCTCAGGTGGTAAACTGCATGAAAGTTCACCTTCGGGGTGAATCATGAGCACTGAGATACTGTCTCTTGAGTGGGTGGGGCGGAGCTTGGATCCTCCGTGTGAAACGCAAGGTGATTCATCTTCCCCCTGCTGCTGCGTGCCTCATGTGTCCGTACGTGACTACAAGTAGCCACCGGCACGTGATGCATCCACTGTGCCTTCCACAGAGCAGACCATGGGTCCTGAGTGTGTGTCCCAGCCAGGCTGCCTTTGACCAGTGAAGGGGCTGGTCTTGGTCCTTGGACCAGGGGTCCCCAACCTTCAGGATCTGATGCCTGAGATTGTCTGAGGCAGAGCTGATGGAATAACTATAGAAATAAAGTGCACAATAAATGTAATGTGCTTGAATCATCCCCAAACCATTCCCCACCTCTCCCCCGATCCGTGGAAAAATTGTCTTCCACAAAACCAGTCCCTGGTGCCAAAAAGACTGGGTACAGTTGCCTTAGATGGTCTGACTCTGTATCGGTTTGTCCATGCTGTTCCTTTGGCCTCTTCATTCCATTTGGGAAAAATCAAACTTAGGCAGGAGTGAGCTTAATAAATTGTTTTGCTGGGGTGACGCAGTGGGCTGGGGTTCTGCCCCTGAGCTTGATGATCTCACAGCATTACACCCACCCCCCACCTATCATGACACAGCCTGCTTAGCTAGCACAAATGCCTGGAAGTTATGAGAACGACTGATTTTGTGGTAAAGCAGCAACGGTGCTTAACTGTGCAGAGTTTCATAATAACAACTAAGTAGTGAAGTATCTAGAAGATTAAGCACGTGGCAGTATTTGATGCTTGAGATGAATTTATAGCTCCACAGGGAATACAGAATGATTGTGAACCAAGTTGTGTATAAGAACTGGGTGGAAAGATTTTGAGTACTTTCCATATATTCTGTGGCACTGGTCTTTGTGTTAGCCAACCTGTGGTGTGGTGTCCACGAAGACTCAGTGTGACTCTCACCTTGGGTGCCTCCCAGTGATGTGCGTCTGGTGCTTAACTGCCAGCCTCCCATGCCCTGTGTAAGGGCGGCAGGAAGCCTGGCCCATGTTTGGGGTGCATACGCCACACCTGCGTACTGGACGTAGGTTGAGGAGGGACCTGATTGTAACCAGGCCCCAGGAGCTGGTGAGCCTGGCTCCAGTGTGCTCCTGGCTCTTGCCCTTGCTCCTGTGTCTGACTCTTGAGGGGTTAATTCAGGATGTGGTCAGCAGGTGCTCCTCCATGCCCTCGGGGCTGGTTGTCCCCTTGTGTGCTGGCAAAATAAAATGTGGGGTTAAAATAAGCACCTTTGTAACAGGTGCTTAATGTTAAGAAGCCTCCATAGGCCGAGAAAGCACTCTTGCATTTTTATTAGGATGCTGAACCTATGTGCTTCATCGGGCAGGGTTTGGATGCCTGTGGGCACTGGACCCAATTACACGGTGTCGAACGGCAAGCAGGGCTGTTGACATGTGGACAGCTGCTGGGAAGTTTGCATATTGAGGTCAAAGGCAAAGGGGATGTAATGGTGGAGACACGGGAAATGTTTGTTCTGCTGCTGCTGCTGCTAAGTCACTTCAGTCGTGTCCAACTCTGTGCGACCCCATAGACGGCAGCCCACCAGGCTCCCCCGTCCCTGGGATTCTCCAGGCAAGAACACTGGAGTGGGTTGCCATTTCCTTCTCCAATGCATGAAAAGTGAAAGGGAAGTCGCTCAGTCGTGTCCGACTCTTTGCAACCCCATGGACTGCAGCCCACCAGGCTCCTCCATCCATGGGATTTTCCAGGCAAGAGTACTGGAGTGGGGTGCCATCGCCTTCTTTGAACATTTGCTCTGGGTAGTCCTAAACCCCCTAAGTTTCTTTTGAGCCAAAGGTTATAAAAAGCCTTTAATGTCACGATGGACAAGTGAAGGGAATCAGTGAGTGAACTGCTCTTCCTGCCACAGACATGCCTGAGAGCTTGTCCCCAGTGGTGCGTCCAGTGAGAGTCTGGCAGTGAGTGTGTCTGTGGAGACAAAACCCTGCTTCGTTCTCTTCCACTTGACTCATGCAGTTCTCAGATCTGTGTAGACAGTGCTGTCTACAATGTGAATGGTGGTTGTTACACCTTGTGCTTTTGCTGTATCTAGTTTGTAAGGCTTTCTCACATTCCTTCTGGCGAGTCCTCCAGCTTCCTCGTGAGATGGGAAGCAGTGCCCCTGTCTGCAGATCAGAGCAGTGACGAACCCTGGCACTGTGTGTCAGCGTCCCCGCCAGACGGTTGCTGAGGATCTTGCCGAGACCCAGATGCGGATTTTCACTGAGTCGGTTTGTGATTCCATTATGACCTTTAGTAAGTCTTTAAGCTTCCCGGTGTCTCCTTCCTGGGAAACATGGTGAAAGCACAGAACAGTGAGGACTGGGCACCCTGATGCAGGGGCTTGGAGTGGGGTGGGGGGAAGCTGCCCACAGGGTCCCTGGAGCTTCAGGGCGCAAGATGGGCGAGCACATCAGGTGGGTCTGTTGCTGGAAAGATGTTCAGTGAAGTGGAGCAGTTACTTACCTGGGAGGCCTCGTGTTTCGAAATGCCAAGTGAATGGTCTTTTAACTTACTAGGTTAAATATAAGATGTCTTGTCTTTAGAAAACCAAATCCTTCAAGTGAGTTTCCTTTACCCAGAGACTGAAATTATTTATAATACCTTTTTTTCTTTCCAAAAAGAATGGCGGTTGTGGGAACGGGGTGCCAGATGATGTGATTCATAAACCAAGAATAACTCAGGTGGGGCCGGTGGGGCTGGGGGAGGAGGCGGTGTCTCAGCCCTGATGGTGCTCTTCCTCCAGCCTGAGACTTGATGACCAGCCACCCTGATCCACCGACAAGAGACGGAAACAGTCCTGTGCCTGAAGGGCTTTATTTTGCTCACTGAAAATGGCTTCATGAGAAAACTGGTCATGCTTGTTAACTGCTGCCGGAGTAAAAGGCTGTGAGTCCATAGTTTTGTCCTGTACCAGAACTGTCCTACACCACCTGGCTCATCTTGACCTCAGGGCTGTCACAGCCTGGTGGCATCTTGGTGCAATGTGGAAAGGTCAGGGCTGTGGGAGGCCAGGACCCGGATTCAGCTCCTGCTTGCCCGGAGCAGGTGATTCTGTGCAGGGCAGACCTCGGACCCTGTCCACCCTGGGCTGGTGATGCCTTCCTCAGGTCAGTGGTCTCTGCCGGGTTGGAGTGGAGGCAGAAGGCCCTTGGCTTGAGTCTGAATGTCCTGCAGTAGCACCTGTGCTGAAGGTCTCTTGGGGGAACCTGGCAGCTGACGTTGGGCTCAGTGGCACCCAGCTCGTGGGGCAGGCTGGGCCGTGGGCTGTCTGTCCCTAGGTGCTCTGTGGATCTGAGACCGCTGCTTCAGGCGGACGGTCAGCTTTGTCTGCAGGGCTCCCAGGGCTCACACTGGGGGCAGGGAAGAGCAGCCCCCTGCTGGCATCCCCCCCCTGGACCTCGTGTGGAGACCCATCCCCTGTACAGCAAGCCTGCTTCCCAAGAAGACCTTCCCCAAACCTCTGTTCTTTTTCTTTATCATTATCCCAGGATGGTACCTACAAGGTACACATTTCTTCTGTGCAGTAAGTTGGTCAGTGTGGATAAAACTACCAAGTTAATTGATGGTGTGACTGTGTCCTGACTTCTAGGGACAAAATCTTGGTCAGTGTTGAGTCTGAAGCCATGGAGAACATGCACAGCTAAGGGCAAGGTGCAGGATGCGTCTAAAACCTCAGTGAATTCTCTCAAAATCTAAGCTCTTCTGGACCTTGAATCTCAATCTCCTCTGAATTCTCTGAGTATTCTATGTGCACACGTGTTTGTGGGATGTTCAGAAATGTCAGACTTAAGGCTCCTGATTTAAAAATCATTTGGTTGTCAGTTCAGTTCAGTCACTCAGTCGTTTCTGACTGTTTGTGACCCCATGAATCGCAGCACGCCAGGCCTCCCTGTCAACCAACCACTTCCAGAGTTCACTCAAACTCATGTCCATTGAATTGGTGATGCCATCCAGCCATCTCATCCTCTGTCGTCCCCTCCTCCTCCTGCCCCCAATCCCTCCCAGCATCAGAGTCTTTTCCAATGAGTCAACTCTTCGCATGAGGTGGCCAAGTACTGGAGTTTCAGCTTCAGCATCATTCCTTCCAAAGAAATCCCAGGGCTGATCTCCTTCAGAATGGACTGGTTGGATCTCCTTGCAGTCCGAGGGACTCTCAAGAGTCTTCTCCAACACCACAGTTCAAAAGCATCAATTCTTCGGTGCTCAGCTTTCTTCACAGTCCAACTCTCACATCCATACATGACCACTGGAAAAACCATAGGCTTGACTAGATGGACCTTTGTTGACAAAGTAATGTCTCTGCTTTTGAATATGCTATCTAGGTTGGTCATAACTTTCTTTCCAAGGAGTAAGCATCTTTTAATTTCATGGCTGCAGTCACCATCTGCAGTGATTTTGGAGCCCCCCCAAAAATAAAGTCTGACACTGTTTCCACTGTTTCCCCATCTATTTCCCATGAAGTGATGGGACCAGATGCCATGGTCTTCCTTTTCTGAATGTTGAGCTTTAAGCCAACATTTTCACCCTCCTTTTTCACTTTCATCAAGAGGCTTTTTAGTTCCTCTTCACTTTCTGCCATTTTAGTTCCTCTTCACTTTCTGCCATAAGGGTAGTGTCATCTGCATATCTGAGGTTATTGATATTTCTCCTGGCAATCTTGATTCCAGCTTATGCTTCTTCCAGTCCAGCGTTTCTCATGATGTCCTCTGCATATAAGTTAAATAAGCAGGGTGACAATATACAACCTTGACGTACTCCTTTTCCTATTTGGAACCAGTCTGTTGTTCCATGTCCAGTTCTAACTGTTGCTTCCTGACCTGCATATAGGTTTCTCAAGAGGCATGTCAGGTGGTCTGGTATTCCCATCTCTTTCAGAATTTTCCACAATTTTTTGTGATCCACACAGTCAAAGGCTTTGGCATAGTCTATAAAGCAGAAATAGGTGTTTTCCTGGAACGCTCTTGCTTTTTCCATGATCCAGCAGATGTTGGCAATTTGATCTGTGGTTCCTCTGCCTTTTCTAAAACCAGCTTGAACATCAGGAAGTCCACGGTTCACGTATTGCTGAAGCCTGGCTTGAAGAATTTTGAGCATTACTTTACTAGTATGTGAGATGAGTGCAATTGTGCGGTAGTTTGAGCATTCTTTGGCATTGCCTTCCTTTGGGATTGGAATGAAAACTGACCTTTTCCAGTCCTGTGGCCACTACTGAGTTTTCCAAATTTGCTGGCATATTGAGTGCAGCACTTTCACAGCATCATCTTTCAGGATTTGAAAGAGCTCAACTGGAATTCCATCACCTCCACTAGCTTTGTTTGTAGTGATGCTTTCTAAGGCCCACTTGACTTCACATTCCAGGATGTCTGGCTCTAGATGAGTGATCACACTACCATGATTATCTGGGTCATGAAGATATTTTTTGTTCAATTCTTCTGTGTACCTCTTCTTAATATCTTCTGCTTCTGTTACTGTTGGTTGTCAGGGTCCCTTAAAATTCTGAGCATTGGTCATTTCTCATCAGCCTTCACTAGGAATTAGGGTCTGTGGAGTTGTCTGAAACCTGTCAGTTCAGTTCAGTTCAGTCGCTCAGTCGTGTCCTACTCTTTGCGACCCCATGAATCGCAGCACACCAGGCCTCCCTGTCCATCACCAACTCCCGGAGTTCACTCAGACTCACGTCCATCGAGTCAGTGATGCCATCCAGCCATCTCATCCTCTGTCGTCCCCTTCTCCTCCTGCCCCCAATCCCTCCCAGCATCAGAGTCTTTTCCAATGAGTCAACTCTTCTCATGAGGTGGCCAAAGTACTGGAGCTTCAGCTTTAGCATCATTCTTTCTAAAGGCTGATCTCCTTCAGAATGGACTGGTTGGATCTCCTTGCATCCCAGGGAACTGGAGTGGGCTTTTATACCTTCCCTATTTAATTAGGTTCTGTGGCTTGGATGTCACATGATCCTTTGTGAAAGATGGTAAAATGACATCTCTGCTCAGAGCTGCCAGCTAGATGCCACTTTAGATGAGAAGTCTGCTCTGTTCTTTGACCTTTGACCTGGTGACCGCCTCTGGGGTATCATGGTGCCCGTATCCCCAGAGGAGGTGCTGCTCAGGAAGGGAGGACTCCAAGTTCCTGGCGTGGGAGGGGCCCCAGAAGTTACTCCAGCCTCACAGAAGTGCTTGTTTTGAGGTTAAAGGAAGCTTTAATATTTGTCAAAAACAACATTTTAAAATAATGCCAGGAAAAAAATAAAATGTCAGGAAATCATGTTATTGTAAAAATACTCAGTATTAAATTTTAAAGCTTTTAAGAAATATGAGTTTATTTCATCTTGGGTGAAAACAATCAGGTTTTAAAAATAAGTAAAAAATATTTCTGAGCTCTGCCTGAATACACAGGTGCAGGATTGTGTGTGTGTGTGCATGTCTGAGGTGCTCTCATCACCTGCAGCCACAGGCCATATGCAGCTGGAGTGGGTTTAGTGTGTATTTTAGTTCCCTCACTTTGAAGTTTGATGGAAGCCCCAGGTGAAGACAGTGATCGATGTTTTCATTGAGAGTTTGCTTATTTAGCAGTGCAGTTTCACTGCTAAGCAGGCTTTTGTGGGACACGTAAATGGAGCTGCAAACACTTGATTTATAGCACGGTCCTCCTGGCACAAGCTACAGTTAATATGCAAGAGTGTTGAGGACTCAAACACACCCAGTGAGAGAGAAAGAAGGGGTGCTTCCTGAGGCTGGGCTGCTGTGGGCTCTGCTGCACCTCCATGAGTCCTGGGGGCTGGGGGGAGGTGGTGCCGGGTGGTCCTGTGTGTGCATCCGGCGGGGACTGCTGGGGTGACGCGTGGAGAGCCTGACGCCAGGACGGATTCGCCACACCCACCCCTGGGAGCCTCCCGTTTATTTCTCGTTCATGTCCACCCCCAGTGGAATGAAAACTTTCCACTTTATGCCCAGTTCCTCACACTGATGCTCATGTTTAGGGTGTTTCATTTGATGGACACGGTGGTGACTTGAAAGCATCTTCATAAAGGTGTCTGTTGGTAGGATTCCCTGGGGTCAGGACCATCTCTTACTGATTCGGTGCCCCCAGCATAAATACTCGGTGGACACTGATAAAAGTGATTTTAAATTGAGCTGAATTGAATGTATGCCTTTATTTGTGACTGGTGTCCTGTCACTGGAGGAGTAGCGTAGGAGAAAAGCATAAGCAGCTAAGGGGAGAGGTTGCAGAGAGTGGTTTTACAACCAAAATTAAATACACAAAGCCAAAGGTCTGAGGCTTGTTAGACACATATCTGAGTAGTGTAGCTGCTGTGTGTAAGTTATTCCAGGGTCGTTCAAGCAAATGTTCCTTTCCAGAGGGATGACCCGTCAGTTCCTGGAATAGACCGGTGACGCTGTGGACTGTGCAGAGTTCTGTATAATGAAGTCACAGCATCAGGCCTGCCTTGAGGATGACCTGAGGAATGGACAGCAGTGCACGCGCGTCAGCAGGGCCCCACAGAGGCGGCTCTGGTGTCCAGTTAGGGTGACGTGCTTAAGTGTCCCACTGGGTCCAGGTCAGACGACACTCACAGCTCATGGAGTGGTGAGCGTGGGCTCTCTCGACTGTGGGTAGGAAGACAGAAGGACGATGTCTGTGGACGGTGGGCCAGGAACCAGCAACCAGGTGGCCTCAGAGATGGATGCAGAGACAACTCTGAGGCACCTCTGGGTTCTCCACGTGAAGGACAAGAAACCCTGGCTGCGATCCAAAAGTCTGCAAGCAATAAATGCTTGAGAGGGTATGGAGAAAAGGGAACCCTCTTACACTGTTGGTGGGAATGCAAACTAGTACAGCCACTATAGAGAACAGTGTGGGGGTTCCTTAAAAAACTGGAAGCAATCCCACTGCTGGGCATACACACCGAGGAAACCAGAATTGAAAGAGACACGTGTACCTCAATGTTCATCGCAGCACTGTTTATAATAGCCAGGATATGGAAGCAACCTAGATGTCCACCAGCAGATGAATGGATAAGAAATCTGTGGTACATATACACAATGGAGTATTACTCAGCCATTTAAAAGAATACATTTGAATCAGTTCTAATGAAGTGGATGAAACTGGAGCTTATTATACAGAGTGAAGTAAGCCAGAAACAAAAAATACAGTATACTAATACAGTATACTAATGCATATATATGGAATTTAGAAAGATGGTAATGATAACCCTGTATGCGAGACAGCAAAAGAGACACATGTATAGAACAGACTTTTGGACTCTGTGGGAGAGGGAGAGGGTGGGATGATTTGGGAGCATGGCATTGAAACATATATAATATCATATAAGAAACGAATCGCCAGTCCAGGTTCGATGCATGATACAGGATGCCTGGGGTTGGTGCACTGGGATGACCCAGAGGGATAGTATGGGGAGGGAGGAGGGAGGGGGGTTCAGGATTGGGAACACGTATACACCCGTGGTGGATTCATGTTGATGTATGGCAAAACCAATACAGTATTGTAATTAGCCTCCAATTAAAATAAATAAAAAAAAAAGAAACCCTGTGGTCTCCATCTGAAGGTGTGGCCACCGGGGTTCCCCAATGACAGAACAAGAGGGTATGTGTGTGTGTATAAATGCATGTATCTTTACATAGACTTAGATTTCTTGTGAGGAAGTTCAGCTCATGTGATTGTGGGGGCTGACACAGCCCATGATCTGCAGCCTCATGACCCAGGAGAGTCTGTGTTGCAAATCAAGTCCAAAGGTAGGGAAACCCACATCCCAATTTGAAGTCAGCAGGCAGAGAAGTCTCCCTTGAAGCCTTTCTGTTCCATCCAAGCCTTTGGCTGATTGGGGGCCCCCCACCTACCCCAGGAGGGTTGATCTGCTTTACTTAGCTCACCAGTTCAGTTGACAGCCTCATCCAAGTTGTATGTGGTACATATACGTTCTGTAGGTTGCACTGTGTGTGTGTGTGTGTGTGTATGTACATGGTACAAACGTGTGGTGTGCACATGTATATGTATGGTAGATGTATGTGTGGGGTGTGTGTGTGCATGGTGCAGACATGTGTGGTGCACACACATCATATGCTACATGGCACGTGTGTGTGCGTTGGTGCATGTGTGTTCACAGTAGATGCGTGTGTTTGGTGCACACGTGCTACATGGCATGTGTGTGTGCATTGGTGCATGTGTTTTCATGGTAGATGCGTGTGTGTGTGGTGTGTATGTGCTGCATGCTGCATGGCACGTGTGTGTGCATTGGGTGCGTGTGTGTTCATTGTAGATGTGTGTGTGTGGTGTGCACATGCTGCATGCTGCATGGCATGTGTGTGTGCGTTGGTGCATGTGTGTTCATGGTAGATGCACGCGTGTGTGGTGTGTATGTGCTGCATGCTGCATGGCACGTGTGTGTGCATTGGGTGCGTGTGTGTTCACGGTAGATGTGTGTGTGTGGTGTGCACATGCTGCATGCTGCATGGCATGTGTGTGTGCGTTGGTGCATGTGTGTTCATGGTAGATGC